>OY390729.1:9245908-9648408 GCA_959613375.1 Heteropelma amictum
ATCCTTCTTATCATCTGCCGTGACCTTGAAGGAGAAAAAACTGAACATGAATTTCCGGAAACCGGACATGAAGCATCTTCTTCAGGGTCGTTTCCTCTATGCTTGGTTAGTTTTCATGGAGTTGTCGATCGTTCTTATCATCTGCCGTGACCTTGAAGGAGAAAAAACTGAACATGAATTTTCGGAAACCGGACATGAAGCATCTTCTTCAGGGTCGTTTCCTCTATGCTTGGTTAAATTTTCATGGAGTTGTCGATCGTTCTTATCATCTGCCGTGACCTTGAAGGAGAAAAAACTGAACATGAATTTCCGGAAACCGGACATGAAGCATCTTCTTCAGGATCGTTTCCTCTATGCGAGGTTAAATTTTCATGGAGTTGTCGATCGTTCTTATCATCTACCGTGACCTTGAAGGAGAAAAAACTGAACATGAATTTCCGGAAACCGGACATGAAGCATCTTCTTCAGGGTCGTTTCCTCTATGCGAGGTTAAATTTTCATGGAGTTGTCGATCGTTCTTATCATCTGCCGTGACCTTGAAGGAGAAAAAACTGAACATGAATTTCCGGAAACCGGACATGAAGCATCTTCTTCAGGGTCGTTTCCTCTATGCGAGGTTAAATTTTCATGGAATTGTCGATCGTTCTTATCATCTGCCGTGACCTTGAAGGAGAAAAAACTGAACATAAATTTCCGGAAACCGGACATGAAGCATCTTCTTCAGGGTCGTTTCCTCTATGCGAGGTTAAATTTTTATGGAGTTGTCGATCGTTCTTATCATCTGCCGTGACCTTGAAGGAGAAAAAACTGAACATGAATTTCCGGAAACCGGACATGAAGCATCTTCTTCAGGGTCGTTTCCTCTATGCTTGGTTAGTTTTCATGGAGTTGTCGATCGTTCTTATCATCTGCCGTGACCTTGAAGGAGAAAAAACTGAACATGAATTTCCGGAAACCGGACATGAAGCATCTTCTTCAGGGTCGTTTCCTCTATGCTTGGTTAAATTTTCATGGAGTTGTCGATCGTTCTTATCATCTGCCGTGACCTTGAAGGAGAAAAAACTGAACATGAATTTCCGGAAACCGGACATGAAGCATCTTCTTCAGGATCGTTTCCTCTATGCGAGGTTAAATTTTCATGGAGTTGTCGATCGTTCTTATCATCTACCGTGACCTTGAAGGAGAAAAAACTGAACATGAATTTCCGGAAACCGGACATGAAGCATCTTCTTCAGGGTCGTTTCCTCTATGCGAGGTTAAATTTTCATGGAGTTGTCGATCGTTCTTATCATCTGCCGTGACCTTGAAGGAGAAAAAACTGAACATGAATTTCCGGAAACCGGACATGAAGCATCTTCTTCAGGGTCGTTTCCTCTATGCGAGGTTAAATTTTCATGGAGTTGTCGATCGTTCTTATCATCTGCCGTGACCTTGAAGGAGAAAAAAACTGAACATGAATTTCCGGAAACCGGACATGAAGCATCTTCTTCAGGGTCGTTTCCTCTATGCGAGGTTAAATTTTCATGGAGTTGTCGATCGTTCTTATCATCTGCCGTGACCTTGAAGGAGAAAAAACTGAACATGAATTTCCGGAAACCGGACATGAAGCATCTTCTTCAGGGTCGTTTCCTCTATGCGAGGTTAAATTTTCATGGAGTTGTCGATCGTTCTTATCATCTGCCGTGACCTTGAAGGAGAAAAAACTGAACATGAATTTCCGGAAACCGGACATGAAGCATCTTCTTCAGGGTCGTTTCCTCTATGCTTGGTTAAATTTTCATGGAGTTGTCGATCGTTCTTATCATCTGCCGTGACCTTGAAGGAGAAAAAACTGAACATGAATTTCCGGAAACCGGACATGAAGCATCTTCTTCAGGGTCGTTTCCTCTATGCTTGGTTAAATTTTCATGGAGTTGTCGATCGTTCTTATCATCTGCCGTGACCTTGAAGGAGAAAAAACTGAACATGAATTTCCGGAAACCGGACATGAAGCATCTTCTTCAGGGTCGTTTCCTCTATGCTTGGTTAAATTTTCATGGAGTTGTCGATCGTTCTTATCATCTGCCGTGACCTTGAAGGAGAAAAAACTGAACATGAATTTCCGGAAGCCGGACATGAAGCATCTTCTTCAGGGTCGTTTCCTCTATGCGAGGTTAAATTTTCATGGAGTTGTCGATCGTTCTTATCATCTGCCGTGACCTTGAAGGAGAAAAAACTGAACATAAATTTCCGGAAACCGGACATGAAGCATCTTCTTCAGGGTCGTTTCCTCTATGCGTGGTTAAATTTTCATGGAGTTGTCGATCGTTCTTATCATCTGCCGTGACCTTGAAGGAGAAAAAACTGAACATGAATTTTCGGAAACCGGACATGAAGCATCTTCTTCAGGATCGTTTCCTCTATGCTTGGTTAAATTTTCATGGAGTTGTCGATCGTTCTTATCATCTACCGTGACCTTGAAGGAGAAAAAACTGAACATGAATTTCCGGAAACCGGATATGAAGCATCTTCTTCAGGGTCGTTTCCTCTATGCGAGGTTAAATTTTCATGGAGTTGTCGATCGTTCTTATCATCTGCCGTGACCGTGAAGGAGAAAAAACTGAACATGAATTTCCGGAAACCGGACATGAAGCATCTTCTTCAGGGTCGTTTCCTCTATGCTTGGTTAAATTTTCATGGAGTTGTCGATCGTTCTTATCATCTGCCGTGACCTTGAAGGAGAAAAAACTGAACATGAATTTCCGGAAGCCGGACATGAAGCATCTTCTTCAGGGTCGTTTCCTCTATGCGTGGTTAAATTTTCATGGAGTTGTCGATTGTTCTTATCATCTGCCGTGACCTTGAAGGAGAAAAAACTGAACATAAATTTCCGGAAACCGGACATGAAGCATCTTCTTCAGGATCGTTTCCTCTATGCGAGGTTAAATTTTCATGGAGTTGTCGATCGTTCTTATCATCTGCCGTGACCTTGAAGGAGAAAAAACTGAACATGAATTTCCGGAAACCGGACATGAAGCATCTTCTTCAGGATCGTTTCCTCTATGCGAGGTTAAATTTTCATGGAGTTGTCGATCGTTCTTATCATCTGCCGTGACCTTGAAGGAGAAAAAACTGAACATAAATTTCCGGAAACCGGACATGAAACATCTTGTTCAGAGTCGTTTCCTCTATGCGTGGTTAAATTTTCATAGAGTTGTCGATCGTTCTTCTTATCTGCCGCTACTTAGAAGGAGAAAAAATGAACATAAATTTCCGGAAACCGGACATGAAGCATCTTGTTCAGAGTCGTTTCCTCTATGCGTGGTTAAATTTTGATGGAGTTGTCGATCGTTCTTTTCATCTGTCGCTACTTAGAAGGAGAAAAAACTGAACATAAATTTCCGGAAACCGGACATGAAGCATCTTGTTCAGAGGCGTTTCCTCTATGCGTGGTTAAATTTTGATGGAGTTGTCGATCGTTCTTTTCATCTGCCACTACTTTGAAGGAAAACGTTTCTCCCAAGATCGGCTGATCGAAAAGTTATATCTTCGAAATTTTATAAAAAAAGGAAAAAACTGAGACAAAACAGGTGGGACAGCGTATGTCCCAGTGCCCTTCAAGGGGTTAAATCGAGAAAATATCGAGAATGAAAATAGCCATCATTATCCACCTTAACGTACATTGTGTGTGTGTGAATATCTACGATCCTTTATATAAATTGTCCGCCCCTCTTGCTCGTACTTTCATGGACTGGGTCAACGATATGTCCGAAGGGTCACGAACTCTCGTTGCTCCCGCAGACCGCGAGAGTCTTCATTCTCCCTCTATTCGCCACCCTCCAACCCTCTGATCCATCTCCCTCGTTGGATCTCGGTACAATGAGCGTTATTGAACGTCCCTTCCGCGCGCCACTCCTCGTAAATCTTTGCTCTCGACGATCGAATCTACCCCCAATCTCCTCTCGTATTTGTTACAGGACGTTTCGTTCATTCTCAACTTTTTCACAACTTTCTGACGTAAATTTCAAACGTTCGGGGCGGGCCTTCACCTTCCGCGACTCCGTTGGACGATATAGAAGGGATGATCTTGTCAAAGAGAATAAAAAAAAAATTGGGAAAAGAAGATACCCATATCGCGAGTCCAAAGTGTCCGTCGCACCAACGGCAACGGAAAGCTTGATTCGTCGTGACATCATCGATGCATTTTCCGCCAAACTCATCTCCCTGCACCGGGCGTCACGGAGAAAGTAGGTCGTGGAGGGATTCGCGGCCAACTTTTCTCTACGCTGTGAAGGAAACAACGCGGACGCTATCGCGAGTGCCTCAAAATTTCTCTTCAGAACGAAAAACTTGCGTTTTGAAACAGAAAATTCCGAAGACTTATTTTTTTATACCTTCGTACGAACGCTAAATAAAAAATTCGGACTTCTCCGAGGTTCCGCTGCGAGAAACATCCTCGAATGTAAAGCTACAAAAAAGGAGACAGTATTAGACGAGGAAGGAGGAAAAAATGGAAAATGACCCGCGCGATTTTGTCTCCCAGAAGGGTCTATTATGTTTACGCTTCGTTGAAGCGTGAATTTGGAATTTTTCACAGTTCGTTAATTCGAGAATGAGGGTTGAATCGGTTGAGAATTGCTAAAGAATCCCCGCGTTGAATATAACGAGTGAAGGATCGACCTTGGCACGGAAAATTTATCAATTTAAATTCAGCGTTTCGTGTGATTCACGAAACTCGAAGCTCGAGCGTGTTTTCGTTATGTTTAATTGTAAAAGGACAGAGCGCGAGTAAAAATACATATGCCTGTACAATATACGTATATACATATGTATATTTATGTATATATCAACGTAGATATATTGATATATACATATATATATAATAATATACACGCGATACACAGAAAGAGGCTACACATGGCAGAGGAACGCGAAGCTCCGGGGGCGTTGTGGGATTAAAGTGTCAAGTCGAATAGTTTCGTTCTCGTTGATTTTCCTCCCCCTCACCGACATTCCCACGCACCCTCTCTGCCGCCATCTCGCTTTGGATTGTAAACCCCCAACGGGTGAATCGATTCACAACCCACCCTTTTTTCGTCTACGTTGACAAAAAAAAAGCAAACAAACTATTTCTGCCTTTTTTCACGTGCTACACGCCTTCTGCGTTATCGAAACTGGAACGAAGCCCATATACATCGCCCCAAAACGAAAATAAATACTTTGGTTCCGCTGATTCATCAAAAAAGTTCCACGCTCAATTTTTGCACTCTAATAAACGTCAAATGCTCTTTTTTCACAGCATCTCTCGAATCCTTCGACCCTGCGATATTTGGAAATGTTCGATTTGCAAACGTGTATGAAAAAGGATTTTTTTTTATTGATCTAAAGCTATAAGGTTTTTTTTTGTAAATATTTTTTTGAAAAATATTGAAACGGTAGATCGTCGCATTTTCAGCGATACGACAAATTGAAAGGGCGGAAATTCAATGTATATTGTTTTTTTTCATTCACTCAGTTTCACGGTTCGCCAAATCGTCAACTTCCGGAAGAGCAGATACGTTGTACACGAGAGATATATCCTTAGGGGGTCAAGTTTCGAAACGATGAATTGCAATAAAGTATCGGCATTATTTTTAAAACATTTTTTCTCCCATTTCGTAAGAGTCGAGATGAATCAGCTGTGGGTGCGAATTTTTTCATTCGTTCTCGCGTCTCAAACGTTCATGAAATAAAATAAGTCCGCTGCAGAAAAAACTTTCTCTTTCCTTTATCCTCTTTTTGTCATTTCATTACTTCTCTCTCTCTCTCTCTCTCTCTCTCTCTCTCTCTCTCTCTTATTCTCTCACTCTTTTTTCCATAAATCTTCCACTCTCTCGCTCGTAACCCAGTTTCGTCAAGCTCGTGGAGTAATGTGTCCGTCATCTCTTCTCTCCAAACGAAAGAGCGAGACGAAGAGGATCCCCCTCTGCGTGGGAGCGAAAGAGCGAGAGCCTGTCATGCACGTGAGTGAGCTGCTTGAGTTAAGCACACCTGTCTCGGAGCTTTCCTCTATGGTTTCACTGCAATTAGTACACCTTTACTTCGCTGAGAGCCCTCTCTCTCTCTCCATTTTTTCCCTCTTTCTCTCTTTATATCTTTCCCCTGATTAATTTAATGTTCGCGTATTCACCTGTACAAGAGTGTCGAAACAATCGTGGCACACATGTCCCGCACGTAATGTCAAAAAACAACAAGTTTGAAAAACTTCAGTTTCGAGAGCATTTTTCGGGAAATCACCGGAAAAAAAGCGGTTTTCAAAAATGCTGTCACGAAACTTGATACTCCATTTGGTCCATTCGAACGAGCATATTTCGCGCCTTTTTCTCCACTCGGACGTTCGTCGGATTAAAAAGCGTTGGTGGACCATTCGACGTGGAATTTCACGATCGATTTAGCTGTCAATTTAGTACACATCGTGTTCCCGGACACCCTGTATGTACTGCTTTTTCTGTACACGTTCGTACACAATGCTCCACACTTTGCAGCATCCCATGGACCGCCGTTTCACTCTCTCTATACTCTTCTTCATCCAGTCACATACGGACTATCTTTTACACCAAGTCAAACCGTTTATTTTACCGAGGTAATAGCGAATGCGCGTGACCCACGTTTTAAACCGTGTTGTCATGTCGGAAAACTGCTGTTAGTGAACATCTATTGCTCTTATACACGTATATAGATACAGATATATATACATATGCATCAACTTGCAACCCTCCTACACAACTGCGGGGGCCGCGTTTACTCTCCGTAGTTTCCACCCACCGTATACGAGTTCCGACTTTAACGAACCACACATTCGGAAGGAAAGGTTGTTTTTGTTTCAAGAGACACGTTCGCGATTTTTTCACGTAGCTATAACGTACGATCGTTCGTGTAATCCTGAATTATTGCTTACCTCCATTCTTTTCTAGCCAAAATATACGGTTGTTTTCGTCGTTTTTTTTTATTACGATTGCAAAAAAAATTTGTACAAAAATATCCCCCGAATGTGGCGAAGAAATTGGAGCGAAACGACGAAAAAAATTGTTTCGTTATTTTTATTTAATTTCATCGTGTTAAATTTAAATAAATCATCCGTTGAATTTTTTTTTTCTTTTCGACCGTCTTTTTTTCACTCGGTACGTACCTTCTCGAAGTGTCGTGATGTAATGCGACGTGACACTCGGGGCGCTTCTCCCACGCGCGTTTACCGCCGAGACACGAAAGCTGTACGACATGAACGGCAGTAAATTATCCAAATAATATTTCGTATCGCTGTTCGGCGTCACGATCTCCCTCTTTTCGTCCCAGGGGCCATTCTCACCGACCCTGCAATCGGAAAACATTGAAAAAAAAAACGTTAGGAAATGCGATTATATCGATGTTTTGTCGAAAAAGATCGATATCTTTTTGAGAAAAACATGTTGTCAACGAGAAAATTTATGACTCTCCGGTAATGGCAACAACTACGTAACTGATTTTTCGAAATTAACGATTTTTCTATTCGAGGCCATTCGAATATTTATCAATCTTTATCGTCGTTATTTTCTATCTGCTTCATCCGTGATGTGTAATTACCGGAAAAAATGAAAGTGAAATAAAGCCGGTAGGGCTGCTGTAAAAACTTGTTAAGTGTACTTTTTCCAGCATTTTTACGCGGTGAATCAGATTTATCGAGCTGGAACACGTGACTGAAAATCCCTACGAATTATTAGCTGCACATTTATCTTTTTTTCTCTTTCTTAATCACCCTTTTTCTTTCGATTATACGCGAGGGATATTACAGATTTGATCGTCAAGAAGAGGAGGAAAGTAGAGAGCCGGAAAGGGAGGATGGCGCGGGGATGGGAGGAATATTATATGACGGGGTGACGCGCGATATCATGACCAAAGCCCATCCGTTATTTGCAGCAGCAAATCTCTCGGTCTTCTCGAGCTATCACACACGCTATCGCCACATCGGGATAATAGGTAATTTCGTATTAATTACGCGAATGAAGGTTCCACGTGATCTGCATATAGGATAATTAGCCAAGTTCTCCATATAAAGTCAACAATGGAGATTTTAACAATGCTGCAGAAAATGTACACCACATCAACCGGAAATTCATCCGCCAAGGTCGTCAATTCTTCGTCTCTCATCTCGACAAAATTGATTTTTCCGCAGGAGCGGAAAAATTCCATTTTTCTTCCATTTTTCCAAACTACTTTAGTGAAATTTCAAGCAGACGTCAATTTTCGCATACACGTTTATGCACTTTCTTTACCGAGCAACATTTTTAGGCTCGCTGCTCGAAATGTACTTTCAAAAGATAATTAAGGTATTCGCGCGTCGTACGACATCAAACGGAATAAAATTTGCACCACGACCATTGAAAAATAGTCCGAGCTCGAGGAATTTGTTGCCCGCTTAAAAAAATTAGAAAAAATACGTAAATCGAAAGAAAAATTAACGTGTATGTAAAAATAAACGATACACAAGGTGTTATTTGTATTTTACACCCTCTGATAAACAGGCTCATTAGTGCTGGGAAAATTCAATCGACTCGAGGCTCGCAGTTCTCGTACCTCCGGCAGTTACAATTTTCACACGACCTGTGCGCGTTTAATTATTCTACCCTCTGTGAGGCAATCGTTTTTCGCAATAAAACTTTTGGTTAATCGTGGAACACACCATTTTTTTTTTTCATAATTTCATTTTCAAAGAATGTTGATTTTTTTTTTGAGAAAAAAGAAATACATCGGTGTGTCTTTGCACTTTTATGTGAAATAATTAAATGACGGAAAATGTGGCACGGATTGCGTCAATTAAGGATAATGATTTACCGGATAATCAGGGATTTTCGGTGATTTTGCGGAGAGAGACAAACATCGGTCACTGTTCGGTGGAATCGCTTATATATCCGTGTATATATATTTGTACGCTATATAATTGAACGTTAAACGTTTATCTCTCTGTTATACGACTTGTACTAAAACCAGGCGAGAACTTTGTAAACGTCAGCGTTTCCGGATGGTGTTTTGTGTGCTCGGGGAGACGCGAAAGTGCGCGGGCGACCGTAATCATCTGTAGCGAACGACAAAAAGGTGCTTGTGCGACGAAAAATACTGATGAGGAAAATCTGTGCTCATCAAGAAAAAGCATGGCTCCTACCGGAAGCGTTTAATGAAATTCGCGCGAATAACCGCGTAGATTGTGTTTCGATTATTCTCGATAAGAGCTCTCGAGCGCAGATTGTAATCTATACAAATAAAAAACAAAAAACACCCAAGAAATAACTAATTCAAAAAAATTGTTATTCAAATTCGCTTGTACACATTCGGAACAGAAATCAGAAATCATTCAAAGCCGTTTATTATTCAGTAAGAAAAAGTAACGAGTGAGATACGATCGGGAATAAAATACTCTCGCGGAAAATGAAAAAAAAAAATGTTTACGAATTTCCTTCACGAATTTTCAAAAATCCTTCCCTCCCAACCGGAAATCTCGCTCCGACTTTGGCCGCTTTTTTCCCAAAAGTTCCCTCGCACATGCAGGAATATGCTCTCATAAAGAGAAAAGAAAAACTTTTCCAATCAACGTCCGGGTGAAAATGGGAACAGCCGAAGTCAACGAACGGTGAGAAAAGAGGGAGGAAAAAAGTTTCGCGGGAAAAATCGTTGCTCATGAATGATATTATAGTTGAAAAAAAAATGATATCTGTACGTATGCAGATTTTGCTGTATTCGCACATAAATACTTTCTCCATCCATATATCTATACACATAAAGACGATGTACATATACATGTATACATACACGAAGAGTTACTTTCCTTTCCCAACTTCTCTTCACCGCTCATTTCGTCCCAGCGTTTTGTATTATTTGCTGCTGGTACTTTGCTGTTTGGTGAACTCCGGCACGAAATGTACGATAAGGGTTGCACGAGAAACACGTGCGAGTACGTATAATTACTACAGCAAGGCCATGATTATTATTTACAAGTTGGAAATGTGCGGAATAACGCGACTGGAAGCCTTTGCTAACGTACGTGGTTTTACCCTAACTCTTTAGTGTGTTTGTGCGTGTTTGTGCTGTTTTCCCTGCATGTATTCGTGTGATAAAGCCTCCCCCGGCTTTGTTACTGTCCCGTCCAATGTCCGATAAGAATTTTACCTCCCGAATAAACACACACACAGACACACACACAGCCGATACACACAAATAAAAAAGGGAAATCCTAGATTACAATCATTTGGCTCAGAAAATCACAGATATCTGTTCCGAGCGTATCTGCGTTTTATTTCGTAATGGACGTTGATTCACCGAGGTTAATGAGGGATTACTCGTCCAATGGAAACATTTGTGCACTCCCAAAATCCGGTAATTAAATTTTTCACCCTCTCTGCGGTGTCACAGAAACGAACGAATTCACGGTCGCTTAATCAGCGAAAAAAAAAATATTGCATGCATGAAAAAAAACATTTTATCACCGTTATTATTTTTATAATGGACCGGAAATCCCCTCTGCAGTAGACTAACAGCAATATTGCTGAAAATAACAGTATACCTCGCTTTTGTAGTGCCTTTTCAGACGCGATTGATTTTCCTCTGAATTTCACGGTATGAAAATTAAAAGCGCCAAATTATCACTCTGTTCCAGTTTCTTCGGGACCATATACGTGCCATTAAATTCCCAAAGCGATTAATTAAAAAATATGCGAACATCCCGATCCACGAGAACCACCCTCTCCCCTGCTCGGTGTGTGTACTCTGCACACAGTGTGTGCAAAAGATGCAGAAGAAAGTCGCGCTCTTTCGACGAGAATTCAACAAGAGCAATATAATCTCGTCTCTTATTTCGAACCGATTTCGCCTCGGGTTTAGCCCAACACCGCGATGGCGCGTCACTCGCCACGAATGTCAACGTCGTTTCACGCAGACTCGCAGGCGCGATTTCTTTGAGCGTGAATGCACCGAAATTGAAACGGTAGCCCAAATTTGTACCAATTTCTCTCCTCCACGTGTATATTTATATGTTTATATACATTCGTATGTAGATAAAATACCACATGGACGGACATTGCCGTTGAATCGAATGAGAGCGAGAATTGTTCGGAGCACATTCATCAGATTCATCTCCCGCGGTGTTGGAGAGTGCTGGCTTCGGCAAATGTTCGGCTGTTTCACCCTACATAAACATTTAACCGCACGTATATGCATGTGTATCCGTATATACATATTTTTACACATATATACATACAGACACACATGCCTATGGACAATTTCACGTGAAAGAGCCGACATAGTGGTGGTCAGCCGATCCGCGCGCTACTGCGGAGGGCGGAGGGCGGAGGAGGGCCGCGGGGGTAGTTCACCGTTAGCGCGAACCGCGGAGATAAATTTTACCCGGGATTTCCACGGATATACTACATTGAACTCTCTTTTTCCCTCTCGCTCTTTCTCTCAATAATTCCCGCGGAATCGAGACGCGTGTATTTCATGGGATGTAGTTATAGTATATAACGATCGACGAAATCTCCTCCCAATGCCCGAGCTTGCTGACCGCTCTCATCTTTCGCTTCCATCGGCCGCAGTCTGCTCGCAATGCCGTGTATGGATGTGTGTGTGTGTGTGTATTCCGATCGATAATACATCGGATAAAAAATTCACGAACAAATCTACCCCTATCAGCGAAACGTTATGGCCACTTTGACCACATTATACATCAACATGCGCGCAGTTCGCGTCGAGTCACTCGCGGACGCGTATCGGGTAACATCCTCACCCTCGTTCGTGATAAAAAAAGATTACACATCGCGGGAATATTCGCTCGGAAATCTTTCGGAAGAAAGCCTCGAATTCATGGACTTTTTTCCCGTCGTAATACACGGTCGAAAATTCTATAGCAAAATGAATTTCGCGGGTCGATAATTCTCGCGGCTTTTTATTTATTTATTTATCTCTCATTCGGTATACCGGAATGCGATGTAGTTAAGATCGTGGCCTATCGATCTGTTTTGTCCGTCAAAGTTTCGTCAATATTTAACGATCGTTATGCTTGCTTAAGGGTGATGTCGCGATTGGTAATGATATATGCTTAAGAAAACGATGAAAAATTTAGCGTTCAAACAGAGCATGGAATTGTCCTCTATTTTCTCACGCGTTTCGCTCTGTTTGTAATATCTTTATTTGTTTCTATTTTTCTAGAGTCCATTCAGGATGACTGGGAAATGCGATTTTTTTACGCGATTACTATTTTCGTTTCTTTTTCTCACCGGCGTGTGCATTTCCCCGCGAACATCCCGAGAGTCATAACACACGCGCGTGTCCCATTTACTTGATTGAACCGCAAGCCGCAATCCAATTGGAAGACTGTCGAGAGTGCATGACAAATGACATGTTTAGTATTCCCCATCGGACGATAGCAAGACCGATCGTCGATCGCGAAACCCACTTGATCGGACGCTCGTGAAGGGCGTCGCATTTGAATCGTTCGGCAAACGTTTCAATAAAGAAAGGTCCGTTTTCTCGTCAAGACTGCTCGCGCGTAAATAGAGCGTTGGACGAAAATTTCGTCGAGATCCTCGCGTAATTCGATCACACCGCATTTTATGATTCAATTCGGAGTTGATTTTTCTGGCGATTGTTTAACACGCTTTGTCACAAGTTTCATGAAAATGCGACTCGAGCGTGCGGAATTGGAAATTCAAGCACGAATTTGACGCGAATAATACGTACGAAAGAGCAATCGATGAAGCTCCAATTATATTCTCCTTGAAAAATTAACCAATCTATAGATTGTTTTTTTTTGGATTTCGGATTGAATTACTGAGTTTTCGAATAAATATCGGCGTGTTTCGTAATCAGCGGGATAAAATACATCGATATAGAACACTAAAAATCATTTTTGAAATCCAAAAATTTTTGCCATTTTTTGCCGGATTGAGTCGGTTCACTAAAATGATTGCCATTTTTCTCCCCTTTGGGGTAGACATTCCAACTAGTGCTTATTCTCTTCGCAATTGATGAGGCTTCAAAATGCCGTTTGGTTCATGTCGATATCTTAATTTTTCGATTTTTGGCAGATTTTTAAAGTTGGACCACCGATTTTCGCCAATTTTTCCATACATACCCCTTTGCGTTTTTTTCGCCAATTTTCAACATCGATTTTGAGGGTGAAGGAATTTAGCTATCGACATTTAACTTTCACCGTTCTCCAAGTCTACTCGAGAGCTCTTCAAAACCCCCCCAAGAAATGTATGTAGCTCAAATAGAACCGTAGTTATGACCACTTGAAATTTCGACTTTTTGAGGTTTCTGGAAAACTGGCAAAAAATGAGCCGAAATTTTTTTTTTCAAATTTTCAATTTTTCAAAGCCTTACCCGGTCGAACATTTTCCGCTGATTACGAAACACACCGACTTTTTCGCGAAAACTCGATATTTCAATGAGAAAATAGTAATTAATTAATCAAATTCGTAATATCGCATTTTCGGACCGAAATATACGTGGTATAACATCGATGAATGATAACAAGGTGTCATACTGTGCGCGAGCGTTACAAACTTGCCGAGAGCGCCGACTTTTTCGAGTCTTATTTGACATTTGCTTTTCCTCTTACGTGAAAAGTATTTCACCCTTTATCGGCTAATGAAGCCAATAACGATGATCGATGTCGACATATATATTTCTTGCTCCTATTTCAACGGGTACTCGGAGCCTAAAAACGTTCGCGAAACTTGTTATAAACGTACGCCAGTCGCTCCTCTGTCAACAGAGAAACGTCGCCAACTATTTGTCAAGGCTGTGTCGCGTTAAAGTCTATACACAGGTTAAAGCTCTTAGTTAGCGAGGGAGGCTGCGATTGCGCTTTGACAGTGACACATCTGTGTTTACGCATGGGATAACATTATACGTGTATTCCCGTTTCTCTTTGATATATACACAGATTGTACATATACATATCCACACGTATTTATATATATATATATACATGAAAAATAAAAAGTCTGACGTTGGTTTTTACTTTGACACCTGGAAATCCTACGATATATCCAATTAGCGCTCCACGAACCGAGTATGTGAAGAAAAAAACGGAAGGGGGATGAAAAATACATGAATTCATCCTGTTGAACAAGGGGATAATGGAAACGCCTCTCGTTAACAAAATCGTGAACTTGCCCTGAACGAATTGAGTACGAGTCAGAATTCCTCGCGAATACTCTTCATTCGTGGTCAATAAAAAAAAAGATGCAGCATCCGTAACGTTGATTGATTGAACGTATTGTCGTTTTAAACTTTCATCGAAGGATTGGAAGATCTTTGTGCCAATTAAGATTTCCGCACGTCCGTATTACCGAGTGGCTCGTGTATAATTCGCGTAGACAAACATCGTAGATAGCATACAGAAATTCAATCAATCTCATCGATCAACTATACACCTCCGGAGATGTAATTACTTATGGCATTGAATGGCATTTATGTTGACGATCCGTACGAGCTGATCCGTGCTATCTATTGGCAATGGAGAATTGCATAGACATAACAATTGGTGTGCATAGCATAATAAACAAAGGCTCGCGTATAGACAGAAGCAAACGTGAAATTCAATTGTATCCGTTTGCATTGTTCAATGTAAATGCCATTGATATCATTAACGCTTTCTTTTGAACGTAACGGAGCTACGTATATACGCCTTTGCGCACAAATTCCGAGCTTTTGAGCAAATGGCAGCAAAAGCTGTTATAATCGGATTTGAATTTATTGAGATAATAGCGATGTGCTTAATCTTTTATTCGTGAATATCGGAATGAAGAGATTGACAGCGGAGCATGTGTCAATTTCTACCTCCGCACGATGACAGATGTGAGATGTGACTTTTTTGGAGATGGAAAAAAAGATGATCGAGAAAAATTGTCCTCATTAAATACTCTTCAACCAATTCGTTGTTTATAAAACTGCTCAGCAGCGTCCGAACAATGTTGGCTCGCTAATTTGTGGTACGATATGTTCAGTGTTGGCAACTTTTCATCCTCAACGGAATATTCAGCTGATGTTTTTCGCATTATGGAGCCCAGCGCGAGATATCAAAAAAGCATTACTCCAACGACAATAATTTCTCCGGATGGAATGCTGCTTGGACAGCTAATTAGCACGTGTCCGAGTAAATCTTTGCCACCTGGATTTAAGGCAGTAAGAAACGCAAAACAGGGAAATTGTCGAGTCGAGCTAAAACTGGCTCGTCGCAGCAGTTGACTTTTTCGCGTCGAGAGTGTATTTACTTGACAGTTTTTCCAATGACCGGATATCGGACCACGAACTGTTTCAACTCGTCACCGAGAAATCACGACTTTTTTGACCCCTTCGAGGCACACATCTTCTCCATCGAATTGTCAAGATTGAAAAAAGGCGATTCAAGATATAAAAAAATGTATAAAATTGCTGAATTTTTTCGGAAAACCGCCGTGTACCAAGTTTTTGAGATGCTCACTCAAATACTTGAAAAATTGAAAAAAACAATAATTGACCAAGCTGCGATTGGATAATCGTTGTCCATCGTGCGATTCGTCGTGATACCGACGACTGGTACAGCGCAGCATCCGCCGTACGCTTCACTGATCATAATTAAGTGAACCTCGCGATTAGGTCAGCGAGTAACGGTGAGGCCGTTAACTCAGTTCCGTGGTTGACTGAATGTGAGTATTTGCGTAATAATATACCTATAAACATTTCTCTGTATCCACTGCTGTACCATGGAGGTGTACATTAGAGTACAGGAGAGATGAGATGAGGTGGCAGAGAGACAGAGGGAGAGATATCGCGAGAGCGAGCTATGCTAAACTCGCGTTGTTCTCCCACAGTCCGACAGCTCTCAGCTGGCTACGTGACCGGCTTGACAAATTTAGTAGTGCGTGCAAACCATCTCGGCACACACACTCGCATCTTTGGTCCATCACGAAATCGTCATAATCAATATAAGCAGTGATACTCTTCGGTGAAGCATCCACCACCAAGTTTTTCGCAAAATTGAGTACAAAAGCAGTGTTCTACACCTGTTTTGGCTCCGACGTAGTGTCGTCAATTAGGAAAATCGATCAGGTATAGAAAAGATGCTGCATCGATGAAAAGACGTCGGAAGAAACAGATATTTCGTAGCAGCTGGGTTAAAAACCCAAGCAATCTACTTTAATCCGTCATTTCCGGAGTAAATTTGACCCGCCGATTGTGCAGATCACGAAGAATCGTCCGTATCTTCCTGCACAGTCGTATTCGATGATGAAAAAAGGTCGTGAAGAGAGCTCGAGCGGGGAAATGGAAATTTCCAATTGTGATAAAAAAAGATGAGATTTCGCTCACGTCTGCGTTCGACTTCGTATTAACTTCGCGGCGTATATGACTTTTACGTGTGATGGAATTTCGGCGTGCCCGGAGCTGCCAACCAGTTGGCACGTACGACTGCCTAGGATATATGCGGTTATATCGCTACGTAGATATTCTGTATGGCTGCGAAATTTTGCCGAAATCTCCACGGTCGTTATCAGTACTACGTACGTTTCTCGTCTGCAATAATGATACAGCGGCAGCCTCTGTTATACCGTACATTTAGCCAGTTCACTCGGTTATGTGGGCATGTAAGTACACTTGTTCAAGCGGTCACACGCATACGCGGAAACCGAGAGAGAGAGAGAAGCGATATTATAACTGTGTCGTACGATCTCTGCCAGAGTTGACGTCCATGGAGCTTCGCAAAATGGTTTATAGCCAGACGGATGCTGCGCGCGAGATGATTTAGGCTCCACTGGCTACTGGCGATACGTCACTTGGAAAATTGAAAATGGGGAAAAATTCCCGAGGAGGAGAGAGGACCAAGCGCGTTTATCAACCCAACGATAATGTTGGGGGAAAAGAGATCCTTTTTGCTGTCGATCGGAGAGCAGATTTCACATTCAAGGACATTCGGGAGGTACATTCCGAACAAAACGGAAATGGAGATTGCGAAAAAAATTAGTTACGTACGAGATACCGAGGTCGATGACGTCAGATGATTGAGATAACGAAGAGACGTTAACGAATTGGTAAAAAAAAATTGGAGTATGGGGAAAATTTCGAGAAACTCTTGTCTGTTTGGTCGAAGCAGCATCCAGCATCCGGACGACTCGAATCACCTCTTGATGTTGAGTGTACTGCGGCAAACTCGTCTATATGATTGTTCGATACAAATTTAATAGTTATTACGTTTAGCAGGGTTAATAATAATCTTCGGGTTTATGTCAGACACAGATTAGAAACTCTGTATTATCGGTGCTGCCCTGGTATATTAGGAGAAGATGCCATCGGATTTGGATGCTGGCCGAAGGCAGTTTTTGACCCCAAAATTTCTCAAAGTTCTGCCATTCGCAACCTGAGATACGAATGCTGGCTTCGAGAAAAGCAAGTTCTCCCAATTCTATTCCAGTGGCGCGAAATATATTTCTCTTGAGCGGGAAAAGAATGGTAAGACATTAAAAAAAAACTAAACAATCGCATCAGTATTTATTGATTTATAAACTGTGCAATTTTGAAAGGAACGAAAGATTGAAAGATTACCTCAACTCTGTATCCTCGACTACCGATTGACGTTTTTTGTTTTTTTTTTCCGGCACAGCGTCTTCATTCGTTTTTACCATTTGTCTCGATAAAAATCGAGACTCGGAGTCTTCGTTCTCCAGCGAGTAATGGAAGTTACAATTGTTCAAAGATCTCTTTATAACTCTCTGTCCACCTTTAGCTCTTTCGTTTGCCCGATTTCGATGGGATGAGATTACAGGAACCAGGATAAATAGACCCTGGATGAAAAGCCTCGGATGCTGCGAGAAGAGGCTGAGGAATGAAATATACAGGAAGAAAAAAAAAGCGAAGGAAAAAGACTACGAGTGATGTGCTTCGTCTCAGGTGTGTGCTCCCTCCTGATGCTTTGCAAAGAATCAGAGAGAGACGGAGAGAAACAAAGAGGCCATTCTCTTTGCAAAGATCTCTTCAGCCATTATTTGTCTCTAACTCAATCTCTCTCGCGACTCGCTTTTGCCAAATAAATCGACGACATTCGGGGTTCAAGGATGGCTCTACACCGTACACGTGACCTTTCCTTCGATTGTGTAATCTCTCCACAATTTGCAAAAAAAAAATAAAGATGGATGGTCCAGCTGTCGTGTTTAAATACGCGAAAACGTTGCACGAACATGCCGACTCGAAAATGGAACAAAATTAATCTTAAAAATGTAATCAAAAACATCGTCACCCTGTCCAGTGAATCCTGCAGACGATTCGGAGTATTCTCAATCTCATCTCTGAAGTGACATGCTCCAGTTATGATTTTCGATCTTTCCTCGTACGCGGTCGAACGGAACAGCACCGAAGCAACCAACGTGATTTGTTCGCGATGCTTTGACCGAATAAAAAGAGCGTTTGAACGATATTAAAGAATTCTTTGCTCTTGCCAATGTTCAAATGGTCATGGGAAAGAATTGCAATCTCTTAACTTTTTTTTGTATCCTTCTTTTGCTTTCCCTCTCTTGTGTTCGGGTCAAAGTTCGCTTTGTTTCAAAAATTTGATTTCCACAGGTTTTTCTCTCGCACAGTAACGGGAAATTTCTTCTTCTTCTCTCTCGTTCTTTTATCATCTTTTCTATCTCGCCCAGGTCGTAGGATGTTTTCGATTTGAAAGTTTTAACCACGAGATCGGACTTTTCCGAGAGCATGCGAATGTACATGCACGCGTATATACCTTAGGGTGGGTAAAAATGATAGACCATGTTTTTTCTTCTCGATAGAGTAAAAAATTGATCCCCCAGCATCCCAAAAAACAGCTGTTCAAGTACAAGCCACCTGTAATGACATTCTCTTTTGGAGACTTGTTTTTTTAAATTCTACAAATATTTTCACAGCAAATTCCATGTCGATTTCGTTCTTTCGAAACCGAATATCAAGCGCGAGAGGAAAATTCAAATATGAGAAGCGCGAAAATGAGAAGCATATCCGAGTGAAAAAGGTCATCTTGGGAAATAACGGATATCCTAATACACAGCTACGCGTGTTAAAAAAGGTTATTTTTTCCAGGTGAAGCAACGTACGAAATGAAAAAGCTACAGTAGAGAAGTCACGCTTTTCGAAGCCTTTTACTTTTGTTTTCGCCCAGCTGCAGAAATTTTAATAAACGTACAGTGGCGTTCAAAAGTATCGGGGCATCAATTTTTTTTATTTTCTCGTCAAAATATTCAATCTCTTCTCTCATTGACCGTTCAGTATCCCCGAGAGAGAGAGAGAGAGGGCTAGAATATACCCAACAGTTGCGAAAAATATATTTTTTCGTCGGAGAAAAAATCCCACTGATCAGTGCGAAGATTAAACGCTGAATTAAACTCGACGAGGAGATGCTGCATTGGACAGCATCCGATCGGACGAAAGTGCTTTTTTCGAACGAATTCGAATTTCGATCACTCAAAAGAGACAGCCGGAAGTACGCTAGGCGTCCGGAAGGTCGGATCGTCGTCGTATTTTTCACGCAATGCGCGTGAAAAATAGGGCGGCCGGAAACTTTTGCACACCGCTGTACGTACACGCGTGACGGTCTCTGCGTTTTCCAATGTTGACGCTGGTCAACACAGATATTTGCGTTGAACACATTCCGAGGTATGACAAAATTGCGAGGTTTGCACGACGAGCAGGTTCTCTCTCTCTCTCTCTCTCTCTCTCTCGTATTTCAACCCCGCTGCTCTCGTTCCTGATTCTCAGAGCAAGGGAGAACGGGCAGAGTTCAGGTCAAAGAACATTTTCCTTGGCGTGGAAACTTCTGGCTGGGACGCCTTCGTCCTCCCACAACGCTTTCCCCAATTATGGAAATGCACAGCTTCCCACGGATAGTTAGATCCGTAATATCCTTTACCCGAAAATCTCCATATGAATATTGCACATTAATGTATATTATACGACTGTTCATATGTTAATATTTCCCAACTTGCTTCCTCACGTCCATTCCAACTGTCCACATTTACATTCGATCGTCAAAAAAAACAAAATTACTCTCCTCTCTCTCTCTCTCTCGGACTCTCTGCTTCCCCGGCTCTCGTTTTTCATCCCCTGCAGCACATAATCACATGCGAATTCCATGTTCGGATAGCGGGGATCTATATATTACGCTGTTATAACAGTCGCAGGCACAGTAATACGTTTCGAAGAGGAGGAATGTATAACGCGCGAGGGGGAAGAAAAAAATCGTCTCGATCGATCAAAAAATGATTGATTGGCTATTTTACCGGAGATTCAATGTACCTGCGGCTTTTGTCAACAAGCTTGTCGATCACCCGAACGGATAACTTATTTCTCGAAATTCGATCTGTGCTCGTTTACAGAATTACTTTTTTTACAGCTGGCCGAATGAGAAATCATGAGACGGCGGTGTACAAAAATGGCCAAAAGGCCATTTGATAAATCATTTTTTCATCATTATAAAAAGAAACGAATTCTTTTTACGATCGATCCGCTTAGTTCATCGCTGCTCGTATCGCGACGAGAGTACGGATAATAACGTCGGAGGTTGAAAATTCGTTATACGATGGTCGGGGCTAAAAAAGGTCGATTAAATCGAGAAATTAATGCTTTCCAAGGTCTCGCTGCAGGATCTTCCCTTCGTGCTTGTCGTTGTCGTGTTGTACGTGTCTGCACGATATATGTATATGTGAGAGATCGTTTTTTAAGGTCGTGGAAAATAATCGTTGCAACTATCAAGGCGCGTTGGATAATCGAATTGGACGTAATGAACACAGAGATACAGGGGTAGTAAGATCGGTGCTGATGGTGGCGATGCGGTAACGACCACGATGGCGAACTAAAGCCGGATGGAAAGAAGGAAAGAAAAAAAATTCAGAGAGAGAGAGAGAAGGCTGTGAAACAGGGATAACGAGAAAATTTTCCATTCCTCTCTCCCGATGGACTATGGTTTACGGTGCTATTAAAAATTAACGTCTTTTAATAACGACCCTTGCAGCATTATCCGCTTGTCTTTTAGCGCTGCGGTAACACTTAATGAAATTACAAGATGAGTTTCAGTGAAATGATCCGCCTCGTGCATTCCCGCGCAGCATTGTTGTCTTGGCAACGCGAAGAGGAGCCCCCTGCGCCGGATGTGGGTATTAATTATCTATTATTTTCCGGTTGCTTTCGCAGCATCCTCCGCATCGAACCGATAAAGCGTGTCAAAGATGCGTGAGAGCAGCCGCGGGAGATTGGACTGGAGAAAATCCTTAAGGGGGCGCCTTGAGGTTTTTCGATTCGACTTGAAAATTCGGAAGAGCCTCAATTCGTTGGGAGAATCTACAGTTTTTAGAGAATTGAAGGTTTACCCCCTTAAGACCATGGCGAAAAGGTTGTACGAACGTATTTGGATAGATACAGAAATGGTACATTGGTAATTGTAAGAATGAGAGAAACAATGATGACGGTAATAACAATAGTCGTAAGATAACTATAACAGTAAAATTAGAGGGATGATGAATAGTGGCAACAGCAAATAACCAGAGAGAAAGAGCGACAAAAGAAATAAATTAAATATACGAGTCCTTATTTTTTCCCGGTTCTTTTTTTTTCGATAAATTATGCAGCAATCTCTTTATGCCGCCACGAGTATCAATGTATCAAGCGTAACAATATATTTTTCCGTACGCGAGTCTGCGGAGAAGTTCGGTGCTGGAGTGTCATTCCTGGTCGGAGATAACGGTGAACCGTAATTGTAGATGTATAATACCTGTGCAGAAGGGATGACAAGGGTGTGTAGGTGGTGAGGAAAAAAGGAGAAAAAAGGAGATGAAAGAAGGAACACGAAGATGGAAGAAAATCGCTCTCGGTCTCGTCCTGCACGGCCAAGCCCGACTAATCTTGTCGAATTTATGGAGTTGCCTGATAACATCCTCTGGGTTAACCCTTTTCCGCTTACGTTAAGCCCAATCCCGCGAGAAGACACCCGGATTGAAGCAAGAGGTCAGAGAGAGCGTCGGTGGACCGAACTGCTCTCACGTTCCAAACGCGGCTCTCGACTACCCTTGTCGTTATATTTCTCAATTTCTTTTGCTCCCTTTTTGCCCCTCTCACAGCCTCCACTTTCGAGAAAGTCAAAAAAGCAGCCTTTCCGCTTTTCTCGACGTACGAAAATCTGCCCAAACGCATCCCTCACGAGGGAAAAAGATACGTACGTGTAATCGGAAACTTAAAAATCCTCCACCTTGAAAAGGTGATCACCTTTCGCAGTTTTCGTTAGGAAGCTGCGCTTCGTGCTCGCAGATAACGATTACGAGTGGTTGCTGCATGCAGTAACAACCGTTTGTAATTTTTTCTTCCTTCGAGAGTCTCAATATGACGTCTCTACAAAAAAAAATAGCCAAGAATGCGATATTCGAGTTATTAAAGTCCACGTGCAATTTCGAAATAACGATGAACAGTATTTGTTTTTACTTCGAGGCTTTTTTCTCGATCTATGGAATTCATGTATGAATTAATTATACCACGTGTATACTTGACGCGCTCCTTATCATTTTTAATCCCATTTTGCGAGATTACATCGAGAATATTTAAACACCCACGTGGCATTTCTTAATTACAGATGATGCATGGCTGGCTCGGTATGCCGGATTGCCACTGCGTCTTTCTCCTCTCTCCTCCTTTCTCACAGTCTTTCTTTCTCATTCTCATCTTAGCTTCATGAGAACATTGCCACCGCTTGCCTCCGCTCTTTCTCCTCGTCCGTCGACGACCGAAACGATTTCTCATTCTCCTTTCACCGCGTTCTCTTTCCCCCTTAATTAACAGAGGGCTCTTTTTTCATCCTCTCGGGCGTTTTTCCTTAAAATATTTTCTTCTTCCATTCCAAAACCCGAGCCATCGAAAAAAAAAAAAGAAACAAGACAAAATGGAGGAAAAAATGCAAATTTGCTCGTCCTACAGCCTGAATTACTAGCTGGCTGGGTATTTTTTTTACGAGTATGCATACAGCCTCCTTTATCGTTGTCTTAAGGGTTTGCCTCTATCGCTCGAACAATTGAGCGTTGTATATATATATATGCATACATTATCCTCGCACCCTGATATCTCAGGGTTATCACAGCGAATGAATTTTCTCTTTAATATTCATTTTATTTACTGTGTGCCGACGATCATGCAAATTTCATCTCACCTCAGCTAAGAACACTCTCATCTCGTATACACAAAACTTAACGGAAAAATTTCGTATCTCATTTATCCGCAGAAAAAATCAGTTTGATTTAATTGAGTCTAGATGTACACTGCGAAAATGATTTATCTTCACGTTGAATCGTCTTGATGATGAAAAGAAAAAAAACGTCATTTTCAAGCCAAATAAACATCGAAGCGAAGGATGACAGTCGTTCATCTGTTTCTCTCAACCCCTTAAGGTCGTTTGAACAAATCGGAGATTCCGCAGAAACGACAATTTCGTGAAAAATCATTACGAAATTCTCGAACCAGTTATACACGTGCTCTTTTTCACAAAATAAAAAAAAACTAGTAATAAAAAAAACTAGTTCCACTATGACGTAACTGTGATTGTAAAACGCGTATATTGATTAAGGGCGGTCCAGTAGAGCTCGCAACAAAGTATGCAATTACGAATGGAACGAAAAATTTGTTGCATTTTATATTAAAATCTCGTACGTACCACTTTTCTTTGGTCAAAAAGAAGGAAAAACAACGTGTATTTGAATCAAATAAATCCAATTATCCCTCTGCATGCAATAACGCACGGTCGAGGCTCGAAATAATACAGCGAGGATCCTCCGCGCTCGGAAAATATTGCGGGTCGATTCGCCGTTGTGGTAAATGGCCAGAGAGAGAGCGAGAGAGAGAGAGAGAGAGAGAGGGATGAAGTGAGAAACCAGCGGTAGATAACGAGATGAAAAAAAACGGGAGGGAAAAAAGAATAGACTTTTACGGGCAGGCGCGATTGCTGGAGCTTCCTTCCGGCACATATTTTCAAGTTAATGACAATTACTATCTGGCGGACATGCGCTACCCGCGCGACGTTGGCCCAACACGCACACACACACACACACACAGCCACCCCCGCAAGAGACTTTCTCTCTTACGTAATTGCATTATTTATGCGCGTAATTCCTCCTTTTTTCACCGCGATATTTCTATTTTTCCATCCCTTTTTATTATCGCGTTTCATTTCATTTTTTTTCTCCTCAACCCTCCGAGGAAGAAAAGAAACAGCACACCCGTCAAAATTTAAAGCGCCGATGCTCGTTTTTACGAGTCATTAAGAATCTCCCGTATTATTTTGTCACTCCGTACGCCAACATCCCCCGACGGGACGTCACATCCTCGCCGCTTCAGACAAATGACAAGGATTTCCTCTCTATTCATGAATTTCTCGAACGCCGAATGTATTTTTACCGGAACGCTGAGTTGAATTTGACAGCGCGTACAGCGCATTGCCCACGGAGAGTTCTTTAATACTTTTCCCGCCGCACGACTCATCCATAATGCATTTCTAATGGAAAATGCGTGCGATGTCTGTGTATGTATACATACATATGTATATATACCCTGTTTGTACATGGAACATGAGTCGTATGCCTTCGTAAATGCAATACTGATATTATATAGAGTGGATCCGTGGTCAATTTCACGGATCCTCTGGGAGGCTGGATAAGACCGTTGAAATATATCGACAGTAACTCGAGGGGATATATACTTACCTCCTACTATGTGTATATATATATATATATAAATGTCAATATGTATATATATATATATATATACACACATGAGGAAGGCTCGAGCCGAGACAGTGAGATAATCCTCCCCGAAGAACTCGGGCTGCTGTTGAACTCAACCAGTCAGGGATAATCACCGTTAAAGCCTCCCTCTCTCTCTCTCTCTCCATTTCTGTCTTCTCCTTTTCTCCCTTTTCCCAGCATCATAAAATTTCCAATAGAAATGCCAAAGGTGAGACGATACGCGTTCCATCAGAGTCGGACGCGATGCAAAATATCGGCAGGGCGATGTGTTTCATCCCTTATTTCGTGTCATTCTCAAATGCATCTCCGAGTTTCATCTCAAGTCCGCAATATTCTCGCGAGGAAAAATCTTGATCTTTTAACGATCGAGCAGGCGATTGATAATTTTCAATGTAAACTGTCGGTACTTGAATACGTATTTTTTCAATCGAAAGAATTGAATTCGTCGATAAAAAATGTGGCAGCATGAAAAACAAGAAGAATTATTATTATCCCGCAGAAATTTATCAAGTTTTTTTCCGACGAATTCAAAGGCCCATTGTGCTCTGGATTTCGCAATGTGGTCAATTATGGTGGTCAATTTAGCGAACTGAACATGTTGTATTTCAGTCGGACGAACCTTCACTCGCACGCCACGTAATCAGACGGCTTGTTCGTCGATGCTGTTCCCTTTTTTTTTCATTGATTTTGCATGTACTCTGCGTATGACGTATATAATCCTGTATATATTTATTACATACAGTAGAGAGAGAGAAAAAAAAAGAGCGAAATATTTCATGTTCATGGAACCTGTTATAAAACATGTACCATGATTATATTATATAGTATGTTCATGTCAGCTCTTGAATACATATATACACGTAATATATATGTTATATAATTATCTGGCAAAATTCCAGGATATACGTTTGCGACCCCCGACAACAGAATCGAATTGTTCGTTCTCAGGTACATGAGGCAAAGAGAAAATTTTTTTTTTTCAACCATCATGGTGTACATCCTCCCCCCCTTCATTTCCTACCCCCTGTACCATCCGCCCTCCATCTCCATCTTTTACCTTGGCTAAAGCAGTCCAACGATGCGCGAATTTTATCGCGAATTTCATCGATGTATTACAGAGGGAAAGGGCGAAAGAGAAAGGGAGAGGAAAACACACCCCGAATGGAGCTGGTAACGAGTGATTCAGCACCATTAAATTCGAATTTCAATACGCTACGTTACAAATACCGGTTTGATAATGCTCTTTGCCATCGCAGAATCGAGAGCTCTCTCTCTCTCTCTCTCTAAACTCTGAATAAATCAGCGTCATATCGCTGGATAATTATTTAGCGAATTTTCACGCGACTACTCGCGCGAATTGTTACTATTTTTTTCGACGATTTATCGTACGATGATACACTCGCGAAATGATGAATCGTTCAATTTTCGCTTCATTGTTTTCTCGTTGACGGGGAATCAACGATCGCTTTCGCCTTTTTTCACAGGAGAGACTGGGGGTTGTTTCCGGACGTTACGGACGTCTTTTTGACCCGCGGAATTGCAAAAAATTAAAAAATCCTTTTTTTTTTGGAAATTTCACTGGCTCTCGTGGGATCCCAAACGAGCGCGGATCACTCCAGAGGAAGACGGCGAAATCGGCGATTTGGTTGGAATCCTCCGAGTCGTCGTAAAAAAAAGACGAAAAACGAGAGTGTTCCACTCTGATCGGACCTGGCTGTGTAAAAAAGAATGGCGCGTGTGCGATAACGTCGAATATAAAGCCACACCGTACAAAAGCTGCGAGACGATGGAGCGCAATTCCGAGCTAGGTCCGCTTGGGAAAATCTCAAGAACGATATATATATATACACAAAACGGTAGGGGTGGCACGAGGAAACTGAAACGCGGAGAGTCGAGCCTCGAGAAAAATGCAAACGCCATCAATTTGAGAAATTGTAATTCTCCGAAAGTGGATTCTATATGGATGAACTTGGGACGATTAATCCTCGTGGATGGACACACCAGAAGGTACGTATAGAAATACGCGATGTATGGGGTATTCGATGTCAAAAGTCACGATCTTCGTCCGGGTCAGGAATTTTCAAAATTCTCGAAAAACCCTTATTCGCCTTCCGGGCTCGCGGACGATCTCACGATTCTTGAAATATCAATTGCGATAAAATCTCGCATATTCCCTCGACTTTACCGAATTTATGCGAAATTTCATTAAAAGCCCGAGACGCGTATTTCGACGGTGGAATGCAGGAGAGACAATGAGCCAAATTCCAAAGTATCTCGTAACCAAGAATATTGTGCGATTTTGAATAACATTTGATTAAAGTTTCTCGAGTAAAACTTTCGCTCTGTGTACCAGCGATAGCCAACCATAAATCACTTGTCCAAAGCCGGAGTGACCCATATACAAAAATCTCCATCTTGCTGTATTTTGCTCCGGCGTCCGCCAACTTTTTTCTTTTTCCTTATCACTTGCCTCGTTGGAATTTCGAATAGATTGGAGTGGACTATGTACTTAACATTTATGTATGTATACATATTTATATACACACGTTTATATACGTATATTCGAACGCAGCTACCATATTGAGTCAGGCTTGGACCGAAAGAACCATTGAAAGAAGCTGTGTGTACATTGGAAATAGCTCTTTTCCCAGCTTCCATCATTCTACCACCATGAGCACTCTTTTCTCCCGTTCTCCCAGCAGTCAGGCGATTCTCTGTATTCGAGCGACCTCGTACTCTTTATTCACGTTTTTTTTTTAATTCATCATCATTCCAATTAAAGCTCTCCCTCAGCACGAGGTACATCGTTCTCGGGATTGAAGCTCGATCCTTTTAATAAAGTTCTGTGCAACGACATTTTTTTTCATCTGCAGGCATTGTTCGGAGAGATATCATTTCGGAGGCTGGATGCCCCCAACAAAAATACGGCACTACGGATGCCGGGATTTTTTCGTCAACTAACGAAGCTCTCGTAAATTAACTCGACGTGTACAACGGATTTTATTTTTGATATTCCCATTGAATTTTCCATTACGTTAAAACTGCTTTCGATTCCGAGAGCTGTTTTCATGGATATTTTCGAATGCATTTATACGCTCGGCGATGATTCGGCCTCTGTCGTTTCGAGACCTTCGTCCTAGTGGCATAAAAAATATTCTTGCAAGATTTTGGGTCCAGAATTCGACGACGGTAATTCAGTGCTACTTTTCTCGCGATATTCCGAGACGAAATGTACCGCAGTATTTTTTTTCTGCATTTTAGTGGTAGAAATTCAATGGGGAAATACGATATCGAAGCGAATGGAGATTGTAAATTCGCGAGAAACTCGCGAGAGGCTGCGGCAGGAGGGAGGAGAAATTCGCGCGCGTTTGACGATTCTCACTCTGTCTCTGTGAAGAAAAACAAAGTGGAGGACAAAATATCATTACATTTACGAACAGCACGTACGTCGAAGATCGAAGGAAAAAAAAACAAAATTACTTTGACTTTCCGATCGAACCACAAGGTACAGGAGGAATAAAAGCCATCACCTCTCGCGTGATTGCCCGGAGACTCGAGGGTAGACAAAAGTTTTAACGAACTTTATCACAAAAGTAAAAAATTCTCACCAGTCTTTGGTATATTACTGGTTAGAATTGCTTTGAGAGCAAAAAGGAGAGAGAGAGAGCGTGGTAAGTAGCCCGGAGGCTGCGAAGGTTGATGCTCCAAACTTTTCATGCCGAATGAAAGTTTCATATTTGGGGAAAGCACCTTCCCACATTCTGAGATCAATGACGAGCTTATTTCTCTCTCTCTCTCTCGCTCTCTCGTGCTCTGGATTTTTCCTTTCCTCAAGGTTTCGTTGAAGCTTCTTTTTTCTCTCCTATAAGCTACTTCATAATACATAGACAGAATCCCCTCGCCATTACCGCGCGAACGAGAGCAATTTCCTTGAAATATTACTTCGCAATCGTTTCCCTTTTTCTTTTCATTTTTGGCAAAACGAATTTTCATTCTGTATCCTCGTCTCTCAGCTGATACGTCGGGAGTTTTTCTCTCAATTTGTTTGAAAAACACCTCGAAATACCTCCAAGGTTTTTGCAATTTATCACTGCATCGTTGAGCTTTTTTCTCGTTTAAAATGGCGCTGGCACAAATTGCATGTAAATATGAAAAACCGTACCAATTTACGAGTGACCTGCGTGAAAAAGTCACAAAAGCTTGAAGCTTCAGACATGGATGGAGTAGATGATGTCAGACGTGAGAAAGATCGAATACAGGTTTCAGAAAAATTTCTATTTTTTTCCCCACTGATTTCCACGTTCTTCGATGCAATGGCCAAACACCTTAAGGTTTTTCTTGAACGCACAACAGGCGTTTGAGGAAATTGCACGTAGATTCCCAGCAGAAATGACTGCGGAAAAGAAACGAGCCATTGAAGGTGAAAAAGAACACGCAAACTTGGTGCTTTCGAGATGGATTAAGTAGATAAAGTTTACGTATGGTCAGACGTCGAAACGAGCGAATGTAGGCTTGGGAAAATGTACGTTTTTCTTTCGCAGTTTTTATTTTCCGGTCAATATGGTGTAGCACACAAACGCTCGTATGTATATACGACGTTTGGGAAAAAAAGAGATTAAGGGATGTACCGAAGGGTACTTTTGCTTCTGGGGTTAGTCTGTGCCAGCGCGACCTGCCTCAACTGGTCTGGATGATTTCCTATATAGGTGGATACTTGAGAGTGCCGATAGCGAATTTCTCTCGTTCGTTGTGAAACAGTAAAAAAAAAGGCGAAAGGATAAAAGGACCGAACGTTAAAAGAGGGAAAAAGAGTTGCGAAAAATGTGCAGGGGCAAAGGGTGCAAGAAGCGAGAAAGAAAAGATAACGGACGTTGAACGAAGATACGTTCAAAAACAGACCGGATGTATATATACATCTGTTCGTTCTGGATATTTTCTTTCCCTCCCCCTCCCTTATATCTCTCTAGTTCTTTTTGTCTCGGGCCTTTCCTCTCTGATCCCTGCGAGAGAAAGGAAAGAACAAAGGGTGCTTATCGAGTACTGCACTTCTTACTCCTGCTTGGCGTTTTCTTGCTCTTTTTTCCAACAGTACCTTGCCATTTTTTTTTATTTTATTCGCATCCTTTGCCATTCCACTGCCGTATTACCGCCCACAGCTCCCGGGGGTAGGTTTGTCCCAGAAGCGAGATGGAAAAAAACAAGAGCCATCGGATCCGTCTGGAGTTTTCTCTGCCATTGCATTGTTAGTCTTTTCGTATAACCTGCATATATAGCGGTGCTACTAATAATCATTTCTGACAGTCATTGAAGAAAAAGAAATTCTGGGATAATGACGTGGACGTTGAAGCAATCATTGATGGATGATAAACAGAGCACAGGGAGACGACGTTGGTGCTGTCTATTGTAATTATCGTCTCACCGCAATACCATATAATTTATTGGTAACTGGATATTTCAATGAGAAAAATGTAATTAATTGATGATTTCCGTATTTTTGCATTTTCGGAGCGAAATATTGAGTTTTCGACGAAATACCGATGTGTTTCGTAATCAGCAGGAAAAAATACATCGATATAGATCGTTAAAAATCATTTTTGAAATCAAAAAATTTTTGCCATTTTTGGCCGGATTGAGGTGGTTCACTAAAATGATTGCCATTTTTCTCCCTTTTGGGGTAGATTCTCAAACTTGTGCTTATTCTCTTCGCAATTGATAAGGCTTCAAAATGCCGTTTGATTTATGTCGATATCTTGATTTTTCGATTTTTGGCAGATTTTTAAAGTTGGACCATCGATTTTCGCCAATTTTTCCATACATACCCCTTTGCGTTTTTTTCGCCAATTTTCGACATCGATTTTGAGGGTGAAGGAATTTAGCTATCGACATTTTACTTGCACCGTTCTCTAAGTCTACTCGAGAGCTCTTCAAAACCCCCCCAAGAAATGTATGTAGCTCAAATAGAACCGTAGTTATGACCATTTGAAATTCCGGCTTTTTGAGGTTTCTGGAAAACTGGCGAAAAATGAGCCGAAATTTTTTTTTTCAAATTTTCAATTTTTCAGAGTGTTATCCGATCGGAAATTTCCCGCTGATTACGAAACACACCGACTTTTTCCCGAAAACTCAAAATTTCAGTAAGAAAATGCAAAAAAAAAGATTCTTCAAACTGCTGACACGCGCACGCGGATACACACGAGCACGAAAATGTCGACGAGTTACAAATGCGGCAACTCTAACAACAAAATGTACTCGAGAGTACCCACCTTCACTTTCGGCATACTTATTCCGCTCTTTTGCATGTCGTTCTTATAGACATAATAGAAAATACCCCAGGCAAATTCAGAGCGAAATGAAGGTGTGGAAGGAAGAAGGAGCAAGAAAGTGAGCAGAAAGAGAGAGACTCATCTTATTCCTCGTCCCGACAATTGAATTTGTTGTTAGGTTTGCAAAGCATTCTACAATCCTGGCATCGAATTCCGCAACCATCGGTATGTCTGCGTGAATCTATTTTATCCACTCTACACTCGAGAATCACGGAAAATATTGTATATACCGGGTGTCCCAGAAACCGCCGTCGATAATTTCAACATAAATTTGTAATGAAATTACGAGCCGAAAAGTATTGAAGTATTTTCCGATACGACCAAATCCCGACGAGTTATTAATACTCAAAGCTGCACACGATCCCTGCGGTCGCGTGCTTCCTACTGGCCGAGCTATACCGCTTAATAATTCAGCGGTACTTCGTCGGATGAAAAAACCGTTGAAAACTTTTCGACTCGGAATTTCATTCTCGATCCAACTCCGAAGAGTTAAAATTCCATACCACATTAAGAACAAAGTCCCAGGTAAAAGAGTCTTCGAGAGCCTTTCGATCGGCTCGACCTTTGACGTCTAAAAACTCGTTAGGTTTTGGTGGCATGAAAAAATCCTGAAATACATTTCGACTCGAAATTTCATCCTGAATCCAACTTTGAATAATCAACCCCGAGTTTCGGGAAGCCCTGTATATGTATAGGAACCCTAGAAACACAGCAGCGAGCTATATTCGCGTTCTATCAACGGAAAGCAGGGCCGGCCAACTCGTTCCAAGTTTGGAATACTGGAAACAACGGTTTCAGTCTTTTCACGAAAAGTTTTTGTCCCCCAATCCTGCTCCTCTCAAATCCATAGACATACCCTCGGAGGCAGAGACTAGGTTCGCAAGAAAACGGGCAGAACTAACGTGACGCGAGAGTCTCCTTTTTCGTTATTGCTCAATTACTCGCAATATATTCCGGAAACCATGCAAGTACTTTAAAAAGTATTTATACTCTTTGATTTTTGTAGTACCGTCGTCTTTGACGGGGCAAAATCCCGTCCATCAATGGCCAGCGGCTGTCGAATTTTGCGAAAACACTATGACTCTTCTTTTTATCGACTGAAAATTAAATTTTTTCCATCTGTACCACGTGAGCAACACGACTCACCGAACGCTTATGATGTAGTGGGAGATGGGGTTGTTGTGAGAATTTTCACTCGGCGCCCATGATATCGTGATTGATCGGGATGTAAAGTTCGTTGCTATCGGACGCCCTGGCGGGTCTGGTACGTCTGAAACAAAAAGAATACATGCACGTATTAGATCGGGGAGAATATACGATGGATACTCGAATTGACAATTTTTTTAATGCATCTTTTAATTCATCTCGAGAAAATAATAAACCGTAAGTAGGGTATTCCGATGAAACCAGACCTTTTGATGAAAAACAGATGGAAAATCGAACTCTTCCTAATCACGATTTGATATCGTCTCGAAAACGACGTTTTGTAAAATAAGCAGGTGTTCATAAATTTGAATAAATAAATATTTACACGTTTGGAAAGTGCAATGAAGCACTTGTGAAATATCAACGATTCTCTAAAGAAACAGCGTCTGCAATCCTCTCTCGAACGTTTGTAATTTCATTTTGTGTAATGGAATTCGTCCTACAGACGGATAATTAAATTTTCACAAATTCAATAAATCACAGCGATTATTAGATCGTGCAATCGCAGTAGGTCGATAAAACTCAAAATAAAATCGAAATACAAATTTTTCGTTTCGCCATCGTGTCGCGTGAGTGCTATTTTTTCAAGATCATAAAACTCGTTGCTGAAAATCGGTTCGTGAATTGCCTCACGCGATTAAATTTGCTCCGAAAGCGATGGTCGAATATCATCGACTCAATTAAAGACAGTAAGGCCGCTGTAATGGCCAGCTTGGAATCGATTAATTAGTAGAAACGTACATTCAAATTGTAACAATACGTTTTGTAATTATAGCCGAAAATTGCTATTCAATTAACGAATCTACAGTTTTTAATTATCGATGAGGCGTCTGTTACACGAAGGCGATTACAGCTGCGCTTAAATTGCGATTCAACCGCCCACAATACCGAAATTCAAGAGCTCCCGAATCAGCATCGATATCATACGATACATACGCAAATTAATACCCAAAAAAAAAAACATAAAATTGCCTCAGATTTTCCTTAATTATGTTATCCTTTTTCTTAGCATTATTTTGCACCGAGCTAAAGTACGAATGATTATCTTTGTGTTTCACCGGAATTGAGAACGTTTCGTCGAGAATTCGTCGGGAGAAAGAAACAACGAGGGGGTCTAATTTATTTCGTCGTTTAATATGCAATAACGTCTACGTATGGTCGTCTTCTCTCCTTTCTACACCGTGAGGTTTATATATTATTGCGCGCACGTTGCATAAGATCATAAATGAGAAAGGGGACCTTTAATCTCCCTCAGGACAGAGTCATCATCCTTTTCTGACCTCTTTGGCCTCTTCATCCCCCATACCTCCTCGAGACTGTGTCAGAAGAGGGCAATGGTTCCGCTTTCTCCGCGATTCCGTGACATCTCGCCCTCGAGACCAGTCACGCACTCCACATATGCCATGAACGAACCTCCTTCTCGTGTACTCCGCAAACTCCGCCAAACTGTCACGTATCTCTCGCAACTTTTACCCTCTCGTATATACTTCACTGCCCCTCGCTGTGGCACGTCATTCGACGTGATTACCGTTTCATACATTGTACGATTCTCACGGAATTCTGTCTTTTTCTTCTTCTTCTCCACCGGTCGAAAAGAAAAAAAAAAAACATTTTTAACTGCCATCGTTGCGCTCCGGACATCATCCAATTCCAATTCTTTCTTTTGCAAATCGTTTTCACCATAGCCGTTAAAACGTCTGGTCGAAAAATTTGCCAACTGATTAATGCTTCCAGGGCTAAAAATGAAACCACCTTAATGTGAAACCTCGCTGCGAAATTTGATCAAAAAAGCCTTCGTCGAATCCGACGACTAATCTTCGTGCATAAGACCGAACATCGTCACAGGATAATGAGGCTCGTCATATTTTCATGGCGTAAAAGTACTATGAAATCACTCTAAAACTCGCCCGAGCTTATTTTCAATTCGCGGGACGACCTCGCGCAAAATCGCGGGTATATTATCGCACGACGTTCAATTTTCCACCAATTTTGATCAAACCCTCCGATAAATTCGTACTCCCGTTAATTCAATAATCTCTAATTGATATTCTTTCGTAAATATGCATATGCACGTACACGAGCGAGATGCAATTTTCACTCCTGAATTCATTTAAAAGTTTCGCCATCTACGTTCTCGTTAGCTCTCGCTTGAAACAACGGGATACTCAACGAATTTATATCTTCGGCTGGCTTTTCTATGCATGATCAGTATTTACGACCAGCGCTGAAAGCCCGCAGCCATACCCTGGCATGGACAGTCCGACCACGCGAGCCTGCTGCGACTACACATCGGAGGCGAGGCCACCAAACTTGGAGGAATGAAAATAATGATGCTGCACGCACGAAGACGCATTTCCATGGGAAAATGGTCCAGGTTTCGCAACGAAAACAAGTATACCTCGCAAACTTATGAAGGTAAACGATAAAAACGGCCACGTGAATATATTTTCGCGTCAACTTCGAACAGTAAACAGTAAAATTCATTTCGAGATGCCTTTTCCAAAGTAATTAATATTATTCACATTATTTCATCAATTCATTACTCACGGAGATCTTGAAATGTATGTCAAAATAAATTTGAATGTATGTCATAAAAAATAAGAAAAGAAAAAAATGGTCCGTTGAGACGAAAGGTTTTGATGATAAATTAATTTGTGGTATATCAAATCGCGAAAGAATGAGATTATATGGTGGTAGCCTCTGTAAGACATTCGGCAAGCATGGGATATTTAGTTGCGTCAAGAAGTATCGTTGAAATTCCTGAAAAAAAAATATTTATATCTCGAAATCGTGTTGCCAAAAATCTCCCCGATAAAATGTTTCTGTTACGTGATTCGGTGAAGCCAAATTGTAGGCATGTTTCGGTATACCACACTTTTCTCGTCCTCTCTTCGATCATGAAAAGCATCAAACGCGTTGTCGAGATGAAAAATTACACCCCCGGTGCTGTGTCGGCAAACGCCGTAAGCCCCGCGAGACAAGAACCGAATAACGATGAGATGTTTCTGAGGAAAAGTGGCGAGCAACATCGCCGGATGTTTCAACGGTTTTGTGTACATACATAGCTGCATGTACATATGTAAATGAGAGTGCATTGTACATACATATTGTAGAATTCGGCTTTGTCGATATCTGTCGGTTAATTGTTTAATTGGGATTGAGGAGAACACGAGGATAAATGTTTGCATGTGAAATATGACGAAACTTTATGATCTATTTTGAAGAAGCAACGATGAATCATATAAAACGGACTACCTTTCGTCGTTGCACGTTTCTGCATTGCGCAATGTATTTTCCTTTTCACAAAGCAGCGTGCTTCTACCACGCTCGTCTTGCCACGACTGCCTTAACGCGCGATCGGCCCTCGCCAAACGCTTTCTCTCCCCCCTCTTTCACGTTCGAGCGTTCGACTACCAAAACAAAGCCAAAATTTGGAAAACCCAGCATACCATGTTTCGAATACCACAATATATACTGTATACATATGTGCAGCGTGTGTACCTTAAAAACCGTGAATTGGCCAATGGGAGGGCGAGATTCGAGCGATTCTTCATTCCGCTGGTCCAGGCGTCTTTGCGTTTCATCCCCTCAAGTACCCCCGCGTATAAATTCGTGTACACACTTGCGCGTCTTTGGTTAAAATAAACGAACGTTTGCAACCGCCGCCAAGGTATCCTCGCAATTTGCAGTCTCGATTTGACGTTTTGGCAGGCTAATAGCCACCGAGGTATTATCGAGAGGGTCGAAAACGGCACACAGCGGAGGAAAAGGAGTCTCAACAGAATTTGTACACGTATAAGTGAGTGTCTGTGCGCGTATCGTCGTCATTTACCGAAAACCACGGCTCTGGGGAGACTTTAATGTTATAAGGAGAAGAGACCATGGAGAGTAGTCTCGAATAATATGTACAGCCCTTAGCAGAAAAGCTTTTGCTTCTGGTCCTTGCCATCTCAGTTCATCCCCTTTCTCTCTCTCTCGCTTTCGATGCTTTTGCAGCTTCCCTCTTCTCCATCGCTTCCTTATATACCTTTCGACTAAAGGAAACCCAGGTGGTGCCTCGAACAGAACAATAATAGGAATCCTTGCTACTTTTCGAGGGTTTCACCAGGGCGAGTCCTCTTCTGTAAACGCCCGAGAGTCCTTCCCGTTTCGCTTCGGGGTCAACATCTCTTTACTTTTTCCCCTCTCTCTCTCTCTTTCTCTCTTCATTGCTCTCATCCCTTGTGAACTCTCCTTTCCCATCTTGAGGGAGAATCCCCTTCTCGCGTATAAAGACGCAAGATAAATAGGAACACGTTTCAATGGCCAGCACAGGGTGAGCCTCCGAGAAAGCTCCACCTACGCTGATATCGAGACAAGCTCTCGTGTAACTTTTGCTAGGAATACACAAATACGTACATGCACCCCGTGTATATATACGTACAAATCGGTAGAGCCTTTATCGGAATCGATAAAGTGCGCGGATGTCTCACGGTTAAACTTTGTCAGAGATCTTCGATCTTCGATATCTTCCCAGGATGCTGCGCGAGCCTAAACACGTCCCGATCTTTAACAACGCGCGATAATCCTCTCGTTGCGTCAATATTATGTCTCCAATCGACGAGTTTATTGCGTCCATCCACCCCCACGTTTAAAATCTGTCACGAATTCGAGTACTCTCGATTGAGGCTGAAAGCAGAGGGCGGTCGACGCGCGGTGCTTTTTTTCATCGTGAAACGTCAGATTTTCGTCGGTATCATTGCGGAAATGTGTCGAGGCTATGAAACGGGATGCTTGAAAGTCCCGAACGAGCCCGGCGATTCGAAATGAGAGTTTTAGTTTGCACTTTTGTTTTCCGGTTGTTTTATATATCGATCATCGTGTATACCGATACGCGAGGCTGTTGAAAATTGGCTGTGACGTACGCGCGAGAGTTTGCAAAATAAAAAAATAAATAAAATCGTATAACGTCGAGTTTAATTTTGAGGTTGTTCGGTTAAACCGTTACGTCGCCAGTAACAGCTCTGCGCGGTGAAAAGCCGCGACCATATCGGACTACCGATGGGATCGTCCGCTTTTTCGGCATTTTTTTTTATCGTCCGCTGTACACGCCCGCAAATCCGCGGAGCACAAGCGCGCACAGACTCAAAGGCACGGACACTGCACGCGAAGCGATATACTATAATTTTATTTTATTTTTTTCCATCGAACGTTATAGCGACAAAATCGTACGAAACTGCGAGAAAAACTCGCGCGGAGAGATAATCGAACGTGTAGTTTTACGTCGAATTTCGGGCAGCATCCGCGTCGAAGCAAACAAGTAGTGACAAATTCACGAGATAATAATTAATCCAATTGTTGTTTCTCGCGCTGTTTTGTTTCCATCAACCACGACAGCGTTTTGTTTTATCGGCAATACGGCAAAAATGAATCATTTTATTTCGCCCGCTTTGGCTGCAAAAAAAATGTACCGCCGGACGTGGGAATTCGCTCGAAAAAAAAACGGGGTGCGTGCAAACTTTTTTTTTTAACCGGCGGATTAATGGATTTGTGCGATTTTGTGGAATTCCCGCGGCTTCGTACTCACGAGCATCATTATCCAGCGTTTGATTACGAGAAATAATGACAAAAAATGTCGTAAGGACGATGCATGAATTTGAAGGTGTAATAAAAAAGACAAAAGCGCCAGAGAGAAATGAGATTTTTTTTTTTTTCGTTTATCCATCAGATAAATTCTCTCGGTCGCGGTGTTGCACGAAAGCGATCGTGTGTATTCCGACCATACTCGACGTTCAAAGCACACCCTGCGTTACGGAAAGTGTTCGCCAACCAGCTTTACAGCATCCATAGGAAACAATTACATCTCGAGACAAAGGATAAGCCTCCGGTGGTTGCATCGAACGGAGGAGGAGGAGGAGGAGGATGAACGACTGAAAAGAGCGAGAAGATGACGTTGTCTCGCGAGTTTCGCTCTCCAGGGGCTATTCGTGTAACGCCGCAACATTCTGATGCCAGGGTACAGGCAGGGAGGGAAGAAGAGGGATGGATGGGGTGGAAATTTGCCAAAAGTGTCACGACAGCGTTTTCTCCTCTCTCTCGTGCTCTCTTTCTGCTCAGTGACGCTCCGGAGATGCGTGAAGGCAACGTCGAGGAAACACGAACAGGATGTGCAAGAAGAAGCTGAGTGAAGAGACTTTTTCAAAAGTGCCTGCGAGAGAGAGAGAGAGAGAGATAAAAAGGGAGGATGGAAAAAAAACTGAAAGCTGTTGGCTATCCACCCCTCACCTATTTACCCCTCTCCGCCCCTCGGTAAAATCACGTATGAATTTTCGAAAAACCAGAGCCAAAAAGAGCGTTGCTAAAAAAAAATGAATCTTCACGAAGACGCTCGCGGAAGATCGCATCTATCCTCCTGGCAAGTTTCATGAATATCCGTTCGGCGATTCTCGTACTCTCGTCAAACTCGACAAGATTTTCGTCAGCTCCGACGCTGACATTATTCGAAATATATATTTCGGATATTCCAACGAATTGTCCAAAGAATATTTGTGAAAAAAATGGTCAATTACTCCGCCATGTAAAATATACTTTCAATTTTGAAAATTTCGTTAAAACTAGTGTCAAAAACGCTGCAACGTTCGGATCCCTGTAGATTCAACGCAAAAATCCTGTATGCATGTATTACAATGTTGTGTGTTCCACACCGACGTATAGAGAATGTATATTGTACTCTATATTCATGCAGCAGATGCACGAGTCGGTGCATCTCAAACTATCTATACACGTACGATTCCGGCTTCGCGGGAGGTTCATATTGCCAAGCGGAGAAATTCCGGAATCACGAATGCACTTGCCTGCACGTACACACACGGAAATACACACCGAAAGGGACTAGATTGCACGAGAGCGAGGGAAGAAAATTCTTATTTCCACTCTGGGCATCTCCGCAAAGAGGGAAGAAACGCCAAGACGCGAGCACACGAAATTTATACCGAGGGTCGAATAGACGCGGGCGTTGTAGATTTCATACACAAACCGACGAAAAATTTAATACGTATCGCGTGTGTTGAAGGCGTATTGAAATATAGTGTCATGTAAATATTCATGCGATTGTTTTTTTTTTTTTTACATACACATATATATACGTTTATAAAAATACTGTTATGTACATTTACAGCATCTTCCTCTTGGCTCGAGATTATACCGTGGATCAACGCAATTTATTAGATTTCGTGACGTCTCGTAGCTACCAATCGACTTCATCTCTCAGCATCCCCCTCGGAAGTATCATCCCTGCTTCCCCTGCAGGGGAGACGGTTGAGTGAATTGGATTTCATCAACCTAATTTTGTTATGAAGCAAGCATCGGAGTAATAAGGCGATTGGGTTCGATGCAAAAGGAGTTTGGTGGGCACAAACAAAAACATACGTCGGAATGTTCGTTGTTTCCCAAAACGATGCTTCCACCATTTTTAGTTGACAGGACATTTTGGCATTCTTTGAATTTTCGTTTGGAAAAAGTAAGACTCGTGTTTATGCATGTATATATAAATTATGGAGAGATCCAAGAGGCAGTGGAGAAAGCCACCGAGGCGTCGGCTTCCATCACCGCGATATATTGATCGAACCGACCTCTTCTTCTCTCCTGGCATCCTCTCTCATTTTCTTTCACTCGGCGTTTCTCTCTCCATCTCCCTTCCTCGTGTTTCCTCCATCGCCCGAGACGTCTGACTTAAAATGCTCGTTCCACTTGCAGATACACGAAAAAATTCATTCAACGTTTAATGCACGAGGAAAATTTGAAAAAAAAATGCAACAACAACGAGCTAATTGTCGAGAAAAATAATAATAAATCGCGACGTCATTCATTGACCGGAGCTTTGAATTTAGTAGGTTTCCAGGAAATCTCAAGGATGTACCTTCGTAAATAATTCATTTTTGCACAACGCTCGTTCGATGAATAATGCAGAACCCGTTAAAAATTCTTTCAGACGAAACAATTGTGGGCAAGCAAAATAAACGTATTCCAAAGTGTTTCGAGTAAAATATTCATTTTTTTTTCTTCAAAATACCATGATACAACGCACCTTGGAAAAGTAACAATGAAATCAGCCATGTATCACGGTAAGACGAGACTTGTATTGAATTACAAATATGGCGGAGAGGGGGGGGGGAAGGGAAAGAATGATTGAATCTTTTCATTTTACTGTCAATAAATCTTGAACGCTGTTGCAGTCGAGACTCGGCTGATTTGAATGTAATTGGATTTCTGCCTTCGGGCTTTTGAAACCCATGTAACTTTTCGCAAAAAGTTCCATCGAAACGGATCACAATTATACCGTCGAGAAAATGTGGTGTGTATTTGCTTCCGCTCGTATTCCCTCTTGAATGAGGAATCTACAGTTGTTCAAAAGTGATTTTGAGTCAGCGTAGTCGCAGCGGTGCATTATCACATTGAACGAGTAATAGGGGAAATTGGCAAGTGGACTAGGTCGGGAATTTCAGGGGTCTTGGCCAACAGAGGGAGCGGAGCGTGGAGCTGCGACTACCACCGACTCTTCCATCTATTTGTATATTTCTATTTACCCGCAAATAAATACACATATATTCCACATGCAAAAATCACAGATACAGACATATACAGGGTGTTTCAAAAGTAAGGAACCCAAAAGTCTCCTTTTTTCCTTCACCCACTAGGTTTTAAACGAGATTCCACGGAATTCCAACATTCCAGAGCAAACTTATCGATCCTACCACGTCGATTAATAATTCGACAGGATGTCGTTGTGTCAAAAAGTGCTTAAGGACCTTTCAACTTGGAATTTCATCCCCTTGTTCGTCGACATCCGGTTTTGGCACAGCCTGTATGTATTTCATATATTATATACGTATAAATATATACAGAAATGTACTTTAAAGCACACAGAGGCCCACCCATCTAACTAATGAATGGCCGGCATCTACGGTCGCTTTACGGCAATGAACGGTGCATTGCCACGATTATGCGGTTAACCACGTGGGTGCATACGCGAAAGAGAGACATTGAGAGGGAAAGAGCAGATGGAGAAAGATACAGTCGGAGAGAGAGGGATGGAGAGTGGTCCATACGATATTTATCCTATGTACGACGAACGTACATGTGTGAAGTGTTCCGTATAAACGATGCGTCGCTTTTGCGTTTAATGTGGTACTCTATACCCTCTCGACCCATATCTACTCTAAATATCCTCCCGCCCTATCGTCAATGCCAGCCATAAATGTGGGCGAATTCACGTCCCTGCAAAGTCCCACAAATGGCTCGCATATTTTTCTACATCCAACCGGTATTTCACCAGACGAGAAATAAGTGAAACGCTTCGCTGTTACAATGCTTTTTGCAAACATAACAAACACCACGCTGCATTTGCAGTTCCAGCAGTTGGATGGAAGCAGAGGCATGTTTTTTTTTGCTTGAAATCAGGGAAATAACATTTTGAAAAACTGCGTAAAATATGCATTGCAGGGAGAGGAGTATCGCGAAAAAATCGAGATTGAAAAAAAAATGATTAAGTTCTTTTTCGTGAATCGATGATCTCATCGATATACAATCCCGAATAAATCCGAGTGCACGTCGAATGTTGCTCGGAATGGTACATAGAGGCGGCACCTTTATCTGCAATTTCGAAACTCCGGAAGAAACTTCGGACGGACGCGCGACCATCGAAGTAACTACCGAAAGTGGTCACCCGGAGCCGCCGTACTTCCTGTTTGAGAGATAACTTTTGGATGGTCAATTCAGGAGAAGCTTTAACTCTGCCGAACTTTCCTCTCTTGATCGTTCACGAATGAAGCGAATATCGCCAAAACGTACGCGCTGTTAGAGAACTAAATCATAGTTCATATAGACGGAAGTATTTATCGAGTCGATTGAATTTTTTTAATTTTAAATTCGCACGCGAATTTTCCAATTTCGCTGTCCGTGCAACTTCACGGTTGAAACTCGATCCTCGACTGTTTTAACTGCATTTGATTTTTTTTCTCCAGGCATTTCAGACCCAAGAAATTTTTTGCAAAAAGTTACACCGAAGTAGATCAAACTTATTTCTTGAATATAGTTCATAAATTAAGCCTTTTTCCAGCAACTTTTGGACTACATTGACGTTTGATATATTAATATATTTGATATTAAATAAATATCGACATTCGATATAGCGAAGAAATAACTGCAAGGACGTTGAACACGACGCGAATCGCGCAGGAACGAAAGGCGGGACGTGTTGCTAGTGAGCAGATATACAATTAAAATCAAGTGCATTTTCAGCTTTCTATGGAGTGAGCCCAGGTTGAGTCTGCGCAATGCTGGAGCCTTAGAAATTACGTCGAATAAATTGAAAGCACGTAGCAACCGGCGGGTACTGTTGAGTGATCATTTTAAGTGCATCACCGCGAGATTATGCTGAATCCATGGGAACCGGAGGATATGCCGTGGTATAACGCGCGAGGATGAGATAGCGAGGGAGGCAGCTCGCTCGGAGCGAAGATTTTAATGAAAAAATCATTAGCTCGGCAGCGAGAGACGGTAGAAAAAAGCAGATGCATACTCGTATGTACAGGATTTACGGGCGACCATCGAGTACTCGGGATCCAGAATCTATGTACACCCAGATGGTTTATAAACCATGTATGAAAAAGAAAAAAACATACATATGTACACATATGTGAAAATATTCGTACGTACAAAGCCACACATGTTTTATACTCCGAACGACCTCACCGCTGTACCAGGATCGTTTGATTTAATATCGGAGTTCGTTAGAGAAAATGAAATGAAATTTGTCAAAAAAAAAAAAAAACGCGTAATCATCGCCGAGAGTTCGTTCGTATCGTTCCATTTTCAGGCGGAGATCGAATTTACTAATTTTCAAAATGCACCTCTTTCGAAATCAAATTCAACACCGTGTACATCGACGGAGCACAGAAGTAACTCGAAAAATACCGGTTTGCTTCGATTTTCTAAAGATAAAAGTGGTTCTTCAGAATTTCTTCGTGATAATAAAAGCGATTTCAATTCGTCGACAATTTCCCAACGGTGAAGAGAATAAATTCCGAGATTGTCGTGATTATAATTTGCTCTTGATGCCAGGGCAATCTTCGGGATTAAAAAAATCTTTCAAAGTACGTATGTAGAGCTGGTGAAATATTCCGGTTGCATGAATGTCTAATAAATTAGCTGCTCCATTTGTAATTCGTCCTTGTTGCCGAACACGAAATAAGAGGAGGTCGCTGTTGTCGTGAAAAGCTTTTCAATTGATTTTTTCCAAAATGACGAGGAAAACGTGCAGCCACGTGACCAGCGGATGGCACATTTCAGCTGAAATATGTCAGAAGCAAGTAAAATCGTGTACTGCGGATTTCTATTAACCGAATATAAAGTCCAGCGAATATTTTCCCCGGTAGGCAGGAATTTTAGTTGCATCGTCGAAGAGAGAATGCGGAATATAGGGAAAGAGAGAGAGATGGAGGGGAAAAAATAGCAGTCTATGAGCGAACTGGGACAAATTGATCATTTTACAGTCTGGAAAGCCACTAATTAGAAATCTGTCAAAATAGCTTCCCCTCGAACCCCATTTCCCTCATTGCCCATATATTTCTTTCTCCCTCCTCCTCTTTCGTACATACGTGTACATATGCGTATGTAACAGTCGACATTGTCATATACGAGTTTCATTTCCCAGAGGTAATTGTACCGACCATCGATATCGAAATCGAAATATTCATTTTCAAGGCAACGTCGAAAGCGCGAGCTTTTTTTCCTCCCTTTTATATATATATATATTTGTCGTATATCCATAGACAATTCTCTGTTTTTCCAGTCCATTGAGATTGGACACTTTTGAAATATACATACAAAGAACCACATGTATGGTGTATGTCCAATGGCTTTTTTTCTATACAATCGCCACTAACTACGCATACATATACATGTATACAGGAAAGTACAGTATGTACTGAAATCATATATCATTGTGGAATGTACACGATCACAGTTTCGCCTGCGAGAGACGCGTCGATCAAACGCTGACAAACAAAACGGCGAAACCGCGCGGAAAAAGCCTCAGGACGTATAAATTCGTCCGCAATGTGTCCTAAAACACGACGTCTGCAATCTCAAGTCAAAATCGTGACGAAATTCCGAGTCGAAAGTCAAAGAAACTCGAATTTTGGTATACATATATACGGATGTATGTATGTCGTATGTGAGGAATGGCAAAGTTACGCAAAGAGAGACGCAAGAGACGCAATAAAGGCGCGAAAGGAAAGAGAATCGGTGAAAACCTGTGGATGCTTTGCTGCCTACCTTCACTCTGCTCTGCTGTACCGTTGGGGTAGAACAATGTTTAATTACAATGCAATTGGTGTTAATAATTACTTTAGCGAAGCTCGCGCTCAGCGATGTGTATCGAGTCATCAAATTGGATCGCGCGAGCTCCACTATTTCCTACGTGTCTGTCTCTCTGCCTCTGCCTCGTTCTCCATACATTTTTAGTCGCGATATTGTTCGGACTTTTCGAATTGCAGCGTTCACATTTTTCGATTGCTTGCCCGATACTCGCTTTTTTTTCTCCGCTTTATCATTCTTTTTGACATTTATTTTCTATTTCACCGCTTTGTGTCTCGCGCCCGTTCATTCGTACGATCGTGCCAGCGACAAGAATCATAAAACCCAAGTCCCGTCTTGAATGCGTATTTATTTTTTCGGCAGGTCTCGTGCGATTTATCACCGCTTTATTTTGCGGTGCGTAACGTTTTGTGGCGAGTACGGAATTAATTATCGATGATAACAGAAACGATAATAGCATGAATTTTATGAAAAAAAAAAAAAAAAAAAATACCATCGTTGCTCAGACACTGTTGACACTCAGCCGTACCATTTTTTGAAATATTCACATTACAATCCGGCAATCGGTAATGACCGACCGAAAATTAAAATTTGTATCACCCAACGATCTTTAATCCAGCGCTGGCATAATTATATTCGCTCCGGTCGTTTTATTTCGAATTAATATGCAATTTTCATTTATACTCTGTAATCAATTTTCACATGCCCCTTCCGTTTATTCGTTTTGTTTCAGAGCCGAAAAAAATGAATCGCAAACGAGCATGTTTTCAATAACGGTGACAATTCGCGAATATCGAAGGTTTAATCATCGGGGAAACGGAAAATCATCGAATATACAAAAAGAAACGTTGACGCGAGGAGAAAATAAAAAGCTCTGCAAGCACATTTTGTTTTCACCTCGTGCATTTTTATTTTTGAATAATTAATATTCCTCCTGTGTTTATTGCATAGGAAATCTCCCGCTGAACACGAATCGCATGGTTTTTTTTCCGAAGACTAATTAATTCAAGGAGAAACCAGGGATTTTCGATAAAAATCGTTTTTTGCGTTTTCCGGCCAAAATAATGAGATTACGCGGAAAATACGCTGATTTTGGGATCAATTTTGATTTCTGAATAATTATAATTCCTCCTGTGGTTATTGCATAGGAAATCTTCCGCTGAACACGAATCGCATGGTTTTATTCCCGAAAACTAATTATTTCAAGGAGAAACCAGGGATTTTCGATAAAAATCGTTTTTTGCGTTTTCCGGCCTAAATAATGAGTTTACGCGGAAAATACGCTGATTTTGGTATCAATTTTAATTTTTGAGTAATTTATATTGCTCCTGTGTTTACTGGATAGAAAATCTCCCGCTGATCACGAATCGCATGGTTTTTTTTCCGAAAACTAATTATTTCAAGGAGAAACCAGGGATTTTCGATGAAAATCGTTTTTTGCGTTTTCCGGCCAAAATAATGAGTTTACGCGGAAAATACGCTGATTTTGGGATCAATTTTGAATTCTGAATATTTATTATTCTTCCTGTGGTTATCGGATAGCAAATCTCCCGCTGAGCACGAATCGCATGGTTTTTTACCCGAAAACTAGATATTTCAAGGAGAAACCAGGGATTTTCGATAAAAATGAATAATTAACATTCCTCCTGTGTTTATTGCATAGGAAATCTCCCGCTGAACACGAATCGCATGGTTTTTTACCCGAAAACTAATTATTTCAAGGAGAAAACAGTGATTTTCCATAAAATTGAATAATTAATATTCCTCCTGTATTTATTGCATAGGAAATCTCCCGCTGAACACGAACCGCATGGTTTTATTCCCGAAAACTCATTATTTCAAGGAGAAACCAGGGATTTTCGATAAAAATCGTTTTTTGCGTTTTCCGGCCAAAATAATGAGTTTACGGGGAAAATACGCCGATTTCGGTATCAATTTTAATTTTTGAGTAATTTATATTCCTCCTGTGTTTACTTGATAGAAAATCTCCCGCTGATCGCGAATCGCATGGTTTTTTACCCGAAAACTAATTATTTCAAGGAGAAACCAGGGATTTTCGATAAAAATCGTTTTTTGCGTTTTCCGGCCAAAATAATGAGTTTACGGGGAAAATACGCCGATTTCGGTATCAATTTTAATTTTTGAGTAATTTATATTCCTCCTGTGTTTACTTGATAGAAAATCTCCCGCTGATCGCGAATCGCATGGTTTTTTACCCGAAAACTAATTATTTCAAGGAGAAACCAGGGATTTTCGATAAAAATCGTTTTTTGCGTTTTCCGGCCAAAATAATGAGTTTACGGGGAAAATACGCTGATTTTGGTATCAATTTTAATTTTTGAGCAATTTATATTGCTCCTGTGTTTATTGGATAGAAAATCTCCCGCTGATAACGAGTCTCATGGTTTTTACCCGAAAACTAATTATTTCAAGGAGAAAACAGTGATTTTCGATAAAATTCGTTTTTTTCGAAACAAAATAAATAATTAAACGAAATGAAAAATTCCACAAAATTGCATTTTAGCGTTATATTTCCGTACCATTTTAGATGTCGTTAATCGAAGTCTCTGCACACGTCCGTCTGCTTTCTTGCGTGGAACACGATAGACTGCTCGAAACTTTCTTGCCACACGCTTCGTTCTGCAGTGCGTACGCTCGATGCCGCTGTTGCCAAACAACGCGAGTCGGTGACGTTTACGCTCGTCACACACACGAGCGCCTACTCAGGCGTCTTAGACACGCGTCACGTTCGCCAGGCATTAGCCTGTGCTTAGGCCTACGCGCGCTCTCTCGCAGCTTGCCTTCACGTATACGCGCACATTTAAATAATTTTTACTGTGTGATTTCACAGTAAAAATTATTTAAGAATTCTTTCCGTGTGGAATTAAAAATTTAAAAGCCAAAATGCTCTTTCTACAATGTGCGTTATCGAATTATTTTTTCACGTTGCAAAAACTGCCTGCCTGTTTTTATCCGAGAACATTTTTCGCCAGGCCAGCGAAATGATGCCAGAATAAAATGCGGCTTGCAAATTTAACGCACAATTCGTTTCATTATTTTTTCCTTCGTCCCGCTTTCAATAATCATAAGTGCGTACGAGGCAAAGATGGAAAAATGGAGCGAGAATTCGGGTGCAAAACTCGGTGGATTTTCGATCGATGAGGACCTCGGCGACTCGACAGGAGCAAAGAGAGCTTTTCTCGGGGTCAGTATACTATTTGGCATATGTGTTCATGGCGATCCAAGCTGTGACCTCTCCAACGATAAATTTCATCTGGGTTAGGGTGATATCGTGCCGAAAAAAGGGATGAAAAAGAAGGGGAGAAAAGTCCATTCTCCGCTGAAAGAGCGGATACGTTATATCGTTTTTTTTTTCAATTGCCAAAAGAGAGCGGCGAGGAAGAGGAGGGAGGGGGGGAGGCACATTTTCTCGTTTCATCCCCATCTTGTCGAAAAGAACGTACCAAGAACGGTTTCGGATTCATAAAGCAGAAGAGCACACCCCGGTTCAAGGCGATAACACTTTTAGCCCGTTACAAAGTGCACAGCCTCCGCTGACTCGATCATTATCGATTCGATGGTCCACCGGATACAAAACTAGTTAAATTTACTATTATTATTGTTATTATCATCGACTTTCGGCTGTTATTACCAGCCAATCCTTTCACGCGATGAAAAATATTTCATCGCTTAAAATCTTCCACATGGTTGTGTTGAAATTAAACGTCCTCTTTCGGCTTTCGTGTAATGCAATTGTTTTTTTCAATCAAGGGACAGAGAGAGAGAGAGGGTGATGGGATATTTTTGACAATCGATAATAATAGTAATTATCAATAATAATTATTGTTATGATCGATTCAATCAAATATATCTACTACCCCCGATTGATTTCAACTCTTCAAACATGCAAATTTCTTTCTCCCTTTTACATGGCGAGATGCAGTTATCTTTCAGTATCCACTCGATCATTTTCTCATACCCGGAATTTGACACTAGAGTTGCGAGTTTAAAAATAATTTCACACGGAATTCTTGCCGCAAATGAGACCAGCACGCGTCAAGATTCCTCATCGTCATTTATTAGAGGCTGATGGTTCGATGACAGGATTGTTATTCAGGAGAATATCGATCGCTATGTGAACGTTGAGCAACGTTATATCGAAGCTGAATAACGAAATTCTTGCGCGTAAAAATATATGACGTTTGAAATCTTCCTGACAGCCGTTCAATCCTCTTTTCGACAACGTTTGGGTAACTTTGAAAAATCGCCAGCTCATGTTTAATGGGAAACTTTCTTGTCTATTCCGAGACAACTGAGGATCTTTGGAAAATCCTTGGGCTGTGCCAATAGGAGTGTACTATCGGAGAACTTTGCGAAAGCCCCCAAATCGATTTCATCGAGGGACTAAACTTCCATCTCGGGGATGCGAATGTGCTCGTATTTATACCTATATACACGTATCCATATGCATGTGCAGTACATGCCAAGCTCGGGGAAAAATTCAGCCTTTTATAACTCGCCAAGAATTCGAGATCTTCGTACTTTGTATTTTTCATGAGTTTGATCAAACTTTTTTGAACAATAAAATCGAAAGTTAAAGTGAAAAAGCTCATCGACTTGTTACTCCCAATCAAGACTACATCGAGGCAGATTTTTGAAACGCCGCGTTATTTTTTTGTCGCTTTTCAAAATTATACTATATTTCGTGCGAAAAAGTGCGTGTAAAGACTTTTCACTGGATTTAAAGCGTATTTTTTCAGTCGATTTTCCTCTTTGATGCGAGTTGTAATTTTTTTCATTATTCCTCGAGTGGCTCAAACGACGATGGTGCACACGACGAATGCACTCGGTATGGAGCTTGGAGTTTCATGTTTTTTTCATAGCTCATAACGCTGAAGGTGCGAGTACAAAGGTGTTCTATGGTGGGACAGGGTCTCCTGAGGGTGAAACGAACGAAAACTGCGAGCTTTTCCCTTTTTTCCCCGAGTAATCTTTCTTTGTCTCACTCCACCTCGCTGTTTTCTTAACTGGCAAAGAACGTTACCGCGCTTCTCCTTCGCATATACGATCCGCAATGCGCCCCATGGGTCGCGGATGAAACATCGTCAAAAGAGAACGAATAAGGTCCAGCTGCAAATCAGTGTAACTATACCGATCTTTCCCTGGCACTTTTACCCTTTTTCAGGCTCGCTTCTGCCTTCTTCCACGACGTCCCTGTCGTGGGAGTACATTACAGTAAATTATTGTACTGTTCTTTGGCGGCAGTGAAGCAAGCGCGAGAAGAAAAAGTCTCTCGTTCGCGGGAAGAACTAAGAAAAAGAGAGTATATATATTTATATATATATCAAAATTGTTGAGGCAAAGATAAAAGAAAAATGAGAACAAGCGAGCAGCAAGTACCGTTGCGCGTATACCTGCCCACTCAAATTTCATTGCACACTCGAGAATATATTATTTTTAGTCTCCTCGCAGTGGCGTTATTTCACTTATTTACGTATACGCTCTTCCATTACTTCATTCCAAGATACAATCAGGTTGGCGACTTTTTTTTTTCTTTTCACCCGCAAAATGGCCTCCCAAGATTCGTTCTGTCGGATTGATACAACGAGGCTGGTCGTTTTCCTTCCTCGCAAACGACCCAATTTTCCCTGAGAACTCGAACGCGAGCTCGAATTCCTACAGCGAACAAAGATCTTTGTCGATTTATTTCGACCCTCTTCGGAAAAAAGGAAGACACATCATGGCGTATTACTCAGCTTCCAGTCTCGCGGGTGTACACGGGGTGCCGTAAAACTCGATGTTAATCATTCAAAACCAGATTCAGGCTGGAATTCCGAGTCGAAATGTATTTTGGCATCTTTTTGTACGACCAAAATTTGACGAGTTACATCGATCGTCAATTTTCGTTAAAAAAGATCGTAGAATCTCGATTTTGATGGAAGACGTTTTGTTTTGTTATTTTTTCTATCAAAAGTATAGAAGTATTCCGGGAGAAAAGTTTATTGGAAAAAATATACGAGAAGACGTTTGAGGGTTCTATGGGAAATTGTCCCGGAAGTCAGAGGGTTGGATGGGTTATCCAGCCAGGGAGAATCTATCGAACAGTGAATTCACTAACTCGATCCTTCTGTCGTTGCGAAGATTAGGCGCGAAATGGTCCCTGGTGGGGTGGAGACCGCGACGAGGAAAATTCGTCGACGTTCCTCCCTGTTCGTCACGCAGAACCGCGCCTATCGAGAGGAAAAGTGACGGAAAATATCCGACTCGTAACGTCGCCAGCACCGACTATGTTAAAGTTTCCATAAACGAATCCTCTTACCTCGAATCACATTTTCGCAAAGTGGGAAAGACTGGGTAGAAGGAGAGAGAGAGAGAAAGGCAGAAAACAAGGTCTGAGGAGAGAGGAATCTTTCGCTTGGACCATCTTTTCATCTCTCAGGATGCTTACCCAACAGTTAAACACCGGTGTTCAGAGCCAGAGCCTGGAACAGCCGTCACTTCCGGTCTACATGCACTCATGCCGTCGAGGGTCTTCCGGTTCGATAATTTCATGTTTCAAGTCGCAAAGGTACACAGGTTTCACATTCCTTCGATGTTTCGATGCTTTTTATAACTTTTCCAATAATACTTTGCATCTAATTGCAACGATAATAATAATACACTCCAAGCATGGAGTAAAATAACGTAAAAATTCAGTGCTGAGATATGGGGGAGGAAAAAAAAGACAGCCTCCTTCATCGTGCAGGGAGCTAAGGTTATCTGTATGGATGGCTGACTGGAGAAAGCTACGGGGAGTGCTCTTTCGGGTGATAGAGCGTTAAAAGCATCCCCATAGATCGTGAATACAGATGGGTGGGTTTGCCCGGTGGAAATTGCTTCGTAAGGGAACGTCGACGAAATGACTCTCGTTTGTGAGTTTTTCAACATTTATTTCGGCTGTTTGCGCGCCCGCGTGCACACGAGTGCGTGTCTGGATGGCTGTAGGGTAAAATAAACATGAATTTGTGTAAACGAAAACGCGATTATTGTTTCCTGATTACGTGGCCTGGTAACAAGTGTTTTTGACAAAAAAAAATGTATTATTCCTTCGTTCCACGAGGAGTTTTCATCTCTCGCGAATATCCACAAACAGGGTATGCTTTTAGCTGCATCGAAATGCGAGTGTTCCACAGTTTATCTGCGGTAAAATGTAAAATGGATTTTGTTAATAAAGAGACGATAACCCGCATAATTTATATGTATTCAGAGCATGGGAACATCGCAATACGTTCCAACGAAAGTGAGATCGACACGAGAGAGGATAAATTTGAAATTCGCGGATTTTGCGTTCATCAAAACCAGCACTCTGACTAATTGTATTAACGTAAACTTTGACGGATAAATTTGTAATAATCTATGCGCACGTGTACATTTCGTCCGATCAACATTCCCATGCTCAGCATCTGCCCTCATACGATATCGCTCATCGCAATTAAAGCTCACAAATTCACCGAGTTCTTCGTGCCTTCGAAAATCCCCGAATCAGTCGATTGAGAGCCATTGAACGGAGCAATTTGCTGATTATTCATATTAATGTTTCCCTTTTTTTTTGTTTATCACGAGGCTCGGTAAGACCGTGCCTGAAATGCGGCTTTTATACGAATAATCCTCTCGTGGTCCTACAAGTGTCATTCGGTTTTCTTTTACGCGAGAAACGTCAGAAATAAAGATGAAAAACGAAAAGGAAAATAAAACGTATTCATTTTGTACATATTTTATGGCTATAAAATATGTACATATTTTATGGCTATAAAATATGTACAAAGGGCAGCGTACACTCGGCCATGTTTAGCTCTCTTGAGTAGCGAAAAAAAAGACGAATAGAAAAATACACGAATTGAATCCACTTTTTGTCCGCGTACGAACTATCTCGCTCGCGTTATCATTTGTCGCCCTAAGGCTGTGAGAATAAATTCCCTCTTTTAATTCCCCTGGGACACGAATCTATACTAAAACGTACATCGTACAACGTATATACAGATAGTGAAATAGATAATGACAAGCTTCTATCAGATGATGTGATCGCGAGGGAGTGAGTTTTAGGAGTGAAAGGGACGCCGGTAAAGGGGGTGGCTACAATTACGAGCCGCTGCATAGCTTCCCAGGAAGGTACTTAAACGTCGAAATGATCGTCAGATACCCTGTATACGTGAGAACGACGTGAGCTTTCCTCTTACCCTCTGAGCACCCACAGCGAGACTGAAAGGGATGAGGGTGTGTTCTCGCATCTGTGTGAGTGTGTGTGAGTGTGAGGGAGAGAGAGAGAGAGAGAAGATCGTTGCGTTACTCGTGTTCCCTGGGCCAGTTTATCTCGAGGGTTGCCGCAATCAAGCCATTAATCCGAGCCCTTGTGATCTTCGATCGATCGCATCTCAAACTCCTCTCCGCGCAAACTTTTCCTCGATCGTTATTATCGATGTATATTTATGTATTTTTATATTTATCGCAATCGCAACTTTATCAAAATGATTCTTGGTTGCGAATAAGCGAGAAAAAAATATCGAGAATTTGCGGCGGTTTTGTAAATTGAGAAAGACCGCAGCATCCCATAAAAGTTTGCTACAAAAGACTCTTTGAATTCTCTGCGCTTCGTGCACGTCCTTAAAGTTCCGATACAACGAGGTTTGACGCACGACGATGTGCAGGATCCTCGATCGATCGTACGTCACGTACGGATGGCACTAAAATTCTCGTACCATCGTGCTTATCGCCGTTGCGCGCACCGAGCCTTTATCGAACGAGGTAATGTTACTTGAAACGTGTATGTACGGGAAAATCCTTGAATTACGCTGCGACATGCGAAGAGCATCGTATATCGCATTATCGCGCCACGCATCCTACGGATTCATCCGTGATATTCGATAGGGCCTTTGGAAATTCTCGTGAAGTTTCTCGAAAACAAGCGATCCTTTTGTTCCGCGACTCGATCGATGGAAATCGATCAAAAATTTGCCAAAGTTTCCTAGACGAGATGCTCCTGTTCGATGTTTCTTTTTTTCCAAAATTTACGATCGATATTACTTTTTATGAACGATACACTCGTCCGCCCCCGCTTGGAATTACAAAAGTTCGTCCGGAGGCGGTGTTTCAGCGTGCCACGATTGTACTACTGTTTTTTCATGGCATGCATTTCGATGTAACGCGGTTAATTCACGGATATGCAATTTCGAAATAAAATAAAAAAAAAAGAAAGTTTACAGCCACGTGTGCTTCAGATCGAAGAGCACATAAAAACTCGTGATGAATACGGAATATTTGAAATTCGCTGCTGACGCGGACACTTCATACCTGGCTGTGTTCAAACCTCAATTGGATTCTAGATTCATGTGGTATATCGATCACATCCCTCGGCGGTATTGCCTTATTCGAAATTCGGTGTATTCATTAGTTTATTCATGAATTGGGATCGCACGGAGCATGGATCGGGCTGTCCGGTCACGGAATACTTTGTACAGCGGTGTACAGTTACCGCATATCTTTTACAAATTTATGCCTGCACAAAGGGAAGAAAAAAAATATTGCCGAAAAATCAAACTTCGTAAAATATGGGAGATTTCATTTTTACGCAATATTTTTATTATTTTCTCCGAGCGGGAACAATACCGTTCGAATGAGAAATTTTGCAGCGAGTGGAAAAATTCTACTCATTCAATTTCAGTGTCAGCGTGAAATTCTCTCGGATAAATTCCTGAGAGTCAGGCATGGAGCGTCAATATTTCGAGACCTGCAGAGCTCTTCTACTTATTTAATTACGAAATGGAGTAAAATCGTTAGTAGATGTTATTAAATTCTTTTTTACATCTCATTTACGAGAAAACGTAACACTGTGTGATTATCGAACGAGCAAGTTATTTACTTATTACAATACGATAACGATACTATTATTATCACTGTATTTATCAAAACATGACAATTAATTAAAATTATTTATTCATACTAGGACGTTTGAATGTGAATTTAAATTGAGAATTAACGAGAAGCACGGGACTGGGGTAAATTGATTATAATCAATAATTTTCTTACCTGCCCGAAAATAAACCTTTTTCCGTATTATCACCCTTTCGTTACACGCAATCGCAAAACTATTTGCATTAAAAATGATGTTGGACCAACTTTGCGATTTTTAATCAATATTTTCCAGTTTCTATGATTTTGAAGCTCGCTCATTTAGGTTGGCCGACGATCGAAATTAAATTTATTCTTCCTCGGCTAAACTAATGAAATTTAAAAATCACACAGGAGGGAATAAGCAATTTTACTTTGCTGTGACTTGATGACAAAGAGGGTGTTCCTCACGAGTAAGTAGTTTGGTAACCGCCATGTATAAAATACCCTTTTATTTTAGGGATGATCGGCAAGGTATATAGAAAACCTTTATCCTCACTGTGTCTTCCGCCACTTCCTGTCGGCTGGCTCACTTAATTTCTCATCCACAAAGAATGTCGAGGTGTAAAACGAATCAATCGGGGTATCACCCCTGCCCCGACCTCATCCATACCTTTCCAAAGCTCGCACCCCATACTACTTTTCCCGTCACCCCCTAGCATGGTACGTTGGTTCGTGCACCACTCGAGGTCATGAATAATTCAAGCTCCCTGTGCAATTTATAACTCATGAGTCGGTGATACGTTCGTGTTACACATCGTGAATACATTTGTCGAGTTATTTCCATCGGTACTATCATTCGATCTCACCCCCTCTCTCTCTCTCTCTCTCATTTCTGCCTTTCATCATTTCCAGAACATCAGTACCATCAATCCCACGTACCGAATCGAAACACCAAAGATCGTCATCACCGGGTTGTTAAAAACATAAACAACATTATACACCCCGATAATTGCGAGGTGAAAACATCATCCTTGTCACCTCCCACTCTTACGAATAACCATGAAAATTATTCGCGAGAAATTCACGCGTTCAAGGGTGTGAAAAAATGCACACCCTTGATAGCAAAAGTGTAGACGAATGAACGTGTCATCGATACCGATTGTTTATTTATTCTTGCACGAAAATCAAAACGTTCCGCACGTTTGGAAGTTCGCAATATTAAATTAGGCATTACGGAACGCTGACGTTTATCGCAAACATCAGTGAATTTTAATGACGCCGCAAATACCGTAAACGCGCTTGAGATCATCTCCAGAAGTTGAATTTCCCTGAATAAGCGAATTACTTCAAAAAGCGTTCAATGAATCGGTACGGAAAAGCATTTAATTCATTTATACTCCGCGATCTCCACTCGCCTCTCCAGACTCGAGTGATTTATGAACATTCAAGATTTTAATCGATCGTCATTATTGTGTTCCGGCTGTACGAACGAAGGCCTTTCAGCGGCAGCAAAACGGCGCGAAGAAGGGGCCTCGTAATTATTATTGATGATTATTTCGCATCAAGAACGAGGCGCGCGAGTCAAGGAATCCTTTAGGCAGCCATTTCGCCTCAGCCCGCACACCCCCTCATTGGCTAATTACACGTTATTTCGCGCTTTGCTCGACGCTCGACTGCGCTATTCGCGGCTTTCAATCATCCACGTCTGCACCCCGAGACTCGCATCTTTCCACACCGTTCGTCACTCTGGAACGCTTCGATCGAGCTCGCGAACACCTCAAAGTTTGTCCGCGTAAGTTCGATCTATAATCATCAAAATACGCCGGTATTTCGCGCGTCCCGGAAGCGGAAAAAAGCAGGTGGCGCTGCTTCAGCCGCCGGTGATTTCAATCTGCCGGTCTCTTTCCTGTGTCTTTTACCAGCATGGCGATGAACGCGTGTATAACTTTCGCGCACATCTTCCTCAGGGCCAGGAAAGAAGCCGGGAGGAGGAAAAGTTTCCTCAATCGCGGAGAGGATTATTCCGCAGCGACAATTCAATGTATAGATGGCGTATTTGTACTCGTTCAAGTTTTCGCGAGGCACGACTGGATCGTGTCAAGAGTACAGAGGAGTGACGATGAAGGTGGGAAGAGAAATATGGGCATGGTACGTATGTAAACTTTGACGGAATATGCGGGTTTGAGTTACGGAGGCTGTTGACTCTTGCGTACATGCCCTCCTACGGAAAATGGTGACCTCCATGTGCTGCTGGTCGCAAACTCTTCGTTCCCAATGGTACCAACGTGCAAAGTTGGCGTTCTCTAATTTCATCGAGTCCACGAGGATCTTCCAACCCCCTCACGCCCTTCCCCCTTCTCCGAGAAACCCTTTCCGCCTGCTCTTCAGCAACGTACGGAAGATGAAAAGCTAAACTCGTTAGCACTGAAATGGAGTTGTCTCGTTAAAGAATCCTCCATGGATGAGTGTTGCAATAATCCGTTTGAAATCTGAGAATTTCGTTGTCGCGAATATCTGCGAGGCTCCTGGACCCGTTGATGAACATTTTTCCGCTCGGAGGATATACCCTTTCCTCATTAGCGTCTTCTCATTATATTCATAAGGGAGATACTTGGATGACGATGGTACTTTGACTCGATTCTTTAAGATCAATTTTAGAACGTTTTTCCGATGTGTTCCGACGAGGTGTATGGTTTTTCGTGAGGGATTTTGGAAATGAGAAAAAAATTGTAATGGTACCGACTGGATCGGAATAACGATTGGTCTCATTACTACTCGATGAAATAACGTGTCGTTCTCCAATAGACTTTTGAGCACTTTTTTCGGTGAAGATAACAAGGCGCACTCGTGTGTCGCAACTGGATTTCGAGTTATGAGATAACAATTCGAAACGACACAATGCGAAGAACGCCACCGACTCGTGGCCGAGTTCAGTGTCAATGAACTTTGAGTTCAATGAACCAGGATGAATTGTTCGGGAAGGCTTTCGAGAATTCCTCGTTCCTAATTGTGCAACTCTCAAAATCACCAGACACGCGGACCAGATGAGAGGCAACGTAGCATTGAGGCATCTACACTTTTGTTCTACACGTGCTAGAATTGTTTCCCAGGGTGTAACGATCCTTCGGGAGTAATTGCGGAGTCGTTTTAGTTGACTCAGCGCTGCTGGGGAATGAGCCGAATGAAGGACAAAGAGGGAGACGGAGATGGAGCGAAAGGGTGCGCGAGAGACATGAGAGAGAGAGAGAGAGAAAACGAAAACGGGAACTGTTGGGAAGGTGTACGTGTATATCCAGTGGGATAAGGGATGGAACATCCTGGAAGCACCCTCTGTCCGTGAGGGCGTGAACGGGGAGTGGGGTTGTAACTCGCTCCTACGCCGTTGGGATTTCGCGGGGCGAATGGAGAAAGAGAAAGGACGCGCGGCGGCAGAGACGCGCGCCTCGTCTCCTCCGCGAGAGGACCCGGTACCCTCGGCGCAACCGGGAACCGGCGGTATCACCAGTACGAGCCCCAGAGTACACCGAGAGAGAGCGGCCATCTGTATTCCGCGGAAACTCCCCGTAAATTTTCCAAATATTTTCCGCCCCGCGGTAAATCAAGGACCACACCCGTGTGCACAAGTTCTCTTTTCTCTCGGTCTTTCGCTCTCCCTCCCTTGCCCTCGTTTACTCACTCTCCGAACTGTGTCGAAAAAAAGAAAAAAATACTCGGAATACGCGTACAGATATAAAGAGAGCTTTCCTCATGACCAGCCGTGGAGGCAAGCTGCTACCTTGCACCATATGCAAAACGAGCGTTGCAAAGTACACCGAGGAAAACTCTTGGTCCCCTCTCCTCTCTCTCCACCCTCCCGCGCCCTCTCTTTGTCTCTGCCAAAAACGAGAAAACAAACGCGAACTTTTCGGACTGGAAAAATTCAAAGTCACGTATTTCTGATGCATATCCAATGTAGACGGAATTCATATCCCCCCCGGTGTTTCTTCCTTAATTGATCGCTCGAGATCAATCGTATTGTTTTACGATGTGTACGCCGAACTTCATTAATGTCGAACACCCACCTGGCTACGTTTTTTTCGGGGGTTATCAATCGCATCAGACCCTGTAAATGATATATACCTCCTGGGTATTTGGGGGATGGTTTGCGGGGGTGGATTGTTTTATACCCCGTTCGATATATGAGAGACTACGACGCGAGGAATGACTGAATAAAATTTAGCTACCGTCTATCGTCGTCGGGGCGGACGACGAGGTTAAATTAATTTCGCTATCCGCGTTTAAATCAATTTTGGTAAAACTATCGCGGTGGACTCGCAACGGAGCGTTTGATTCAATCTTATTGTACAGCGCCTGTATGCGTGGATGAGCAAACCGTTCGATGTATCTGCAATGGAACGAGGGAGACGGAAAAGGGGATGGAAAGCGCCAGCGATTGTTCTCCTACCTTTGAAACAATAAGAATAATTGGGTAAATACCCAAATTCGAAACTTCCCTCGTCGCTGGGCTCGTAAAGTTCAATTTCGAATTATTAATATACGAAACGCGAAAGGTGCACTTGATTACTGTCTGCTCTTCCTCTCTCGTCTCTTCTCCGTCACTTTTCGGTACTGTTTTACCCGCGCATGATGACAAATCATGGATGTTTTACGTACCGTTTCGATTTTCATCAGCGGTTTTCGGAATTTCATGTTTTTAATTATTTCACATTTTTAATCACGAATCGGGCGAATATTTTTCGTTCCTAGGGTCGATTTTCGAGCGCACTGATTTTCAATTTGAGCTTGACGTAACAGTCTGCAACACGTGTACGTCATTGTCCAGACAAGGAAGAATTGTGGGATGTATATATATTTATACGTACGTCAATCGAATTTTCATACGAATATTCCAGCGGTTTGAATTCTCGCCTGTTTTGCATTTTCTTCCTTCCATTCTAAAATCCGTTCACACGAGCTGGGAAAATTCCTCAGCCAGCCGCAGAGGCAGAACTTTCAACCACCCCATTTTTCCGCCTCGCGTTCTCTCTTGATCCATTTTCGTGATTATTGCGCTCGTTGCTGATGTATTTTGCAATATGGACGGCGGGCTAACGAGGGAGCTCCGAGGATTGAGAACGACAGGAAGGACGGACGAGGCGAGAAGAGAAAAAAATTGGGTACACCATTCGGGAGACGAAGGCTTAGGAGGAATCCGCCGGAAGGGTGAAGCTTCGCGAGTTTGTAGGTAAATGGCGGCAGTGTTGGTCGTTCTGGTAGATGTGAACGACGGTGGTCTCGCCGTGGTAGAATAATCGACGGGCCAGTGTCGTTCTCGCCGTCTTTCTACCGTATATGCCCTGCTGATGCCGATGGATTTCTGCCCAGTCGTTGCGCGCGTTCATCTAGCCGGGTTAACAGATCGTGGCTGACGTAACTTTGGACCAGGCGAATTTAACCTCGGACCGACAGACACTTAGTCTGGATTCAACTGCTACTTGATCAGAGAATCCCCGTGGAACGAGCTTGACGCACAGCATCCTTTTCGTAACGAGTGGAAAACGATGAAACTTTTTCGGCTCAGAGCTTTCGCGTTAATAAGGCTTCGTCCATACTTGTCCCACGGCGGGCACGGGCTTAATGCATAATGCTTTGCGGATAAAAACTCTTCTCGACGCAAAATGAGAGCCTGCGTCAGTGGACCACCGACTTGCGTCATCATTTTTGCGTATTATACCGAGGAAAGAGGGGATCGACGCAGCTATGATTATTGAATCTGTCCCAGATCTTCCCATCCCAACATTTTACGCGTGCTTGTGTTGGCGTTTGTGGATGAAACGTTGAAGCACGCTCGAAACTACACGACTCGACGTGAAGCAGACGTCCCGATGTTTCATGCGTATTATTCAGAGTTCCATCGTGTCTCTTCGTATGATCCGCGGAGTCAAAATCAAGCTCGAGAGGCCATTAAAAGTTTCAACTCGATTTTACGTTCACCCAGTTTACCACTCTGCCAGGTTGACTTTGAAATTATCCATGCAAGCTCGCAACTCGCCCACCGCTCGACTTTAGTTTCGTTCGATACTCCAATTTCTTTTGTTTTTCAATTATTCCGCATCGAGACGCTCCCGCGTCTTTGAGAACACAAAGCCCGCCGGTAAATTAAAAGCCATTTGTCCGATTGCGGCAAAAGGTATAGCCAAGACCACTTGCACAGCTCGGAAGAATCATTGCGAGACAATATGTTTGTGGGTTCCCGTGGAAACGTAGACGGAAGCTGGTGAACGGAAGAGAAACAGTGGGAGAGACGCAAATGCTCAGCACCGCGCCCTGGAATGGTAAATCTTATGGAGAAGAGAGTAAGCTGCTTTGCGTTGCTGGAGAGGACCAAGGCGATTTCAAGAACATTGTACAGCGATAGGTTGAAACCCGACTGTACCGTATATACGAAACGAGAGCGGCGGAGATACGGTTGCATTTCGAAAGCAAAGTGCACGATCGTTGAAATGGATATTCTCTCCTTGTCTGACGCCGTACTAGGTCCATCCGTGGAGGAGAGAGACGAGGAGAGAGGAGAGATAGCGCGGTGTGGGGTAACAGCAGTGGAGAAGCCCATAGTAAACCGTAAAGCTCCGAGCGTAAACAGGTATGAGTGCAACTAAGGTTTACGAATGAAACGAATTAAATCTTGCACTATACGGTTGGTCAATTATTCTGCCCCCTTCGCCAGCAGAAGGGAGATTACCTCTGCGGATTCATGGAAGATCCAGCGCGAGATCCATTGAAATTTGTTGACGAAAAGGGGGAAGGGTAAACAGGAATAACAAATGACCGATCATGGTGAGAAATTTACGAACCAGCCCTGCGTCCTACGGTGGGAAAGATGCGTCGGCAGTGTGCGATAACGACTGGCATAAAGTTAAATAACGAAAAGAGCCACCGGAGTGTGCTGGGAACTCGATGAATAAATCTCGAATCCATTGCTGCGATATGTTTGGTAGCGGGCGCTCGTTCGAAGGACCTGATGCGTTAAATTCGCGGCAACTGGAGGCTGTGTAAATGAATCTTTTATACATGCATGTGAGAACGGGAGAAATGCGTTTTTCGTCCGTGGAAAAAATCCTACCAACTTGGCGAGGATCCCTTGAGCATTGCGATATTCGGTTGGGTGATTGAAAATAAATGTTATTCGTTCTCGCGAATCTCCGAGCCTGCACGCGGTATCTGCGGGGCATCTCGGTTTCTCAGGCGAGTAGTGCGAGATTCATGGCGCGGAACAGCTGTTTGTGGATGTAGAAACGAACATCCCGCAGATACCGCAATCAAAGACACGTAAAGTCTCCACATGTAACCCCGGATGCATCGTCGGGTAACCTAGGAATCAATCCCGGATGGACGAAACTAGCCACTGCGATTCGACGTTCCCAGCATCAGCCAAACTCGAGCAACATCTTTCGCGGAAAAAAACATTGCATATGGACCAAGCATCAGGGGTCAGGGATTTTCGTCTCCATTTACTACAATGACTCTCTGACATCCGTGATAACGCGACTCGCCTTGCACCCTGGTATTCGCCAACTAGCTATCTAGGAATAACCGAAAAAGCAATGATGAGTTGCTCGGAAAGGAGACGGAAAACGGTGAAGACACCAAAGTGCATTGTGATTCCGAGAGGTGATTCCAAATTCTTTCCCTCTAGATCACATTATGCAGGAAAACCGTGGGGGAGGCCCGGGGATGCTGCGAGATGAGCATAGTGTCACAGAGGATGGCCAAGTAGCAGAAGCAGAAACAGCAGAATTCAGCTATTCGTTTTGGTCGTTCGGCGCGACGAGTTACTGTCTTTCGTTAGCCGGTTCGCTGGGTTCAACCAGCGGGAGCGGATTCTCTCGCCGGGGCTACCCAGATACCGGAATCCCCGGGTCCCACGAGTCACGGTGAACGTCGCGCGTGAACCGCCGTAATATCCTTTCGCTTGGAAACTTTTATTCCACCAACACTGCTCCATTTTGCCATTGCGCTCACGCGCGCTTTTCCAGCGGATCACGGTGCCTCTCGAGCATGCGAATCGTCCAGGCGAAAACTCGTCGATTCATGAAAATGTCCTCACTGTTTTATTCCGTTCGTCTCCGTTTCTCCCTTTTTTCCCTTTCATTTACAAGATACAACCAGAAAACTGTAAACCGGAGAGAAGTCCAGTGTTGTCTCATGGCGTTACCGGATCGCTGTCGGTCCATGGCCGGAGGACGAGTCCTCTCAAACGTTGATTCTCATTCGCGAAAACGATTTTTCACAGAGTCGCCGGATACTCCACAGACCCGGCGAATCAATGAATTTATCGAATCATCTTCCCCAGGGCCGGGAAGATGCTGTGATTTTTCTCATTCCAATAACCGTACATCATCGTTCTGCATCGATACCATTCCACCTTGAGTAATTTTCGTAATCTCGCCAACATCGCGAATTACCCTCAATTCGTATTTCCGTCACGATGTCTGCGCGCTTATTTCCCTATCAGCCAGAGGGAATAAACTAAATCGATCGATGGTCCAAGATAGCTCGTATTGTAGTTTATCAGCGTGAGACAGAAATAAGAAAAGAGGGGCAAGTACTAGGCAGAGAGCATGATCCTCAAGTATCGCCCACGGGCGAATGACGGCCGAATCTCTTCGTTAGGAATTTCGTGGTTGTAAAGACTATCCCACCCCGGTTTCGATATCAGGCGCGCGGGGAGGGAGGAGGGCTCCGGAAGCTGTTGCTGCGTTATATCCGACGCTATTTCTACACTGTATCTTGGGCTTTTGGCTTCCGTCTGAACAATTTGGTATGCGTGCTTGGTAGCCCAAACGTGCAGATAGAGGTGTAAAATATAGCGAGTAGCGTGGCGAGGCAGGGAAAGAGAGAGGAGAACCGGTTTAACTCCGGCAAAGTGGGGTCGCTGAATTAGATAAGATCGTATAGGGTATCCCGTGTGGGATGGAGTTCAACCTAACCCTGCGCGGATCTTCGCTCCGACAAAATGAAGTATGGATTATATTATACACTTGATACGCGTATATTCTCGATATAATGATATATCTAATGACAATATTATACAAAATACACGTCGCGGGGACAATAAAAAAAATGTTATATCCATTTTCATACCACGTCGCGTTATCTCGTGATATATGTACTTCTGTACCACCTTCCTCTTCTTCTTTTCATTCCTACGCTCTGAATTATCGGATTAAGGTATCGTCCCGGTGTAAAATACGACGAGCAGAGGGAATCTTTTCGACTCCAATACGTATCGTCATACCGACGTCTTTGACTCTTCGTCTTACCACTCAGCGGCAGCGTTATATATGCAAAGTTCCGTCGAGGGTGTATTCGAACAGTCGAGTCACGTACGTGTGCGGAGGATCGAATATCGACGTCTGCTGGATATGTGCATTAACTACCCCTTCCGCTGTTATCCGTGTCCCATATTTGCGAGTCGATGAATCGTACACCCTGCAATGCACTCTGCGACTCGGGGATGGAATCATCGTCAAACGAAAAGATGGCGAAAGGTGATGATTCAGCTGCGTGATTATCGGTTAAGTTCGTGCAACAATGGACCAACGGTACAAGTTGATCCTCGAGTATATCGAGAGCTTGAAAAATCATCGACTTTAGGGTGGAGAGAAAAATGGTTGCATATACGAGATCGGCAATGATCGCCTGTGAGTTAAGGAAAAGCCGGGAGCAGTCTCGTTCCTCCGTGTGCCGGAGGTGAATTCGAAAAACTTTGCGACATTCAGGAGCACACGGTCAGAGTGGAAGCACGCATTTGGAGATGAATATAGAATCAAAAATGCTGGAAAAAGAAGGTGATGACGCGATAATTTGACAGAGAAAATACGTTGAGTAAAAGTCACGGGTTGTGGGGTTGAAAATATGCAAATTTTAGTTTTCTTTCTATTTATTCATAGAGTTTTTTGTAATCGAACAAATAGGACATAAAAAGCGGTTGATGAATTGAAGTAACGAAAAATACAACATGAATATAGTTTTTTTTGAGCTTCCTGGTGGGAATATTGTAATAAAATGTATGCTGGTGCGTCAAAACTTTTACCCGGGAGTGCATGTAGGTGCAGAGATGACTGAAAAGCACACGGTAGGATGAACGCGAAAGATACTCCCTTTACTTTCTATCCTCATTACGGTCTTTTCCAGCTACCCTTCGCAGTCTAGTTGGCATCAACTCCCACCCCACAATCGCCTGTGGCGCTATCAGCAGCCTCATGAATGTACACTTTAATGCACAGACGTCATTTACATGATATTCCGTGTGTATATCGAATGTTGCTATTATTTTGTGCGGATTGTCGGTACCCGATAATAGCAATCAATAAAAGTCATCTTCTTTGTTAGCCATACCGAGTTACGCAGATGGGTAATTTTTTTTTTTAATTTTCAACTTTTCAAACTGGAAATTTTCTGCTGATTATGAAACACGCCGACTTTTTTCAGAAAACTTTACATTTCAATGAGAAAATGGTAGTGAATTGATAAAATTCGTATTATCGCATTTTTGGACCGAAATATTGGGTTTTCGATGAAATACCGATGTGTTTCGTAATCAGCGGGAGAAAATACATCGATATAGACCATTTAAAATTATTTTTGAGATCCTAAATTTTTCGCCTGTTTTTGCCGGACTGAGTTGATTCACTAAAATGATTGCCATTTTTCTACCCTTTGGGGTAGATACTCAAACTTGTGCTTATTCTCTTCGCAATTGATAAGGCTTCAAAATGCCGTTTGATTTATGTCGATATCTTAATTTTTCGATTTTTGGCAGATTTTTAAAGTTGGTCATCGATTTTCGCCAATTTTTCCATACATACCCCTTTGCGTTTTTTTCGCCAATTTTCGACATCGATTTTGAGGGTGAAGGAATTTAGCTATCGACATTTAACTTTCACCGTTCTCTAAGTCTACTCGAGAGCTCTTCAAAACCCCCCCAAGAAATGTATGTAGCTCAAATAGAACCGTAGTTATGACCACTTGAAATTTCGACTTTTTGAGGTTTCGCGGAAAACTGGGCAAAAATGAGCCGAAATTTTTTTTTTCATATTTTCAATTTTTTAAGAGCCTATCCGATCGGAAATTTTCCGCTGATTACGAAACACACCGCCTTTTTCTCAAAAACTCGATATTTCAATGAGAAAAATGTAATTAATTGATAATTTCCGTATTTTTGCATTTTCGGAGCGAAATATTGAGTTTTCGACAAAATATCGATGTGTTTCGTAATCAGCGAGAGAAAATACATCGATATAGACCATTTAAAATTATTTTTGAGATCCTAAATTTTTCGCCTTTTTTTGCCGGACTGAGTTGATTCACTAAAATGATTGCCATTTTTCTACCCTTTGGGGTAGATACTCAAACTTGTGCTTATTCTCTTCGCAATTGATAAGGCTTCAAAATGCCGTTTGATTTATGTCGATATCTTAATTTTTCGATTTTTGGCAGATTTTTAAAGTTGGTCATCGATTTTCGCCAATTTTTCCATACATACCCCTTTGCGTTTTTTTCGCCAATTTTCGACATCGATTTTGAGGGTGAAGGAATTTAGCTATCGACATTTAACTTTCACCGTTCTCTAAGTCTACTCGAGAGCTCTTCAAAACCCCCCCAAGAAATGTATGTAGCTCAAATAGAACCGTAGTTATGACCACTTGAAATTTCGACTTTTTGAGGTTTCGCGGAAAACTGGGCAAAAATGAGCCGAAATTTTTTTTTTCATATTTTCAATTTTTTAAGAGCCTATCCGATCGGAAATTTTCCGCTGATTACGAAACACACCGCCTTTTTCTCAAAAACTCGATATTTCAATGAGAAAAATGTAATTAATTGATAATTTCCGTATTTTTGCATTTTCGGAGCGAAATATTGAGTTTTCGACAAAATATCGATGTGTTTCGTAATCAGCGAGAGAAAATACATCGATATAGACCATTTAAAATTATTTTTGAGATCCTAAATTTTTCGCCTTTTTTTGCCGGACTGAGTTGATTCACTAAAATGATTGCCATTTTTCTACCCTTTGGGGTAGATACTCAAACTTGTGCTTATTCTCTTCGCAATTGATAAGGCTTCAAAATGCCGTTTGATTCATGTCGATATCTTGATTTTTCGATTTTTGGCAGATTTTTAAAGTTGGACCATCGATTTTCGCCAATTTTTCCATACATACCCCTTTGCGTTTTTTTCGCCAATTTTCGACATCGATTTTGAGGGTGAAGGAATTTAGCTATCGACATTTAACTTTCACCGTTCTCTAAGTCTACTCGAGAGCTCTTCAAAACCCCCCCAAGAAATGTATGTAGCTCAAATAGAACCGTAGTTATGACCACTTGAAATTTCGACTTTTTGAGGTTTCGCGGAAAACTGGGCAAAAATGAGCCGAAATTTTTTTTTTCATATTTTCAATTTTTTAAGAGCCTATCCGATCGGAAATTTTCCGCTGATTACGAAACACACCGCCTTTTTCTCAAAAACTCGATATTTCAATGAGAAAAATGTAATTAATTGATAATTTCCGTATTTTTGCATTTTCGGAGCGAAATATTGAGTTTTCGACAAAATATCGATGTGTTTCGTAATCAGCGAGAGAAAATACATCGATATAGACCATTTAAAATTATTTTTGAGATCCTAAATTTTTCGCCTTTTTTTGCCGGACTGAGTTGATTCACTAAAATGATTGCCATTTTTCTACCCTTTGGGGTAGATACTCAAACTTGTGCTTATTCTCTTCGCAATTGATAAGGCTTCAAAATGCCGTTTGATTCATGTCGATATCTTGATTTTTCGATTTTTGGCAGATTTTTAAAGTTGGACCATCGATTTTCGCCAATTTTTCCATACATACCCCTTTGCGTTTTTTTCGCCAATTTTCGACATCGATTTTGAGGGTGAAGGAATTTAGCTATCGACATTTAACTTGCACCGTTCTCCAAGTCTACTCGAGGGCTTTCCAAAACCCCCCCAAAAAATGTATGTAGCTCAAATAGAACCGTAGTTATGACCACTTGAAATTTCGACTTTTTGAGGTTTCTGGAAAACTGGCGAAAAATGAGCCAAAATTTTTTTTTCCAAATTTTCAACTTTTCAAAATCTTATCCGATCGGAAATTTTCCGCTGATTACGAAACACACCGCCTTTTTCGCGAAAACTCGAAATTTCAGTAAGAAAACGCAAAAAAACCAGTCAAATTCAAGCGGATACGAATTATGGAAGATTCGAGACAGCATGTGTTTATCCATCTCGAGCCACAGACGCATTGCGCGTTATTCGAATTCAGGTCTCGCAACTCCACCCTGTGAATCTCACAAAGGAGCAGTCAGACGGCCCTTCCTCTATCCTTTTGTACGAATTTCTCATATATTCTCCGAGCACAAGTTCTGATTTCGCATTCCGCTGAAAAATTATGCGTTTCCTGCTGAAATATATATATCGAAATCGAGTCTCGTCGTCGGTATCTAAACTGTCAATTGAACACTCCGATAAAATCCATAAGGATCGTCGAGGCGGGGATCCCCAGCAGCGCAAACTCTCGTGAAAAAAACAGCGACGGAAGCGTACGGGGTTGCGAGCACGCGACGCGGTTTTGCGGATAACGGAATAAGGAAGCTCGCGTTTCACTTTGGCAAAAGGAACCCCAAGGAGAAACGGAAAAGAGAGAATCTCGAAGTCTACCTCTCGCGCGCTGACTGCGTACATTGAAGCTTTGAAAATGGAGCGTCGTCAAAGCCAGGAGAAGCGGAAAAACGTACCCCGTGAAAAAAAAAAGAGAGAGGTACGTGTGTTTGTCACGAAAAGAGAGCATCTTCAAGACAGCATATGAGAGCTGACCGTTCAATTCGACACTGCGGCGGTACGGCGTGACGTGCCTATTTGTTTTTCCGCTTTCACTTCCGGATGCCTCGCGTGACCGACACCTGAAATATTTATAGAGTCTTAATAAGAAAAGCCGTCAGAGTGTCGTGACTTTTCTTCCCGCACGAGGAATAAAGCTTTGACACCGTTTGAAGGCCACGAAACTAGATGGAAATTCAACGATGCAGAGAGCAATTTTTACACGTAAAGTGCCTTTTGTTGCAAACTTTTGGATCAACATTCTCATCTCGCAGAAGCAGTGGCAAAACAATAAAAACGATGGAGTCTCGGGACACCATCAAAAATCCCCCCCCGCAAGATTTACCTACTTTGAATCACATTATTTCCAATGTACGGTACATTTATGTAAATAATATCCCGCTTCGTACATAAACAATAGGCGGAATATAGTTTTTAATTTTTTTAAAGCGCGCGGCAACTTTTGTCACTCTTGCAGTTTTCCATTAGCATAGTGGAGGAGAAGGGGAAAAAAAGCAAGAATTGGTTGCAAATTGCATTACCGTTCTTTCGTGGATGGGCGAAAACGCTTGAAAAAAAAGAAGGTAAATAAATAAACATTCAATTTTCATGGTAATTTTTGCTTCCAAACGTGCTACTCGCGCCTCCGAGTCTCGAGAAACTTGCGCAATTACTTTGGCTCAACGTTTTACCCAACTTTTCCTAGCACATGCAGCGCCAGGGTCTGGGAGAATCGTGACTGGAACCCTTAGTCCTTGCGTAAACGTAACGAGAGTAAACTGTGTAAAAGCGGTAGTGTTAGTAATGGAAGCACCAAAAAGCTCGGCGAGACTTTGCTCCACGGTGGTGAGGTTTCTTCAAGGACACAATTTCGCTCCTCTTGTACACTTGTGTGTGCTCCTAATGATGATCCAAACGGGCTTTTCTCTCGTTCGAACTTTATTCTCGTTTTCCCATCGCAACTACTTTTCGATTGTTTTTCTCCTTCAGATTGATAGAGCTCGAAGGAGAATTTGATAGTAATCGATTCGGCAATCGCCATTAAACGGGACGGGGGAAATAAGAGAGAGATCGCGGCGAGTTTCGACGCAAGATACGACATTACCTCTGAAGCTTCGTTTCAATGTAGCGCAAGAATAAATTCCCACGAGCTCCGCATATACTCACGCGGAGGAGAGACCAAAAATGGCTTTTCAATGGAAGCTCCTTTTTCTCTCGCCAAGGATAACGTTTGGCCTTGAAGATGCTCGCCACATTGATCAAACGTTTCAAAATGCTCACTCTCTCTACGAGTGAATTCTTTAAAAGACTCCATTTTTCAATTCAATCAGCCGCATCAAGTCCTCACTTTCCTGCGTGACATTCGCACGAAATTGCAAACGAATGATGCAAATGCATGCAAATCTTTCGCCAGAAAGCTCCGGGAGATAATAAACCGACGAAAGTGCGGTGTTGGTAATCACAGCAGCGCTGGGGCGAAAATACATCGAGGACCCTACGCAGGTTGATGCCGGCACTTGCCTGTTGGTGTAACAACATTTTCGACGACCGATAATTTACGAGCTTTGCAACTTGTATAACGCGCTTGTGCGCGAAGAGGTTCGAGAGTGTGTTATTAAGCATATTGTTTGACGAGAGTGTGGCTACCGTGGAGGATCAGTTGGGTACCAGTGTGCTCGTCAAGTTGCACCCTCGTTCTCGCGCTTTGTCACAGGCTCTCTCGTCTTCTCGCACTGGAATATGCCCACATTGCCATATTTCCTCGCAATCTACAACCGCATTACATAAATTCACACGCAGCAACAGCCATGTGCACACACACATTGGAAGCTGCGATGTGTGCGAGCAAAGCCGGTGCATGCAAAGGCCGCGCAGCAGCAATAGCGACAACAACGCCGTTGCAGAGCACCATTTGAGATACAGCTGCGGAATACGGTTCTAATTCCGATGACGTATGTGCTTGCCTAACCTAGTTTTCTGTTTGCCAGTTCCTGGGTAATGAGTTGTCTAGGCATCAACACAAACGCTGTACGTCCGCTTCCAATCCCGTCCCGCTATCTCCCCTGTACCACAGTCATAAAACCCATATACGAGTTACGATTTTCGTATCTCTGCGTAATGCTCTCTCTCTCTCTCCCTTGGCATGCCTATTCATCCTAAATTCAGTTAAATAACATATGCAGCAACGGTATCTAATTGCAGGTTCCTTAAAATACAATACAAACAGAGAGCAAGCGAATGATCAAAGTGGAGATACACGCGTATGAGGCTGGAGACTCCTCTCCTCCCTCATGCGCGAGATCATCTGCTTTGGACTATCGATTCGATTCACTCAAGGTATATCTATGTGACTATCGATTTCGACGCTGTTATTTGTTGCAATCCATTTGCCGGAGGAAATTCGCCTACTTTGGATTTGTTTACCCGAACGCAGGATCGAAAAGTATGACGTGTGAGGAAGTCTGCGAAACGAACGAGGCCAATAACGTGGCATTAATATTTTGGAAAAAAGTGCAGACGGCCGCAATTAATTGAACGTCTCGCGTATACACGACGAGGAAACTCGGCTGCGAAATTAATTTCATCCACCGTGGACCATGTACATTCGGACACACGATGAAGTTAAGTGCAGCTGAGAAAAGGATGCTTCAGCTGACACGAGGCTGAGTCGACATGACTTTTGTGCCAGCGCTCTCGAGTGGGCTCACGTTTATCTTTAATTGGACTTGGTATTCACCGCCTAGAGTCACGGGTAAAGTTAGCGACCCCCGGAAGACGAACAAAAGTGTCCGGAGATTCTCTCTTCGCGCCGGTTTTTCAACAAGCAAAACGCACGAGCACCGGCAACTGGCGCGAGAGAAATTGTGTCATATACAAGTCGTGTGACGTCGGGAGGTACATATTTTCCCGCCTTTGTCTGGCTCTCTTTTGCCTCGCGAAGCTCTCTCGCTGTTACCCAAGAGAAGTGGGGTAGCCCCGAGTGTGACACTACTTTCACCCTTATTTCATTATTTTTCAATGCTCCGACGACTTTTAGCACTGGAGCTCACGTAATAAGAGCGGTGTGACCGAAATACCACACCGGTGGAGCACACCACACAGTGGCGCGGCATGATCTTGCTGGGGAGGAGAAAAACATTGGCAAATTGCTGTGCTGGAAAGGGCGATGTTCAGAACTGCTTGTAACATATTAGAGTGGTGATGCTGGAGCTACTTTCGGAGTGTACTCGTGGCGGATATCACACGGTAGCGCGTAGAATAAAGTGCCTAATTTTTAACATCTACGTGACGTGTGAACCGCAGCGATTTCGCGTCGTCGTTTCGACGTGAACGAATTCACGAGGGAGTGCTGCATGCCAATGCGAAGCAGCGAGCCAAAACCCCATCAACACATTTACTGGGTGGAAAAATATATACGTGCGGAAAGGAGGATGTAGCGACAGAGAGAGAGAGAGAGAGAGAGAGAGGATGGAGAAAGGACAAAAAGCTTTTTGATTAAAAAGTAGGAAAAAAACTGGGGCGCGGGAAAAATACAGGAAAGGTAAAGAATTTAACGGTGTGCCAGACAACGATAATCGAGGTGATGCTGCAAAGCCTATGATATTATACGTATTATACGTGTATAAAGCGACCTTTTCTCAGGCTCTTTATCCATATTTGTATGTCCACGTTTTACCGTACGCCAGTCGTGTATTGGTTGAGCACGTAGCGCCCTGCTACGGTTGTCCACTCGCACTAACGGTTAGTACAGTTACGAGAAAATTCTACTTTATTTTTTTAATACCCATGTGACTTTGGGTGCCCCGGAATGTAAACGACAGACAGAGAAGTGAGAGCGAAAGGATGGATCCCCCAACCACTCATTTATCCGCTCGTGTGTCCCAGGAGCACCGGTTCTCTCATCCGAGGATAAAATGGAAGCGTGGCTGATAACGACCAAGAGAAAATTCTCCGCTCTACATGCGGCACCGCCATTTGCCTATAGTACAATTACGGTAGATGTGGTATATTCCCAAAAAAAAACCTGCTAAAACGAGCTGTAAAACTAAAACTTCGCATTCGTCCCAAAATGAAGGTGGAAAAGTTCGAAAAAAAAAGAAAGTTACAGAAATGTTTAGCTGCATACTTGGAAAAACTGCTTCGAGGACGTATCGAATACGACTTTTGCACCCGGAGATGGTATCTTTTCCGCTCCGTCGTTACGCGAAAATCTCAAAATCAGACATCTCACTGATCACTACGCAGGCTTCGTTGAATCGCACGGTTATCCTGCCGAAATAACGCGCAACTCGGAGCTTTTGGGGCCTCTTAAAGTACAATGCGTTTAGCCTCATTCTGTCCGGAGCAACTCAGCTGGATCATTAAACACGAGAGATCTCTCGCGGTGGAGGCTGCGTGTGCATTCGCGGTACACGACTCTCAAGCCGGAACACATCCGCGCCTACGGGCGGGTGTGCTCGCGCCTCGGTTGTTACCGCGCACTGACACAGCTTTCGACGTTACTCTCGTTGCAGGTTAGCCACGTCGACCGAGAATCTCGGTATGCACCCTGGCATTCCCGTTGCCTTCATCCGACCTTTCTTTTCCTTCATTCCTGCTCTCATACTTTTGTATAATTTCACTTTAATTGCAGTTCAGCAGAGAGTTCCAAAGTTTCCCTCGCCGCTTACTCCTCCCGGCATGTAGGGCACAGAGGACAAGCACGCGTTTTGCAGTCTCCCGGTGTGCACAAGCACCAACTTCAACCCGGACATATTTCTCCCTTCGCACTTTGTGTTACACAAGCACACGCATGCATCACACGTAGCCAGCTTTTTTATACCCTTGGGCTTCCGACCCGTAACCTCTCTCTCTCTCGGTCTTTGCTTTTCTCTCACCGGTGCTCGATTGCTCCTCAAGATCATACCCACCTTCGCCTTTTCCTCGAAAGGGGATCTTCCTTCGCGAGCTGCCGTCTACCTAACCAGCGCTGAGAATCTATAAAAAAGATAGCAGCGAGCAACGTAGACATCACTCTTGTACCGCGGAGAGTGCTGCCTTGCGGGCTACCCAATATCTTGCACTCTAAAACGTAAGTTTTCATGACGCCCACGGTAGCCGGAGAGTGCAAGTTTCAAGGAAAATGTTGGAGTACGTTGGAGTTTGGTCGGGATTCGCGCTAAAGTGGGAAAGAGACGAGGCTCGTGATGCAGGACCTGTTTCTGCTCGAGTGGAGGAGGAAACCGTTTTTATCTCTCATTGGTTTCATTTTGCGCGTACTTCGGTGCCTCTATAGACTCCATGGTGTAATAAACGATCGGGAAAGTGGTGTAGGATGGGCCAGAACTAGTTACCAGTAGTATAGAGTCTCGATGATACCACCATGGTAGCAACAACATGCTGAAAGAGCGCCAGGGTGCCGAGACTGTACGCGGATGGTCAATGACCTCGAGCCTGGCAGAGATTGCCTATATCGTTGGCTTTTCACCGTCCAACTTCTCTCTATCGCCCTTCCGCAGTTTGCTCACGGACCGTTCCACACACTAGGCTTCGAGAGTTTCTCTTCCATCTCTCGTTCCCTGTAAATCGATGCGATATAACGCGTTTGATCGTTCCGATGAGATCATTATGCCTTTCTCTGCACACGTGCGATAAACTTTCGTCCGTTACACTCTGGAAAACTGTTTCACAAGTCGGGTTATATCGCAATCTCGAGAGCCACCAATAACATCTGCCCAGACTAGATTCTTGGCTCTCGGTCCAGTGATTTCCCTCCGAAAAGCGTCAACATCATATTTACGGGTACAAACAGTCGTTTATGGACTTTTCGCGATTCGCAGAGTAGGTACTGTTATTGTAAACTGCCAAGGGGCAAGACTCTGACATGCCGTTCCATTGCTGGTACACGCATTTCAATGGGAACTTTTCTCGAGTTGCCGCAATCTCGTCAATCGATTCCTCCACTCGCGTCACGAGGGTGCACAGCGCGAGGAAGCTATTTCGACATGACTCTGCTAATACTCGAAAGCTTCTTTCGTTTCTGCTCCTTGGCCACTTGGTATTGAAATGACTAAGAAGCGACCGGAATCCAACCCACCCTCATCGAGTAAAGTCCCAACTTTGGACGCCTCGAGGACACTGCGCTTCTACACCGATTTACCAACTTTAATCTTGCTCCTTGGTACTGCGTGATGGTTCGTGAAATTCCACTCGCTGTCATTGACGACAAGATGCTCTTCGATAGAAACGCAAGGGACAGAAGGGAACATGAAAGAGACTGAAACTGTGGAGTTGGCAGTTTGGCGAGAAACGGACTGCTCAAAGGAAGGTAACGTTGATCCATCGAGCTTGATGAGGCTTGCAGGAAGATGGAAATGAAATCTGTTCGATACCATTACAACGTCGCTCGAATCAAAATACTTCTAAAGTACTCGCTGTTTCTGTCGAGCTGTCGAGCTTTTTTCGCCATGTTCGACTCTATTCGAAAGATGAAATACACAGGAAGCGACGCACGAGAGCTTCTCACGTTGTGTCAACAGAGTGCATCCGATCCTCCGGTGGTTGCGTGTGTACAATTGCCATCTCTTCTTTGATGCTGCGGTGTGCGAGTGTGTTGCCATACTTCCGGGGTGAATTCCGAATGGAAGCGTGAAATGCACGAACGCACCGCACCGAATTTATGCTGTCATATATCATTGTAGTTTCGGGTGGGCAAAATGTGGAAAGGTCTCGGAGAAAAGCTTTGGGCGGCGACGTGAACTCTGCGACGTCGTTTTAGATCTTCCAAGTAGCCAAGAGAAGAGAGAAAAGGAGCAGCGGCGTGGAGAGAGTTATCTACGCGCCTTTTTCTCCAAACCCTCCGCGCATTCCGCTCGCACGGGTACTCGCAACCCCTGGTTTGGGGGTGAAGATAACGTCGGCTGTGCTAGAAACGCGTTCAGCGGCCTTTTTCCAACAGAAAACTCTAACGTATCAACGTTCCGACGGATAGACGTGAAGATGGCAGTGTATTCTACCCAACAAATACTGTGCGATCTTTCTCTCGTGCGATTTGACGCACACTCGAAGCGTAACACAGCACTTCACCCCCGAGCATTGATTTTGAGATGTGCATGTTCAATGGAGCAAAAAAATGATCATGAATCTTCCACTCGCGACTGGTTGACTCCCCGAGAAAAATTGTAATTAAAATGCTCGTATCGTCTTCATCGGAAACTCAACCCTCCCTGTGGATTCCGGAGCTGCCTGCACGTTACATCGTTGTAAAAAAAAAAAAACGATTCGACGATACGCATCACTCGAGGCACTCGATACTGGATTTGTTAACTGCCTCGTTTTATTCTATCCCTTCGATTCCTCGGCATAAAGTGGAGGTTTGTGCAACGTGCCGAAGAAGATATGGAACGGCCTCGAAATACTCTCGATGGGCTACAAGATGGCAGTAAAAATCGTAGGCCTTGAGGAACATTGAAGAGCAAAAAACCGGCCACAAAAGTGGAACGGACAAAACGTTTTCATTTTATTGGAAAGAGCACATCGGTCTCACCTCCCGATTGTCATAAATCACACTCCCGCTACTGCGTTCAGAGTCACGCTGAACATTCTAATGTCCCAGATGGCAAGAGAAGCAGCGGGAGGCTGAGAGGAAAACGACAGCGATGGAAGAAACTTTTGCTCGCTCCACCCGTTCCAGTTATACTTTCCGATGGTTTCAGTTATACCGGAAATGCTCTGTGATGCTTTCGAGTCCCGTTCGGGGTCTCGAACGTTAGTTGGTTCGTTCTGTTTCTCCCCCCCCCCCCCCCCTCTCTCTCTCTCTCTTTATCCATCCAAACGAATATTTGACGAGGGAAAAAAGTTTGAGTCGTTAAAAAAAAGTGACGCGATCGCGAGGTCCCCAGATCCGCTCTCAACTTGGCTCTTTCCTTCAAACATGCAAAACAAACTACGTTCGTATTCCCCATCAATTTTCATACGCGAGTTAGCAATCATTGGTACTCGAGGCTAGAAAAAGCCTCCAAGTTTGACTCGATCGTAGACGAAATGTTCCCACATGTATCTCTCAGTTTTTTAGAAACTTTTGATGAAATTCAAGCCAGTCGGAATATCAAGTAAGAGATTCAATCGTTGGACATTCGAAAAAACTTTTTCGTCACTTTGGTCCATTCGTCGTATCGGAGAATGCGATTGGCAATACTGAGATAATGCATACTGCGGTGGGATGTAATTTCAAACGTTGCAAACAATTCCAGCAAAGCTTTCCTCCGCTTGACAGGCGCGAATTCGGTTCCGAGCAAAATCGTGATTAATATGGGAAAATACGCGATTAAGCGGTTGCCCCCGGACCGTCGAGGCGATTTACCTTGCGGCTACAGGAAAATTCTCGCCCGAAAGTGACCATAACGCGTCGGAATCGTCGATTTTCTCCACTCGACGTGTTCCGCAAAGGAGCCATATGCGGGCTATGGCGGTACCATACCCTTAAAATGTCCACCATTTTGCTTCGATCCACCGTTCCCGCTGGAGCATTTGTGAATTATGATCGCGTCAAACGAGGGGAATTTATCATTCAAACAGCGGTAAAAAGCTCTTCATTCGCGAAATTTGCGGAACATTAAACGCGTCTTGCGGGTATTTATAAACGTTGGAGTGAAGACAAGCTTTTTGCGATAGAACAAAACGAGAGGAGCACGCGGTAATTGGAAAAGTTTGCACCGCTCCTCAGCAGTAACGTACGTGAACATACTTTTCCGGGTTGTATGTCAAACCGTCGCTAAGAGTATCGTAAAATTGTGTTCGAGCGAACGTCAAGTTTTTTCATCTCTTATTCTTTTTCTCCAACTTCCGCTTTTCCCTTCTCTCTCTCCTTCTTTCTCATTTTTGCGTGTTTCCGGTCTCTCCTCTTGCACATGGCGGCGGCCTCAGCACCTTTTTTCCGACCTTCTCACACGAGAGACCTTCTTTTTCACCGATCCGTGGTTGCGCGCGCAGGACAAACGGCTGAACCATCAACCTCCAGCGCCTTCGACTATCCAACATTTCTTAACTTCTGCGGTCTCGGGGGTACTTTTTGTTGGATGGAAAAGTGAAGTCCGCGCGATTTTCTCGCCGAGAAAAGAGCGAGCGTACACTTTAAAACTCGTGCCACGAATCACCGGGACAAGAAATCGGCATCGGGTGGTACCCTTCGCCCTACCGTCCTCCGGCAATCCCCATTCGCTCGTTTCTGGAAATGGCACTTTGGAATCACTTTTTAAAAATTTTACCTCCTACATCAGGCGCCCGGAACAGCGGATTTTCGGGCCGATCGTTCGCCATCTATCTCCGCTGCTATCTCGCAGGATTATGGATCGAAAGAAACGCCTACACATAGCCTGTAATGTCATTTAGGTACAACGTCTCCAACTTTTGCGGAAGCTCTTGCCGAAGACGTCATTTCGCATCAGTCGGCATCCATGTTTTTTTTTTTTTTTTTTTCCAAGAGGATCGATCGGCGCAGGACTTTAGCAAGAACGTTTCTCGTATAGAAAAAATACAAACAGCACCAGTCCATCTCTCCGACTACAAAATAAGACTCTTGAAGCGTTCCTCGCGATAAAAGCCGCGCGTACATGAGATGATCTTTGAATTCTCGTTTCATCTTTCAGCTTATCTATGAGCTTGCACACATCCCCTGTATACACCTTAATACGAGCTTTTGTCCCTTGTTTCAACAAAAGTGTCTGGAAGTCTTCTGTACACACCCCTCTCCCGTCTAGCCTGTGCTTTCATCCAAGCAGCCGGGAAACTCGAGAGAAGAAATATGGCAGCGTACAGATATACCAGCACACGTAGACGCGCGATACATGCACCGTCATACTGCCCCATCCATAGTGAGAAACCGAGTGAGAAATTATTGTGCGTGTTTTCACACGTTACACTGGGAACAATGAGGCCCCCTGTGCTCGTGCTCTCCTCTCGCAAAGAAGCACAAGGTACTCATTCCCGCACCCCCGCAAGCTTGTGCTTTTGCCTCTGTTGCCTACAACCATCTCACCGACAAAGCTGTGGCAGTAGCCGAACAATATACCAGATGTTCGCCATCCGCCGGTATCTCGCCGCTTTTGCACTCGGTCGTTTGTTTATTTGCTTGTTTTTTTTCCTGTTTTTTCTTTTTTTTTCATCATCATTCTCAATAGAAAAACTGTCGCGCTGCTCCGTGGTCCACGAAGAGTACACAATCGCACTATCGCGACTGGAATCCTTTCTTGCATGAGAACAGGAAGAAGAAAAAATGAGTCGACGCTGACAATCTACAAGGGTACGTGCACAGCAATCTCAACTTTTGCGATCTTATTCTCTGTTTGATCATGATTCGAGTTTCGTGAGACTGCGAGATTTTTCCAACTACGATTTTCTACCTTCACGTAACGACTCCGAGGGTAGACACGCTGATGTGACGTGAGCTGGATACACTTACCGTATCAAAAATTGCACGCGGCGGAGTTTACCGTCAAACAGTGAGTGTAACCACATAACGCTTCGTAGCGCGAAGGGAAAAGGCGAGAAACAACTCAACTAGCGCTGCTGACGTACCGGTGCGAAGCTCCATGGAGAAAAAAAAAAGGAAACAATTTTCGCGGTGGAGTAAGGATTTTCACGTCAACTCTGCGAGGGAAAAACGAGAAAAAAAGCAAAGATGAAGAGAAAGAAAAAACAGCGGTGATGGTACTTTCAATCACTTCAGAGGACACATTCAGGGTCGCCCGTTGTCTTTGTCCGCGAGTTCTCCGGTTGACGAGAAGATTGAGACGATCTATATTATTGTTATCATTGTAAATGAATCTTCGAATGGATAAACCTCGTATTTTGCTCTCATTTATCTTGACGGAGCGGAGAGCGGAAATGGCTGGAGATCTCTCGAGCAGCGTCGAGAAAGTTTCCCGAAAGAGAGTAAAATCTTCAATGAAATCCATCGCGACAGGAGCCACATTTTATCTTAATAAAAATCGTTAAGAAGGGGAAAGGAGCAGCAGTTTCGTTCGCTTCGTCGAGCGAAAAAATCGGCTGGACCTGCTGCTCAATTCGGGCAATAATCGATCCAACGTTGTATCGTCACTTTAGGAATTATTCTTCAAGTTCTGAGAGCCCACATTCCATCTCGCTAATTTTTGTTCGACTGATAATTAATAAATAATATAAAACAGTGGATGATAGCGAGGGATGAAAAGTCCTGTTACCAAACGATGAAAATAATATGGGTGGTTTCCCATCGCCACAATTGCGAGGAGAGCTGAAGGGCGGCGAATCGAAAGAAATAAAGAGTAAGCGCGCTGGTCGGTGTGAAATCCAGAATTGCGAAGAAAATCCGTAACGTCCCGACAACTGACGTTTCTTATCTGACGTTTCCAAGCGGGAGGAAAATCGCAAAAAAGGCTGCTCGACCACCTTTCTTCGCTTCTCGTCTAGCTATTCGGGCGTACTCGGCACGATTCTTACTTCGAGGCAACGTTAATGCCGTCCAAGGCGTTCTGCGCGTGCTTTACGAGCTTCCACAGCGCTCAGCAAGCGCTGATTAGCAGAAAACAAGCGTGGTTGTTTCATCTCGTTCCGGATTCAATTAACTGAAGAGCAGAGTGCATGCAGAGTTGGGCTAATGTTCGGTATGGTTAAGTAGCGGGCCTCGGGGCTTTTCGACGCTTTCCTCAAGACGTCTCTGCATCTCCGACACTCTCGAGCGTTTCCTCGACATCCATTGACACCGCAGTTGATACCGCTTTTGCTCTACTGCCACCCGGACTCCCCGAGGCTAAGCTCATTTCGTCGCATTCTCGTCCTCGGCTCAACAATCGACCCGCCGTTTAATTAATACGCGTTTCATGTCATTTTGCATCAAACCACTCGAAACTCCCCGTGGTTCAGCTATAACCTTGTCGCTGGGGCTTGATAACAAAAGGTACTTGACAAGTACCTGTAATCTTTCGCTAAAGGCGATGGGAAGGTGTGAGAGAACGAAGAGCAGACTCGTTGCTTCTGGAGCATCCAAGGTTGAAGCAAAAATACGCTCGCTGAAACAAGACGACTGTTGCAAGTCGTTCCTAGTCTGATAAATGAGCTGCGCATAGTCCAACGACGAGTCCTACGCGTGGTCCAATGACCTTCGGATATTCGCCTCACGTACGACCCGCCGGAAGATAATGAAATCGTTCTGGACATGCGCGTATAACCTATACCAATGCGGGAATAATTATTCTCGCGTTTGACTCTGATAATCAGTATTGCATACGACGAGTTACCGAATCATTCCTTGGTTAAACGACTGTGCGATGACCGCGCAATTCCCTCGTGAAACAACGATGCTGCATGGAGAGCGCACGCTTGAGGCGATATTCACGCGATTACATTGATGAACGTCAGCTAAAGTGCGTTGTACCCAACGCCAATGGAACTTTATCGAGATCCAATCGGTTCCACCGTCTGTCAACGTTCGCCGATCAGAATTAAGTGATATCCGACCGCTAACGTGATTCATTTGAATCCTAAACTGATCATTACGATAAGTCTGGTAAATGTATTTATCACCGCGTTGCATGCTGATTTCTGCCAACCCTATTGACCCCCATGACGTATCGTTTCTTCTGTAAAGTACGCGTTATAATATCCATAAACTACAAACACTTGGCTCTGCAAACGTTGGACGACGGCATAGGAGACCTGGACTCAACGTTTTCAGATGTGTGCGCGCACGCCGACGTGTACATATGTGCATACATGGACACGTTTGTATATGTATACATGTATGCATGTATGGACACATGTACCACAAGAGATACAACGATTTCCCAGAAAGTTTTATCAAGTCTGTTAATTCCACTATAGTTGAGCTGGCTTTGGGGCTCTAAAGGAAACGTTTATAGCTTTGACCCCAACTGTTCATTCTGACCTATGTCATCTGGGATACCTAGCCAACCGCACCCAACGGCCAAGGATTATTCGCAAATTACCCGTAAAACCCGTGCTCTAATTCATACGATTCTCGGTTGAGGAATACCATTCGAGTGCTCTCTTCCATTTGGAGAAAACGGTCGGAACCCTTTCGAGGATAATGAATGTGACTACAATACACCAAATTGCCGAAGGCAAGAGGGATGATGGAATTTTAGTGATGTTGATGACAAAAAGATTGTAGGGTGCAGCGGAGAGTCACGAAGATGGATCGTAAAATCAAGGACTTGCCCGTAGGATTTTTCCTAGCTGAAGCCATCGAATTACTCTCAACGCCCTTCGCGCTGGTGTGTGGCAGGTTTTTATTTCCGCTCTCGCAGTGAGCTCTCACGGTTTCAGTCAGTCTGGAGCTTTTATCGGTAAAAGCCCTTGTTGGAATCGATGAAGGATCGTGGTTGTTTTTACGTTTGATGCTTTTATCTCCACATTGACCTTGCTTGTCATTGGCAGGCGTTTTGCGATCGCTAGATCCACCACCCGGTCTGTACAGGAAAAACAATCCAAATGACATCCAGAGGAGAGGATAGTTGCGCAAGAATCCCAATAGTTACGCAAATGGGTACTTGGTAACGCCTTAGGCTTCCGCCTTAAATTCCGCAAGGAAGCGTAAAAGCTAGACTACCTATTCCGTCTAAACTCCAAGTTCAAAGCTACACAGTGGATCGGTTATTATGGCCTATAACTTTGAGTAAAATTTTAACTAGCGTAATCCTACTCGGTGCACCCCACTTGCCATTCCCGCTGCTACCAGCTGCAGACTGCGGACGGCCAATTACCGCGGGCACTTCCGGTGGTCTACGTTTATACTGCGGGCGAAAAATACCGGCAAAAGAGATTCTCTCCGCCCGAAGAATACAAGTAAATTTTCTCGCCAGAAGCCTCGGGTCAGTTACGATTAATATAATCCCCGAGTCCTCTCCTGAGTGGTAAAAAAGTAAATTCATGTACCCACTGACTTTACGTCCAAAGACGGGACTGTCGTTGCAGCAATTCCGCACCCTCCACATGCACGGTCTGATGATACAAATTAAGGTATTAAACTGGTAAGCTCGAAATGTCCCGCTGGTAAAGTCGGGCTTGATCATTTTTTGCAATTGACGTTTTGGAATGATCAATTAATTGAAAGATTCATTGCGTCAATATAACAGAATGCAGTGCCGCGAGAGTACCGCGGCGAGTTCATAAAAATAGATTGAATGTTTCAGATACCCCGACGCGAGGGACCCTTCTCGAACCCCTTGCAGAGGGATGCTGCGCGTCTGCATGTTGGGGTATAGTGGGCGAAAGAAGAAAAGTAATTACGGGCAAGTTTGGTAATTTCCTAACCATTTACAGTGCATGTATAGCATATCGTAACTACTGGCCGCAGGCGAGTCTGACCAGCAACTGTAATATCGAAGTCAATTCCGCACGAAGTAGATTCAACTTTACGGTTGAGCAGCTTTCGACGGTATGCGGACACGTGTTGGTCTATACGCAATGGCAGCTCCTACAGACGCGTAATACAGTGGTGCGCTGTCCACCCCACAATTGGAAGGAAATTATTTCTCCTGCTGAAATTGAACGTCGAAGCACGAGGTACGATATACTCGCGGCCAACTAAAGTATCTCGGGTTGTCTCGAATGCTGCTGCTACGTCGAGTTCGCTCAAAAGTCTTTTCTTCCTAACAGGAAGAGACAGATGCTGAGAGAGAGGGAGAGAAACAGTCAGATTGGCGATGAAAATAACAGAAAAGAGTATTGAACAATTTATGCATTTTTCATTTCTTTGGTGAGTAAGTAATTAAAGAATAACACAGTCGGCTTTAAAAACTGTCGATTCTTATACAGAACGTGGAATCATAAAATAAATACAAGGGAATTTATATAAAGCAGCAGAATGAAAAGATCATTGGGGTTAAACCCACTCAGACGAACTGCATATTTCAGTGGTAGTTTCGCGGGTAAGACGGATTTTCTTTGTTCGTTTTACCTACGTCCAAAGTCCTCTGCGAAAATGGAGAACGACTTAATTATAATCTTTTATTTGAGCATTTGAGAATCTAATTATTATATGGAAATTTCTCTGCCTTTGTTCAGTTTCTTCCTTTCTTTTCCGCCCTTAAAGTGTAGGATTCTTTTGCAAGTTCGAAACTACCCTGAGGATATACATATAACATATCCGAGCGGACCCTAAAATACACCGGCGCTTGGCTGACGATAGCCCCAAGATCAATTCCGATATTCCATCCCGCTTTAAGCTCGAACCAGTTCACTGACAGCTCTCAAGCCACAGATTTTCTCACGTCAGTCGTTTGCTTTGTGCACATTCGCGCAGGTGTGTGCAGTCAATCACTGTCCAGGTGACCTTGCGTAAACTCTTCCGTCGTGAAAAATACACCAATTTGACGACAAAAAGGAACAGCAATTGTAAAAAAAATAACGGACGACGGTTCAGAGTGTTTCCAAACTCGAAGAGGGTTGCGCGAAGCTTTCTCGTTATATCGAATAGAAATAGCGAGGATAAATAGAGTGAAACGACTGTAATTCGTAGGTTGAATAAACTTTGTTGAAAAATTCGCGAAAAAATTGAGGATCTTGGCATTACCGCTAAGACGCTGACCGAGCTGAAATTAGCCTCGCAGAGAGTGCGGTATAAGTCCGGTAAAATTCCAAGTTCCGTAGAACCGGGACGTGATCGTGCTCGAGTTGGTCCAGACCGAGGAGAGCAGCGAAGTGGTTTGCCGTGCTCAGAAAGAAAGATATTAAAGTTTTCCATCGTTTTTCTTCAACTTCAATCTCACGTTGAGGCGAAACTTTAGCCGGTGGAACGACGCGGATTTGAAGTAACCCGAAAAACCTTGCGAGTCATTTTGCGAGAGACCCGATGACGATAAATTTCGCTTCTATCTCCGACGCTACCCTTGAATCGTCAGCAGTGTGAAGGCTATTCCGATTGTGCATCATGCAGGATCCGATATTTCGTCTTTCAAGGTTTGTACCTTGTTTAACAGACGAAATTCTGACGTTGTATGAATATTTATGTCTTCATGAGGTTCTTTGATGTTGAGAGTCAAACGGGATTGGTCGGTTGTATGACATTAAGACGGTCAAACGATTCAGTCGGATATTGAACATGGCCTGTACTATACGGACCAGCGAGCAAAGCCCCCATAGTGGAGATTCACGTACATATATAACACGAAGATTCGGCCTAAACACAAGACTCCTTCTCGTCCGGATTTTCATACGACATTCGACTTTCTACCGGTCTTTTAGCCTTTTTGTATTTTGCAGCCCCATCATACATGGCCCTTGTGTTCTACATTCTTTCCATCTTCCAGTCTTTGTCTCGCGTGTTTTGTACAGCTTCCAAAATGTAGCAATAATACCCCACTATAGGAATCCCAACTGTACAGTTGTTTCTTGAGAATCCTTCATCCACTCATCGACACTCGCTTTATTCCCATCGACAACGAATACCCATGTTATCTAGACTACCGCCACCTGATTAATCTTTCCCCTCGGGTTTCTTCCAACAACGCGAAGGGGTAATCGCCGCTGGTCGATAAATGAACTTGACCAACATTTGCATATCCCATACCGCGATGATAACCCGCACCACGTGGGATATACCTACGATAGAAATTCCGATACAGCTGTGAGATAAGTGACAAAACATCAAAGCTGTACCACTCGACGGGGATGAGACTCTACCCCGATAAGACACGAGGGTTCTCTCTGGCTCACATTTCCTACCCCCTTTGACGCTACCTGGCATAACCTTGTAGTCCAGTAGACGCGATTAGCAAGACTCCACGGTACGGTTCGGACTTGACGTGATGCGTTGCATTATTCATTCCTAGTCTGGTTACGGAAACCACGTCGACTCGACACCAGGCGCTCCACAGGGCCCCTGACATGCTTTAAACACTGTTACACCGCGAAGCAGGTCGGCGAGCGAGCGGAGAGCCTCCGCAGCATCTCACCAGCCTTAGGAACCGATGTAGAGCTTTATACAGCTATACCGGAAGTACGGGTTAGTTATCCCGGACTCGCCGCGTTGATGAAACATTACCGCCAACGCTAACGTCGTTGGACGATCGGCGGACGTCAACCAGCGACTAGGCCTCCAGCCAACGTCAATTAATTCGCATGGATAGGGACATTACGTCATTTCCGCCTAATGCTCGGAAAGCACTGAACCAGCACCAAGGTCCAGGAATTTACCATGTCTCTGATGATTTGCGGAGAATCGAACGAACCACACACGCGTATGGTTGCCGGTCGATGCATTATCTTTCATTTTCAATTAGAACCCTGCGCACCATTCGATGCTGACAGTCGTGTATAAAACAATGCTGGATTACGAAGAAATAAAAGAACGGTGCAGTTGAATGTCCGCCATCATGTGGAATTCGTAATTCTGTTACGCGACAAAGCAAAATGAACGCACTTTCATGATGGATTTACCATTCGAATGTCATAAGCCTCTGATATTGGGTTACCATAATTCATTTCAACACAATGCTGATCAACGTCGAATGCCTATCGATGTACCGAAACGAGAATCCCGGAAATGAATTGGGGTCCTAATAGAGTCGTCATGCACGACGAATATATACGACTATATATATATATAGTAAATGCAAATTAATTGTACATTAATCAAGAATATCTCAGCACTGCCAATATTGGATCGAAAAATCATCAACTGCCAATTACAATGTACATCCCCGCAATCATTTTATAATTCAGTCGCGATATTTATCGAGCGACCGGAGGAAAGAAACTGTGGTACCCTGTGGTGCCAAATCGAGGTCAAAGCATAACCATTGCGATTGCGAAACCTGAGCATACAAGGTAGAAAACTTCCTCCTGGGTCCATACACCGTATAAAGGGAGCACAATTTCGCGCTCGACTTAACTTGAGCGTTGAGTACACAAAACTTTCGACATTCTACATCGATGAATTCAGCTTTGAAACGCGGTCTTAAGCTCCTCAGACAAGAGCATTCAGCGAGAATGAAATAATATCCATTCATGCGAATTCCTTTGAATTCATTTTTTTCCCCTCGCCTTGAGATATTGCCGAGTGATTCATCAGTGGAGTATGATAATTTATGAGAATAACGCGGGAAATTTATTTGGAAAATTAAGGACAAATGTGTCACGGGAGAATTTTCAGATTTATCCAAACAAAATGTCGAAAGAAACGATCAAACGCTGGTAAACATCGATCGGATTATTCAGCACGTACCTCCACGGACGTTTGCTGATTCGGACGGAGCAATTTCGAATTCGACACCCGGTGCACGGATCTGCGAGTGACAGGGCTGATTGTTTGTAGGTTAGTGGGAACGCTGCTCCTTGATGAAGACGTCGGTAAATTGTGTCACACGAGACTCTCCCCAAGTGAACATGAGGCGAATACAGCTGGGTATAATTGATCGCAATTAACAAGCAAGATATCCGGGTTGTTCGAAGAAAAAATCGACAAAATATCCAAGGATGTTTCCATTGTTCCTTTTACTTTGAAAGGACCTGCTCTACGGACTCTGCGATAAGACGAGTTACACCGCAAAAACAGGTATCCTTGAATCTCCAAGGAATACATCGTTGCACACAAGCGAGGTACAATCAGAAGGGTCCCTTAACGATGGAAAGGAGCTTCATGCACTTGGAGGCGGACGGCGTATAAACGTCTGGTTCTACCCAAGTTTCTGGAGAGCACAAATAGTCGGAGAAGCATATTATATACCGTACAAAGCGAGCGAGTCCACCCTGGAATTCCCAACGTTCGTTTCTTCATATCGGAAGAATCCCCTCTGTTTCTATCTCTGAAAAGTTTGCTCTGTCCGGCCGATGAAAGTTTTACGAAAGTAGGGAACGTTCCGGGGGAGGAAAATGATGGCAAAAGAGAATGTTATCGACGGAGAGACACTCGACGTTGCCGGATTTATCGTGATTATCGTCGGGCGTCGGTGGTGAGAAAAATCGTCTAGACTTTTTAATTCGTCAAGGGACGGGCGCCGATAGGGACTCGTGCGAGTGCGCGCGGGTGTTCCTCCTCGTCCCAAACGGTAGTTTTCTCCAATCGGCGGGACGAACGGAAGAGGAAAACTTATGGTGTATACCGCAGAAACGTACGTAACCTCGGGGGAATACCTCGTTATGAGAAAGTTTATCGGTCGCGACAGAAGCACGCAGGACCGGAATCCGTTATGAGAGGAAGCGATTCCTTCTCCTTTTTCGATCTCGCGATCGATCGATATCGAGAAATTCCGCAGCTCACACTCATTTTTCCCTTCTGCTTAAGGATGCCACATGCATTAATCATCCGAGTCACTTTGCCGCCATTGCATGCATACACATCGTTTGTGGACTCGTCCATTTATCGAGCCAAGAATTGAAAATATAAATTCGTGTGACGTGCAAAAGCAAAAATTGATAAATATTCAATGATCAGAGTGCATCGACAAAACTCTGGCATCTTCTCTTTGCGATCTCGAGATGTTTAACCTCGCCAACGACAACTTTCGGAGCAAACGAAAAAGACGCCCGTGTTTCGACTTTTGAAGTTGACGTCCTTGAAAGTTTGACAAGGATTAACGAATTTGAGAAGGCACTCGATAGGATTGAATATTTCGGCAAAGCACAAAGCGGAAATTGTGGATTTCCGGGAGCAAAATGTGTAGAAATGAATATAAAAACGGAATATGATGGAAAAAAAAAAGGAGATACTGAAAATTTTCCGGGCAGTGCCAAATACCGCTTCGCGAAGAATAATTCTGTATTGAGACGATACCGCCGCCACCGTGACGGAAGTTGGGGAAGAATTTCGTGAATTCGATCGCGTGCGATGTTGCTCGCCGTGGCGCGCGAATCCCTCATGCTTAATATCTTACCGATAGCTGGTGGCGGTAGGTCAAAGTGCAGAGCTTACGCGGTTTGCGCGGGAGACGTCTCCGGCCAAAGGAATCGATCACCTCCGCTCGCTCGTGTAGACTCTAATCTCGAGAGCTTTTTCCTCGGGGCACTCTCTTTGGTTCACGCACGAACCCGTGCAAGTGTGGACTTTAATCCGACCGCGAATCAGACATTAACCCATAAAGCGCTTTACCGTTCCCCATAAACTGTGCATCCGGAAACGCGTATTTTGCTCAACGGTTTTCGAGCAATGAGTAAAGTACGTTGGTGTAAATTATCGAGCGATACACGAAAGTTCAACTCGTGATACGAAAAAAAAAAAAAAATCGTACACACCATTAATGTTTTTCGGCAAAAAATTGTTAATTTAGTGTTTCTATTTTCAATACTTGGCTATACGATAAAATGTTCGTACGTCGCTCTCGCATAGGGATTTATGCGAAAAAGCTGCATCGTCTCTCGTACCTTTTTTTTCAGGAATTCGATAATCCTCCGCGGGAGAGGATCGCAAATTGTTATCGGCCGTCGGCTCTCCACCGTAATTTTCTCTTTTTTTTTTTCACGAATATATATCTCTTCACTGCCCCTCCTGTAACTGCATCACGGCCTATCAACATTTTTTGCTTATTCAAATTCTCATTCTACTTTTATGTACATCGCGCATTACGAGTACGAGCGTTTGAGCGCATTCGCGTGTACGTGTAATCCTCCTGCGAGGGTTGAACCCTCAGCAGTTGGGTGGAGTATCAGTGAGAGTAGTTCTGGGGAATTTTTTTTTTTTTTTTTTTCATTTTTCCAAACGCTGCCAGCCGCCAATTGCCAAGTTGCATTTGCAGTTGCAGGGTGGCAGCAGCTGAAGCTTTGGTAGGAAAGCTCGAGAGGTAGCGCATGGAACGACGGCAACGACCGGACGCGCTATACCCACGAGATCCGTTCGTGTCGGTGCTTCGTGCTCTTCAGGGACTATAGTTAATTGCTGATCGATTGGAATAAATTGCCGTGTTCTCGTTAATGCCCCTATAAACGCGATGGCGGAAAAAAAAAGTTCGAACCCCTCCATTATCGTACGGCAGCACATCAATGAGATATCGAGTGTGCGGAGAAACCAAGTCGTCTATAAAACTTTTCAAAACCCCTGCAAACATGGAGCGTGCAGCAAAAAATAAAAACAAACAGATCGTCACGCTTCCGGAGCTTTTTTCCGCGGAATAATTCTCCTCCATTTTGCGTACGTTCTCCATGAATCTGAGGGCTTGTACGAGGAAGATGGTCGAGGAAAAATGGGTTTATCTCAAAGTCCGAGTCTCGAAGATTTAGCCATTCTGGTGCGGCCAAAAGTGCCAGAGATATCGAACGGAGGACGTCCGCCTTCATAAATATACTCGGAGGCTGGAGAGGAGGATGCGTCCCCGACCTACGGGACCAGTACGAAATTAGGATTTAATTAATTTAACATAAATTCAGGCTCGTCTGAATTTCTCCTGGTCCATTAATCTTCTCGGAAGTAAGGGACATTTATCAAGTTGGCTATGGTTCCGCAGCATACGCGCATGAACCCAACCAGCGTCTTCGCTCGTCGCCTCCACGTTGCTGTATGCTCCAGCCCGCGGTGTATATCTCGTTCCGTATAGTATATCTTACGTACAACCTCGCTACCCTTTTCAAGGAGAACCCCTCCGCGCAGTTTTCCAAGAATGCGGAAACTCAGCCTCTCTCTCTTGCCCTCTCTCTCTCTCCTTCTTTCTTTTACACATCCAGGCCGAGTCGTTTGGTGTCGCTCTGAAGCAGGAACCCAAGCTCAACCATGTGGTAACCTTATATATGTTGCTCGTTGACTTTGGCTTTCACCAGCAGAACAGCTCAAGGCATGTAGCAGGTTATACGGCGTATATGCTCATAAAATATGTTTCTCGTGAGCTCGCGCAGTCGTCCTTCTACATGTGTACACGTGTAGCAGGTTGGAGTATATGAACCGTCGAGTTTGGCTAACGAGAGCAAATATGAGAATGGCAATTTGTACGTATACATAATAGCAAAATCCAATTCAAGACCGCCCCTAATCCGCTGTCACGGTGGTGGCGGGTATGTGCCGTTTGTTCGCCTTGTCGAGCCATCGTGCAATAATCTTTCGCGGTAATGACATCTTTTGCCTTCTATTGATGTACTTTTGACGTTAAAACGTTAAGGATGCAGCGGGGATATGAAAACATCGGAATGAATCGGTTTTCTATCGGTAAAACGTGGTATACCCGGTAAAGTACACGGGAGCAAGGCCCGGAGACGTTAACGAAAAACACAAGATGTCTTAAGATGTCTGTGCTTAAGGACGCAGCGGGGATATGAAAACATCGGAATGAATCGGTTTTCTTTCGGTAAAACGTGGTATACCCGGTAAAGTACACGGGAACAAGGCCCGGGGACGTTAACGAAAAACACAAGATGTCTTAAGATGTCTATGCTTAAGGACGCAGCGGGGATATGAAAACATCGGAATGAATCGGTTTTCTATCGGTAAACGTGGTATACCCGGTAAAGTACACGGGAACAAGGCCCGGAGACGTTAACGAAAAACACAAGATGTCTTAAGATGTCTGTGCTTAAGGACGCAGCGGGGATATGAAAACATCGGAATGAATCGGTTTTTTATCGGTAAAACGTGGTATACCCGGTAAAGTACACGGGAGCAAGGCCCGGGGACGTTAACGAAAAACACAAGATGTCTTAAGATGTCTATGCTTAAGGACGCAGCGGGGATATGAAAACATCGGAATGAATCGGTTTTCTATCGGTAAAACGTGGTATACCCGGTAAAGTACACGAGAACAAGGCCCGGGGACGTTAACGAAAAACACAAGATGTCCGTCGGCGGTAAATTCACAAATTCGAGAATTTTCCCTTCCGGAAGTTCAAGCTCCGTTCCGGTTCCCACACAGAGTACAGTGTTTACGATAGCCAACCGCAGAGGTGTATGCAATACGAAAGTTTTCCACTCGCGGAGCTTGTTCCGTCCCTCTTCGTCTCTCCCTGTACGTGTGTACGTCGTTTCATAGCAAATAAATGGCCAAAATTGACTTTACTCCGCGCATTAAATTACCCAGCCCTCTTATTTGCTCGCAATCGACGTAGACATCGAATTTCGGTCTTTGACCTCAACGTCCTCCTCTCGAATCCGCGGTCTCCGCTTGTTCGGCCTGAGCGACGTTAAAGCCGCCATTTATCGGGTACGAATCAGGTGTAGTGCACTCGCAAACAAACCTTGCGCACGTATGCACACCAGCGTAGGAAAAAGCCACACGTCATTTCATACCACCATTCGGAATTATATCCGCCAAGTATGGACCTCTTTTCCAAGGCACTCCTTCGCACCTTACGATATCCACTTACGCGCGGACTGCGGGTACCGTTTCGAGTAACGATCCTGTGAAGAGTTCTCGGTATTTCTCTTCCACCAAGAACGACACCTTGCTGTATACGACATCTCGTAAACATGTACAACACACTTTTGCACCCCTAACGTGACAAACTGGTGCAGGTAGAGGCAAACAAAGAAACGGACACCCTGAAAAAGGGCCAAGTCACTTGGGCACAGCTTTACATACATGAATGTAGCATCGTACATGTTCAGAGTAAAAAAAAAGCTAGAAAAGTGCCTTGGATTCGATTTCCAATTTTCTACCGCAGTTGCTCCTCGCGCTTCTCCGCGTAAGTTCTTTCATTATTTTTCTACCATATTTTTTTCTCGTACCATCGACCATCGGGTCATTTCACCCTCGCGCGGTGACTTAAAAATTCACATGGCAGAAAGAAAAGCGGACATGGCAAGGGTGTTATTTCTGTCTTTCTTCCCCTTTCTCTCCTCGCCTACATCCTATATGTATACAGCGTATATAACGTGTATCTAATATTTAGCTTAGTATAAATATGTATCAGAGATATAGATAAATATCAGACTTCATACATGCATGTGATGAGTCTGACATACGGACATGTCAAAAGTGCCTAGATCAATACCCAACGGGGCATCGAGCGTAGTGTATTCCATTGTGATGAGAAATTTCGCCGTCACTGTGCGTTTTGACGACAGCACCTCGTCATTACTATTTCGTAGCATATGTAATCAGAGAAAAGAATAAAACGCCAGAGGCAGGCTTTTTCTCGAGCTTTACACGAATGCCGAGTCTACGACGTCAACGGGGTTGGTCTGGCCACCGTTCTGCGCGAATTTTCATTTTTTCAGTTCGTCAATGCCTCGTTCCGTAACACAAAGGGTATTTCATGAAAACCCTACCTATGTATCGTGGCAACGTTGTTGTCGTTGTTGTTGCTATCTCGTATGACGTTGCAACGTCTGCTGGCTGCATTCGACAATTATGGAATAAGAGTTTGCAACGCAAACTGTACCCAACGTTATGCACAGTTGTAGAAGCCTTTGGAGTGGAAACGAGCTATGGGGTTGTGTCGAGCAGCGCCCGCAGCCCTACTACCTGTATGTCCTACCACCTGTGCTAGCATGGTCGTCAAAGAGTTTACGTACGTGTATAAGACTCCCCTCTTATCCTCTGCCGAGTTTGCCACATTACCAATGCCAAAGAGCTTAGTTGCTACCTCGATTTCTGAGTGCTCACTGTGCAACGATCCAACCAACATTGGTATTCCATTATTACAGGCAACATCGCAACACACTAATGAGTCTGAATGCTGATATCGTCATCGATCGATATTACTGCTGCTAATACGACCACCGTCTCTGCACGTTCCTCGACGTTTTACTAACGTGTCCAGTGTTCACCAGAGTTCAAATGCAGTGACAATTTCAAACGCTGCTCTTAGAGCCGAAAAAAAGCACGGGTAGTTTGAGAAAGGGGAAAATGAAAGAAAAAAGGCTTAGTACGAAGCGATGAGGGATGGAAGGAATTTTATTCGCCGAGGTAAAAGGCTGTCTTTCGTCCCGCAAAACCCCCGCAGTTTCTCGTGAGCTTCGCCGGCTTTATCCTTCAGGGGTCGGAGTATCGTGGGTCAACCAGCCGTTCCACTTACAACCCTCGTGCCTTTCTCACTCCGTCCTCCAACGAGCCGTCCAATCTCTCTTCCCGACCCTCCTTTCGGTCCACGAAAACCCTGTGAAATTGTTACGCTGCGTGTTTCTCCATACTAGAGCTAGTATTAGTAGTAAACGTACAAGTGGTGGGACTCTGGTATATCCCACGTATATAATATAATGTATTCAAAGCGCTCGAGAAGCTTCGCCACTCTCCTGCTGTTGGCAATCTTTCGCTTTATCTCTCCATCCTTCCATATACCGTGGTCCCTCATTCGGCGCCTAAACTACTTTCAGACGTCGTATACACAGGTATATTCCCTCGCGACATCCCGCTAGACCTTCTCATGTCCTCCAATTATCCGTTCCGGAAGCCTCGGACGTCATACTACATGCACGCTGTAAAATTGCATCGCCCTTTTTCATCGCTGGAATCATGCAATTCGAAACAGGGCTGCCCGTGTCCTCACCAGTGTCGACAATTAATCGAGCACCTTGACTTTTAATGACTCAATCCGACACCGTTTTACCCCTAATATATCGACATCATTCGCTGACGATCGGACAAACCGACTCTGCGGAAACCGATCGTAAAGATCAGATGAAAAAAAGCTTCAAAGATCTCGAGGGGTATCCGACCAAGAGCTCTTGGAAGATGCAATTTTCTTTCGCATTGGAATATGCCTTCAACAAGGGTGTAGTTTAGAATCGATAATACCAAGAGACCAGCTCTTACGAAATTGTGAACGAGCCACTTTAACATAAGTACACAATGCACACTCGCGTCCGTGCGAGTTTCTCATCCTATTACCTCCACGATTATTACACCACTACGCAGAGTTTATAACAACCGGTACTGGCTCAATGACCCAAGGGATGAAGGCCAGTACGCTCATCCGAGGTATACGCACGATTGAAGTACGGGCGCATACCGCGCTATACCGTACAGGCAGTTAGCACCCTATGGTGGGTAGCCTGGTCGCGTATTTTCGCAAAGGTAGTTGGGCAACGGTATTGGAAGTGCAGGCATTATCGTACTCGTGTGTTTTGCTGGCGTAAGCCTCTCCATTGCTTCCGCCCGAATAGATTACGTCTGTGATTCGCGTATAAACCAGTACTGACGTTCACCAGCAAGTGGGCGAACATGTATGGGATCCTTTTGCATCTCTTGTACCTGCGACACGTAAATAATACGTACTGCAAAGGGTTATACCCAGGCTTACACGTGTAAAGTTTATTGCCCGGATTCGTGGGCGACCCTACGCGCGCGGGTATTCATAGTCGAATCAGAAATAGCTACGTCCAACCTCGCAATGGCATAGGAGAAACACCATGGCATGGTCTGTGCACAATGTGGTATTGTATGCAGCATTGGTGAAGCGAATAGCCCCCCGCTAGGTATGACGCATACCCACGACTCGGCCTTCAGTCACCTACCTAATCACCAACGTCAATAGAACCCTGCACCTGTTATAGCGCCGTCAGAGGCAACCGTTTGAGCTAAACACCACTATAGCGCGTCACAATCCACACTAGGTCCACCCCGTCAGAGTAATTCCTCCGTGAGGGCAAATTTATGAGCTAAAAGATTGCCGACAATAAAACGATCCCCGTTTCTAGATCGCATTTTTGTCCGATCTCGGGATACGATATTGCAGCTAGGCGTCACTAAGGTCCACGAAAGATCAGCTTCGTCTTGCTTCGATGTTCGGTTTTCTGAACACATGCACAAGTCGTTCCCATTAATCACTGAAACGGTACGAGTGCGCTGTTAAAACGTTGGCAAAATAGCGTCGAAGAAGCTATGGGGAATAGGACGGATTAACTGCTGCGGGAAAATTTTGATTTTCACCTTCGTAAGTGGAGGTGTAACGCTAAAACCTTCGGGGCTTTTATGCAGTTGTGAATCGAGGCAACGCATTGGACGCAGCTCGGGGTTTTGCTGTGGTAGCGGTAGGGTTACATGGACAGCCGTTTGTGTTGTATCGCGTTTCGAATAATCGCAGTTCGTTAGACCGGGAGATTCAGTAAAGTTCTTTGGTCCTTCATTTTCTTTTATTCCCTGCATATTCCATCATGCATATGAATGGAAGCCAAGGTTTTCCCGCGCATATAGCTCGGGAGATTTGAAGAAGTCCGGATGTACGGTTGAGCATTTATTCATGGGATTCAACGTGCTTCGTTTGCAAAGCAGGAGCCGCGGTTTTAGAGGTGCGAGGTGGTGTTCCTGCTGAGCTCTTTGTTCCACGGCTCTTGCACACCTTTGTTATCCAGGCGCAACCTAACGCGAATATAACTCCCGCCCGGATCACCCGTTTCCGATGTCATCGAATCATATGCCGCAGCTTGGCCAAACAACCCCCTCAATTTTTAGAATTCCAGCTAGAGTATCGAGCTCATGTTGGTCTTCAAACGCATACCGATATGAGATTTCACTGTTGAAGATTGCAAACACTTTTTCCTCCGCGGATTCGCGACTCTATACCGTCAAATCAACCTACAAAGTCAAAGCACTTTTGCAACAAACATGCCCTGCATGGGGTTCCTCTTCAACGCGGAGGACCATGCGTGCGGGTTTGTTCAAGCAGCTCTTTGACCTACTTGAGCACAGCGATATCCACGCTGCCATGGATATCAGGTATCAGTAGGCGTAGTGTACAAAGTAGACGTATGTGCGCGCGGCAGTGAAGACCATGACGAATGGCACCAGAACCAGAGTGACACCGCGATTCGTCTGGATCAGAGGATCGTCTGATACGCTCCCCGAGATCTTAGTAAGTCTATACGGATTCCTGACGCTTGAAGTTGCCACTGGCTTCCGGTAAAACTGACAGTCTAGAAAGCTAGATGTGGCGCTCTTTTCCCCCAAGGTCTTTCTTTTGATTAGGCCATAATGCTTTGCGGAGCAACGGAAACACAACGGCATTGCGGCAATGTTTCGAGTTCCCAAAGCCCTCCTTCCTGGTGACCGATGGGCTGACCATCCCGATGAGACAGAAGAAAAGAAACAGCCTCGCCCAGCCCACCCTCGCCCATCAGTGCTGGAACACTATCCAGCAGGGCCATACGACTAATGTCGCTGATTACAGATAAAGCTACGCACGTCTCCATCTCTCGTCTCCTCTCTCGTTCTCTCCGGACAATTAATCGTATTTTATCCTCTACTCTCCGACATCTTATCGCGCTCCCCTTATTGCCAAGAGTCTTTCGTGCATCTTATACCTCACAATTTGTTTCTCCCAGTGTGTGCTCGGTAACCGATGGCAAACGGGAGCATTTCCACTCTAGGCTTTTCCTGCCTACAACCATAGTTTCCCGTCGGATCATTTACGGAAATAAGCTACTAGGACAGAATTGGACGAATGAACTCGCGCCGCAGCCAACTGGACTTGGTTTTTATCTCGCAACGAGGAAAAAGTGGTCGTACGTGATGAAGAAAACATTTCCGGAATGATGAGGAAAAAAGATACCGGGAGGAGGAAGTTGTTCTCGAAAGGAGAAGTCCGTTACGTCTGCGGCTTTGCGCTGGAGGAGTTGGAAGTTGCGGATGACCGATGTGAGGGCGGGAACGAGCGCCGGAAATAGAGGACCGCGATGGAGTTAAAGCGTGTGTCGGGATAGATGCGAAAAGAGTCCGTACCTGGATGTGGGATCCGTGAAAAGGAAAAACCAGACAAAACTCTCCGACCATTGTTTAACGAGTCTGTGCTCATTCAAAACTCGGCCAACCTTCCGTTGCTCCTATGTACAACGTGCGCAAGCACCATTATGGTTCGTTGAACGAACGAAGACACCCGGATCTCAGCGAGGGCGACACTATAGCCGAACGAGGCAAAGTGCACTAGCCACAAAGACTTTGGATATTTTTTTAACTACAGTGATGCATGCTGTACGCAAAGTAAGCTTTGTTTCTTCACTCGCACACAGTCATTTCTCTGTCAGCAAAATAAGCAAAGCTTGCGGTGCTGAAAAACGTAAAAGACCCCGCTGTCATCGATGTTTCCTACTCACGAATCCTAGCACTCAACTTCCGTTCGCTCCATTGTTTTCATCCGACTCCAAGAGGGTTATATATGTACCTATCGACCGCGGAAAAAGAGTGTTCAACCAGGGAACAATGGATTTGTAGTTTCGAGGATTGCTCAAAATAAATGTCCATCGTCGAAAAATTCTCTGCGCCCAAATGCGCAAGTCCATTTCAATAGAAGATACATTCAATTGCCACTTTGAGACGTTTTTATTTTTAGGCAATATTTCCATTTCGATTTTTCAACCGGAAAAACTGATTATACCCGTATGCGAAGTGTTCTCGAGGATGTCGTGAAATTCTAGGGTAATTACGGACGAGGCTCGTTGGACAAGTTAAGAAAATAAAATTAGTACAGGCATACAGCGTTAGGGAGGATAAAAGCTTGCTCCACGTGTTCCCTTTTTGCTGCTGAGATTTTCGAAATCGATTCATCTCTCGATGTTTCCGTAAAGGAGTAAGAATAATATGTTAGTGTGATTTAATCCGATGTCAAGAACGTGTCTCGTTTTTCCGTACGTCTGAAGAAGAGACGAGATATAAAATGGAGGGCCTCAAGGGAAATAGCGGCAGGAGCGTCAGGATTTTTGCGAGAGAGCCCGTTACAAAAACCATGCCGGATTTATTCACGCGGGAATTTGAAAAATATTCATTTCAATGGTTGATATAACGCCCGTGGAGAATGCGTTCATGTAGGTTCGAGCGAAACGACCCACGTGAGTCGAATGTTTGATTTTAACATTCAAACGGATCGAAGATCAGGTGAAGAAGTTTTACGAGAGTGATAGCCTCGTTTCGTACACGGTGAAAAATGTTTCATCCGGCGTGGCTACAATTTATAGCAATATTATTTCGCGCCGAGTCGCGTCGTGCGTTGGGTCGTCGATGTTCGAAAATTGAAACGATAAAGCTTCGGGGAACAATCGATATGTCTCCCGGACGTTTGGAATTCGAAGCTGACAAAAGGACTTTCAAAGTCGTCAGTGAATGTTGGTACAAGTAAATTCTCACGTTCCGTCTAGGTGACGGGTGTTTGGACGGAACTTTTAATCAGAAGCAAACACCCCGTGCAAAAGGGAAATGCTTCCGGTAACTCAATTTGGAGATGTAACATTCGAGGGACACTTTGGATTTTTGTTGTCCCTCGATGAAGGTAATGAGGGCCGCCTCTCGAGGAAACCCGTGTTATAGACCCAAAGACCACCCGTCTGCTGCTCCGCAATTTTCATGCGACGTACACTCGCAAAACTACCCTCTTTCCTCGTAGGGATGAAAGATTTACCACCGAGACGAATAAACTCGTGGAACTTCAGGGAGAAACTAGTTGAGCGGGCACAAATTGCGAGCGACTCTCTTCCCACCTACCGCGATGCGGTGCGAATAAAGCTCGCTTTCTGGCACCTTTGCGGAGAAGCACAGAGGACGTGGAATCCCAGCTGCTTTTCCTCTTTTTTTCGAAGCTTCTTTCCAACCAGATTTCCTTAATCATGCACCGGAGAAGACAAGATCGAAAAAAAAAAAATCTGAAAACATCTCGAGGTCCCGCGGAGTTACAGGAGGGAAACCGGAAGAGACGCATTGATCGTACCGCAGAGTTCTCCTTTCAAATTTAAATCACCTTCCGGTTGGAATAATCAAAACTCGACGTATATTTCATGAAAAGCTCGTTCGGAAGTTTCGGAAAAAAAATCGGCGAGAATTGCGGAAGATGCGCGGAATACTTCGTTTCTATCGAAGCCTGGCGTTTGTTTTACTTTTTTCCTTCAGGGAAAAATTCCATTCGGCTTAATTATCGGTGTAAAAAGGACGCGGAGGCTCGTAAATTTATTCCGCACCTTTTGCGACGGTTTCTCCGCGACGTTGAGCGTTAAAGCGACTGTGGGAGAACTTTGCACGACACTCGCATTGCGGGAGATCGATCCTTTTGAGGATTTCATCGAAATTGAAATGGAATATTTTCTCCATTTAACAGCAGCACCCTCCGAGGAATTCGTGGATAATGCTTAAATGTTCCGTCGAAACAATACCGCCTTCGGTGTATTTCATTCTTCCGGAACATCGAAAATGCATTCAAAGTTTTATACCGCATTTTCTCTGTACAAGTATAACGCGAAAGCATTTTTAAATTCCATCGCTTTTCTTCTCTCAGCCTCCCTCTCTCTCTCTCTCTTCCCCTCTTTCTCCTCATCCGTCTCTTTCGTATGATTTTTTCAATTTAAAGCCAGGAGCAGCCTCGTTCAAAGCTTCCAACACTCGAATGATCAGAAACTAATGTAGGAGCCAAACCCGTCATTTCTCGGTGTAATATGTGTGCATATACGTATATATATATATATATATATATACAATGCGAACCCCTCGATTCTCATTTCATCCCTTCGGCGTCGACGAAAACCACAAGACTATCCAATCTCGGTGGTACGCTCGGGTATGTATATCTGTGATCTCGAATTTCGAGAATTCAACCCCAGCACCGTCTGTCATCTTTCCCCGACGCGTGGATACGTATTCGATATACATACCGTGCTATATATGTACGTGAGTATGTATGTACTTATATACGCGTACGTATATTGTATGTATATGTATTCATATCCAACCCCTTCGTCATTATTTGCGGATAACGTTTAATACTTCTATTATTGGAATCGGAGAAGTTTACAATCGTAATAAATGAAATTTCGCGACGTTTCAATCCCACTGCAGCTTCATTTTGATTCTTCAATTAAAGGAATTAGACGGACGGATTCGCTTTTCAATTATTACGAATAATTTTTATCAACCTTTGCGTAATCTTAGATCGGTAGATGCGCGGGACGACTTTATTTTATTTCGGGAAAAGGTTTGATACTTCTATATCATGGGATGCAGAAAAGTTTATAATTATAATGGATGAAACTTTGCGATGTTATAATCTTGCCGCAGCTTCATTTTTGTTCGCCGATTAAAGAAATTGGATGGACGGATTATTCGATCAATTATTATAAATGATTTTAGTGAGATTTTCGTTATTTTAGCAACATGTATACTGAAATTTAGAAGAGACCGTAGAGGAACTTTTTCTCTTGTGACTTGGCGGGGTTCAGAAATGAAATCAGAAAGATTCATATTTTTTTGGTATCGGAATTGGGAAAGTTCGTGACTGCAGGGAATTAAACTTTGCGGGATTTTGTTTGAGTAGCAAATTATTGGGCCGATAATCATTAAGCATATAATGAAGAAATAACGATCGAGAGCTTTAGAAAAGAGAGACCTTAGAAATATGTTGAATATTCGTTTGTTACATTCGTGTATTTTATTATTTAAATAACGTGGGAACTTACCCTGAACGGTGAGATTGACGATGACCTCAGGAACGTTACGACTGTTGACCAGGCACTGATACTCCCCGCTATCCTCTGATTTAACGGGGCTGAAGAAGAGGGCAAAATTCTTCTCCAAAAGGGAGACACGATTGCGATGCACGAAAAGGGTGGTGCTCTGGCTTCCGTATTCGACGATGCGAACATCGTTCGAACGCCACTCGAGCCTCGACACCATAAGATGTTCGGTGACACCGGGACACTCGAGTGTCAAATTTTGCCCCGCATCAGCGAGTATCTGAGTCACCACAGGATTCATCGCGTCTGCAATAAACAGAAAGTTACGGTTTTAATCGTTTATTGTCCGTGAAATATTTCTCATTGCGAACGAGAAACAAATGGCAAACATTTTAGTGAACCAACTCAACGAAAAATTTTGGATTGCAAAAATGATTTTTCATGGTCCAGATCGATGTATTATTTCCCGCTGATTACGAAACACATCGGTATTTCGTCGAAAACCCAATATTTCGATCCAAAAATGCGATATTACGAATTTCATCAATTAATTACTGTTTTCTTATTGAAATATCGAGTTTTCGGAAAAAAGTCCGTGTGTTTCGTAATCAGCGGAAAATTTCCGATCGGATAACACTTTGAAAAATTGAAAATTTGAAAAAAAAAATTTTTGCTCATTTTTGGCCAGTTTTCCAGAAACCTCAAAAAGTCGAAATTTCAAGTGGTCATAACTACGGTTCTATTTGAGCTATATACATTTCTTGGGGGGGTTTTGAAGAGCTCTCGAGTAGACTTAGAGAACGGTGCAAGTTAAATATCGATAGCTAAATTCCTTCACCCTCAAAATCGATGTTGAAAATCGGCGAAAAAAACGCAAAGGGGTATGTATGGAAAAATTGGCGAAAATCGATGGTCCAACTTAAAAAATCTGCCAAAAATCGAAAAATTAAGATATCGACATGAATCAAACGGCATTTTGAAGCCTCAGCAATTGCGAAGAGAATAAGCACAAGTTGGAATGTCTACCCCAAAGGGGAGAAAAATGGCGATCATTTTAGTGAATCAACTCAATCCCGCAAAAAATGGCGAAAAATGTTGGATCTCAAAAATAATTTTAAATCATTCATATCGATGTATTTTCTCCCGCTGATTACGAAACACATCGATATTCCGTCGAAAACCCAATATTTCGGTCCGAAAATGCAATATTACAGCAGCATTCAGAAACTTGCAAAACGTTGAAGAAGAAATGGGGATCGCTTCTGTAAAATTCGTCCGCATTGCCGCCCAATCTTCGTAAATATATGTACAGATTGTATATATGTATATATAAATGTATGTAATAATATCTCCAAGCGCTAACGGTTCGCGAGTGCCCGAGGAAATCAGAGCTTTCTCGAAACGTTTCTGTGCTGTATGTGCTATACTCGGTACCAATCATTGGCGGTTCGTTGGAAACGCAAGAGACGCGGAGTGGCAGACAGAGAGAGAGAGATAGAGAGCGGGAAAGCTGCAATCCGCCTCGGTGATTTCGCCTTATCCGTTTCCGTGCCATTGACCACCCACGCTCCCATTGACATTACCAAGTAGTACCATTCGCTCTCCGGGAAATACTCCCGGTCCTTAAATCCCGCGCCCACCCTCGCTGTCCTTCTTTTCCCTTGCCAACCTTTTTTTCCCCCCTTTACTTCGAATGTTTCCTTTTCCTTCTTGAGTGATTTCGCGCAATACCACAGTGATAGCCTTTCACGTGGCTATATATTCTCGCTCAGTCGTGGGCCAAGGCTTTCTCGACTGCAAAATACATACACACGCATACACTCGCAGGGAAAAAAAAACAGGACAGCAGAAAGTGCCTTATCGAAGAATCCTCCCAAGATCCATGCGAGGTTACCACTCACAGACAGGATGGTATAACATCTTTATCGCTGTACAGGGTATACTAAAATTCGGGGTTAATAATTTAGGGGTACATTGGAAATGAAATTCCAAGACGAAAAGTCTCGAAGCACTTTGAGATCAGACGAAACCCTGCCGAGTTATCCGCCGACAAAGTTCGGCCAATCGAACGCGCGAAGGAGAGGGGAGCGCGCGCTCCTGATTCGCCCGAACTTTGACGATTAATAACTCGTCGGGACTCAATCGTGTGAAAAAGTGATGAAATACTTTTCGCTTCGTAATTCGGTCGCGGAACTGATTGTAAATTATCGACGTCAAGTTTTGGGACACCCTGTATATACACACGGGTGTGTTCGTGTATAGAAACGCGTGCATATACTCACACATGTGTATAAATACACAAAGGAGTATGCGGCTAGTTCATCGACACTTACTTACATTAGTTACCCTTCGGTATAGCCTCAGCGTAGCAAAACAACCGCAGTGAGAACACAAAAAATACTCGAATAGGAAAAAAAGAAACACGAGACGAGATACTTTCGTCTCGTATTTCCCGAGAGTGCTATATACGTTAAATTTCTCTCTGTTATCAGAAATTGCTACCCCTCTCAATTACAGTAACTGTTGCAGGTCCCATCAACCCTCCGCGTTTACTAGACGATATCTATTCCAATATATTTATCCAACCTGTATATATGGATCAGACACATTGTCTACACGCTCTGGCAGAGATCTCCTCTTTTTCTTCTCCCAAAAATCATGGTACCTCAAATTGGCGATAAAAAAATGTTAAATTTCCGAAAAAACATTCCAATATTTGCATTCGTTTGAAGCGAGGCGTTAAAGCCACGAATTTACACTCCATATAAATGGATGGGTGACAAATTTATTCGATTTAAATCGAGGAAAAAGAACGAGTATTACGTATTTCTGTTTCTAATCAATACCGCAGACCGATCTCATCGGAATGAAATTTTTTTCCACTGACATTTTCAACGAAAGGTTGGGACACGAACCCCCGAAAGAGTATATCGGCGTCGCTGCACTTTCACGTCCTCTCGCCTTCTCTCAACATTTTTTTTTCTCTTGTATATATGATTTTTCATCTTTTCCTTCTCACCCTCTCTCTCTCCGTCTCTCATTCAGCAGAGCCACTAACCGACTGTGAACTTTTAGCAGACTCAACCTATCGTGGGAAAAAAATACACTTCTCCATGTCCCAAGGCTATTTGGCGAGCTGTCCGATGAACCAACATCGGACGCATCCGAGAACCAGGAAAACGAACGTCCATTATAGGTTCAAACGCGTGTTCTACTTCCACTTGTATACGCGTCTGTGTAAATCCACATTTTCACATATCGAAACGTCCGTGCAAGAATGTCGCCGTATGTCGAGCACCACTGGAAAAATATCGCGAGAAATCGCACCTGCGCGAGCTTCGCGAACAAAGAAACAACGAAATGAAAAAGCCAAAACGCGCAAAGTGCCTCGCGGGACTTTTCGAATATGATTTTGAATATTTTTTTCTGCACAAGCTTTATTTTTTCCTCGATGTAACTATTTTCTCGAGTATAGCGTAAATTTGACAAAATTTTGACAAAAAAGATCGCAGAAACCTGCTCAGCGGGGTGGAATATGACGTATGAAAATTGCAGGTGAATCAAAAGGGCTCGGGTTCAAAAGGGGTTGATTTTGGCGTTGAATGCCTCGTGTATTTGCGCATGAGCCACATATGTACGTGAGTTTATACGAGTTTCCATTTACTCTGGCAACTTAGCAACACCATCAGGGCAAATTAGTTTCAGACCTCGAAATTCCAGAGTGAGAAATACATTCGCGAGATGGTATTTTCAACGGGTTAAAATTTCTCATGGTGCATCTCCGCAAGGAGAGAAGGAAAATGGGAAAAGGCAACCCCGCGATATGGCGATGAGTAGGGATTCCGAGTCTCTCGGCGGATATCCCCGCTGTTAAAGTACTGATACTCTTTCCTCTAATTCTCTACTTCATTTTGCATAACCAGCGGCACCTTTTCACACTCTCACACGCCTAAATTCACGGTTGCTTCACGCGGTACCACGCTGGACGATCCTGACGCGTGTCCGAGGCTCGGCAAATGGTAATTCTTGTATTTCAAGCCTTTTTTTACCATCCCACGACATATGACGACGTTTTCCATCAGGACTCGTGCGCCAAAGCGGGATACTCTGGATAATTATACAATAATATTTGTTTTGCGCGAAGAGAAAGTTGGACGAATGTTCGAAAAATCATGGCTAAGCTTCGGAGAAAAAGGCAATTAGGGCATCTTTTTTTGCAACTCGCTCGTATATTTTTCCACCCCCACGAGGTAATACCCGAGTACTTTGATCTCCCCCGACGCGCTTGATGAATTATCGCAGCACTTACGGGGGTGATATGATTTTTGAACGCGTCTCCGTCGACTTTCGTTGAAATAACGCTGTAAATTAATTTACGCAAATCTTCCATGTCACGAAATTTTTGTACATTTTTTTCTGTCACAAATGTAATTTCCCTGTAGGTGTATAAAGAGAGGGGCGCTAGGGGATGAGGGAGAAAAGAAGGGGGATGAGAGAAAGGAGGATAGTCCCGCGGGAGACGCGAGGAATCACCCTCAGACTCGTGTACCCCTACCGCGGTAATTACCCTCGCACCTTTGCTCTCCCGTACCACTTCCGTTTCACTGCTCCGTCATACCTACGCCCGACATCTCGTCTTTTTTATCTCGCAAGATTTCAACCATTTTCGTCGCAATAATCTCACTGTGAATTTAATTTTAACGTCAGCAGAGTCATTCTTTTCGTCCATCGATTCGTTATACATTGTTTTTTTTTTAATTCCCTCGCACACGTCTAGCTATCGTTCGCTCGGAAATTCATCGAGAAATAAATTATTTATTACAGTTTATTACACCGGGACGGCGAGTGACGGCGAAAAATGACACGGTGGAAATGAGAAACCTCCACATTTCCATCGTATAATTTTTCATTATTGAGAAATCGTTAATTGAGTCACGAGTCGTGAGGAAACTTTACGTCACGAGGAATGATTTTCAATTTTGAAGAAAATTGGCTGTATAAAAAATACTGAACTTTTGCGCGACATCTCGGACACTATTGATTTTTTAATTCGCTCAGGTTTATTCTGAATCTGAAGTCGCGAAATAATTAATTTTCACTGCCACGCGCGACATTTGACGTCTCTTTGTGCCTGCATATTTAAACACTGGTCGTATTCTTATTTTACATTTTTTTTTTTCGCAACAGGGTTTTCCCACTACTCACGGTGCTTCAAAAAAAGAAACGTCAATCTGTGCGACGTGTCTGTGCGCCCGGAAAGCACGTGTCAAAGTCGACACCCGTAGCATTGTTCCTGACGAAATGACAACGTAACGCGATAGCCGAAACGCGAGACCAAGCGGAAGGCCATTACGTCGTCATTATTCCTCGCATCTCCGATAATAATCATTGCGATTCTAGGATTTCCGGCTACTCCTCGAGAGGATGCTGTGCATACAACGTGATCGAAAAAATGAAGAATCGTGCACCGGATATTTCTATAATGACACGCGGAACGAAGATTCTGAAAACGTTGATGGTTTTTCGTTGCTCGTAGCATGCATTACGTGGACACAAAAGAGTCGGAAGTTTGAAAAATTGGAGAGACAAAAATAAATTCATTTCGGGAAATCGCAGAGGCGAAGCAAAGACGAAACAACGCTCTTGCAGATTGGGAAATTAATATCATCAGAATGAAAACAAAAAAGGAAAATGCGGAGATAATTTAAAACCGCTTTGATCTCAATCGTCGGGCTGCGACACACGCGCGATTTTTTTGCACAAAAGTGTCGCATCTGATATAACGACGAACGCGCTGACACGCGTTAGAATACCTGAAACCATTGGAAACAATGATTATTATGCTCCCTATGGACTTTTCGTGTTTGTTGTATTTTCTTTCGAACTGATGATCTACCGTCGTAATAAACGAGAGAAAAGCTTGTGACGGACGTGGATCCGAATGGACACGATCGCGAATATATGCATTTTTTTTTATCGTGTCGGATAAGGCTTTATCAGATCAGTCGCGTCCGTCGTGCAAAGTGTATGACACGGAATGTATACAGGGTGTCCAAAAACTGAATGCTCAAAGTTTTGCGCTACGTTGAGGGATGAAATTTCAAGTCGAAAAGTCCTTGAGCACTTTTCGATCCGACGAAGCCCCGTTGAGTTATCAAAGAATTTCCAACTTTGCTCCAACTTTTCTCCAACTTTGACAATTAATAACTCGATAGATTTTGGTCGTACAAAAAAATACTTGAATACATTTCTACTCGGAATTTCATCCTGAATCTAGCTGCAAATTCGTAATACTGAGTTTTCGGCCGACCTGTACGCGTATGAACATTGAGACTGACAGTTTGTTTCGTGCTATCAAGATATAATAAGGTGCTGCGGTACTGGCACTGCTCTATTTTCTCTCTTTTTTTTTAGTCGCGCAGTGCTGACATTGGCAATCATCGGGAGTAGTGTAAGTACATTACACTGTAGCATCCATTGGAAAAAAAGATATATGCAGTTTGACGGTAAGTAGGTCACTCTCAATTTCGAGTGTTCCAGGAGAGAGAGAGAGGAGACTGGCATACGCTTCAAAATATATATAATCTTTACCGTGTAAACAAACTGTTTCAACAGTTTTTTCAAATTAAAAAACTGACTCTGTCAACTTGAGCAGCAAGCATGCATAACATGACAAACTCAACAGAAAGTAATTGATCACGCGCAAATGTTTATTACGATTTTATTACGAAAATAAAGATAAATATCTGTCTTAAATCTAAAAAAATTAATTGTCACTTTCAGTAAATTCTCAGTTTGAAATTTTTGCCAAAGTCATTCGTCGAATTTATCTGAGATTTGAAAAAATCAATAATTCGACCGTACTTCCCGTGACAAACAGAAATTACGAGGGATGCCTTCGTCAAATGGCGGTAGTCGTCACAGAGAGCGAAATTCGATAATTAACCCGAGCTAATTGATAACGGATGTCCTGATTAGCCTTAATAACCATAAATTCAATCAATGCCCGTTGTACTCTCTTTCCCCTTCGCTTCTCATCTTCTTTTCGCCATTGGATCTGTCGAGAATTGTATATACAAAAATGTATTAATGACATTGGTGAAATTGTCAAGCTAATTGAAGAAAATTAATTTCTATATCAGTGCACCATAATCGGATGAGCTGCAAACTAAGCGTTTTACATCCGATCGTGAATTAACGCGAAATTTTCCACGTTGGCATATTCCACAGGCAACGCGGCGTACCATTAATCAAAATATTTTGGCAACTATGTGCCAAGGCAATATTCATTTATTCCGAAATTTACGACCCAGGAGATTCGCAATATGGAAACTGGTTAATGCTTGTTAAACGACGAGTATACTCTTCGCGGACTAATTAATAACGAGGCACGTTCGAAAAGACATTTCTTCCTAATTTAATTACGCACTTTTTGTTTTTTTTCACAACGCAAATAACAAATTAAGGCGTCTTTGCTCCTTCGTCTCGTCCCGATTCTCTTTTACCGCAATTGTTTCCAGGATTTGCTGAATTGAGCCACATATATTCACCCATAAATGTAATTTGCGCTAAAGCCAGCCGTCACCCTTTGTAAACAGAGGAATTCCACTCTATTTGAGCAGCCGGACTTTTCGCATCAACCCCAAAAAGGGGATTGAACATAACGAGAAGTTTCGTTTGCACAAGAGTCGAATCGAGTACCAAAGCGACGGAGGAGCACTCGATATATACGTCGCACACGTTTTGTTATTGCACGGAAAGTTGGCATATATGGCATATATATAGACAACATGTTTTCCTATTTTGGAAACCAACGTATACTGAACATACTCGACGAATCATAGACTTCCCGCGATATTGTGGACGTCGCTTTGTCGTTGAAGATTCGAGTCGATGAAACATTGAATTATTGTTTTACTTATTATTTAATTCATTTAATTCATCAGCCAAAGTGCCTTCAAAACTGATGGTGTGACAATTTCCAGCATGTTCGAATTCATAAACAGGAAAACCCAAAATCGAACGCTGATAATTTAATCCTACATGGAAAATAAAACGCCCGGTCGAAAAGTCAGTGCGGACCTCAGTTTACTTAATTTTTTTGCATTTTCTTTTATTTTTCGCTTGCGATTTTTTTATTTTCAAAATAACACGTTGTTTCATCGGAACAACCCGTACGAATGAAGCGAGTGCAGTGTCTCGCATAATGGAGATGCTCGCTCTGTTTGCAATAACAACACCTGTAAATAAATACAAAAAAAATATGAAAAATCAACAAGCAGATACGTATTTCACAAGTTATTGCGAACAATCCCGAATTTTTGCGTTACCCGATACAGCGATGTTGAAATAAACACTCGAAAATAACGCTTTTACATTTTTGTTATTCTAGAATAAAAATTCTCGAGTTTATATATGCTTATGGCGCTGTAAAAAAAAAGCGTATTTACATTTTCGGTGGAATTTACGGTAATAAATTACATGATAGTCACCAGTGTATTATTTTCACATCGCAGTTCGTTAAATAGCCTCAAATCTTCCGTACATTGCAAATTTAATTAATTCGCGCCTTAATACAGAGAAATCCGAGAATCGCCTGAAGGATTTCAACGTTCACGATGGAATATTGCTTGAATGAGATTTCTGATAAAGTCGGTATGTTAATGCATTTTTTTTTTTACTCGATTGCCGCGGAAATACGTCGGCGCATGCAGAAGTGAATAAACAACGAATGCAGGTTAGCGTATGGAACTTGAATACAGAAATGGCATAATAATGGTCGCGTGATGTTTGCTACCCCATTTTGTCGTGCGAGCGAACGCATGCATGACTCATACGGACGGGCATGTCTATATAATTGTCGATGTCAACGCACACTGAGGATACCTCGGATTTTTTTATCATCATTTACCTCACAGAGGGCCATTACTCATAAAACCATCAGCCCCACAAAGAGAATCAATTGAACGTTTCGCTGGATGTGTACGTGTATATACGTGTACGTAACGCGGTAGGAAATGGCAGCGAGTAAGATAAAGCTCAAAGCCGTAATAAAATACTTGGCTGCACTATTCCGCTAGAGGGCGCTGATAAAGAGCCAAAGCTACGAGGTAAAATCGTTGTTGTCACGATCGCGTCTTTGAAAAACGTACGATTCTCCAACGGGAAGGATTTTATTTGAAATCTTTCATCAGGCTGCATGTGCTTGATTTTCAATAAACATTGAGAGAAAGAGAGAGGGAGAGATTATTTATAAAATTGCGAGATTTCATGCGTTAATGTCAAAAAGGCTGTAATTAAGGTTGCACGCGAATGAAATTGCCGGCAATTTCGTCCGCGAAAAATTAGTGTTTTTTCATCCGGTCAGACGGTATTCCCGATTCATATCAATCGAATTACGTACTACATTGAGTAGACACCGGTTCCAGACGGCTTTTCATCGATAAAAAGATCTTGCATCTAAATGTATCGCGATATACGTTCGACCCATGCTTTGTTTCTCTTCGACGACGAATCAATAGCATAATCATTTTGCTGATGGAATTAACGATTTATAGATTATTGTCTGCCAGTTTCGAGTATAGTCGTCGGGGTTGAAATTACAGATGGGACGATGGGTGGCGTTGGGTCGAAAATAGTCGAGCTGGTTCGCAATACCTCGTATGTATTCGTCCGTATTATTTTACCTCTGTCGCCAGTGCGGCAATCGATGTTAAGAATATTGCATGTGTGCACACACACGCGGATCCATATTTGTGGATATATTTGTATGTATACAGGGTGTCCCAAAAATTGGATACTGATAATTGGATGCTACATTGGGGATGAGATTTCAAGTCGAAATGTCCTTGAGCATTTTGCGATCTAACGAATCCCCGTCGAGGTACTGATCGATGAAGTTGGACTCGAACTTTGACGACTGATGGCTCGTCAGTTTTTGGTCGTAGAAAAATATGCTAAAATACATTTCGACTCGAAATTTCGCTTAGAATCTAGCTTTGAGTTGCCAGCCTCGAGTTTTGAGATACCCTGTATGTACGTATATTCCGATACGGTAGAAGGGAGAGAGACAAAAATATCAGAGTCGGCGGAGCCTTTGTACAAACAGGGGAGGAGGAGAAAACGACATTTTTCGCATATAACGATTGCCTTCGTTTATGAGCACGACGAGAAAGGGCCGAGCGAGTCAGAATGGGTAAATATGGTAGCAAAAAAATTGGATGCTTCTTTTACTGCAAGACTGTGCAAGCGACGTTTGGTCAAACATATAAAAGTGCAACCCTAGTCACCGTGTGGTATATGTACTTGGAGCATGTAAACAGGGTATGCTAATTAATGACACAACTGACTCGTTTGGTTTTTTTTTTTCATCATACGCAGTATTTTTTTTCACTCAACCTTTTTCGCTTTAAGAACGTAGACCACAAAGTAGGTTTTAAAAAAAAATAGGCAACAAAAATTGACGAAAAATGTCTACCTTGTTCAAATTTTGCTGGTAAACTCATTTCCAAAGTACTTGCAATTTTTTTTACACCTACTTTGCACGCGTCCTCTCGATTCAATGATTTTCAACAAATTTCCACAATTTCCAAGCTTTTTTATTAAAATTTTCAGTAATAATTTCATTGAAAAATGAGAAAAAAAATTGTTACCGGCGATTTTGGAATTTCTCATTGCAACTTTCGAAAAATCGTGATAAATGTGATTAAATTAAATTCGCAAAATTGATACTCTGAGTTTCGATGCTATACGGATGCAAATTACTCGCTCAGCGGGTCCGTCGTGCCCCTGCCTCTCCCACAGTCATCTTTTCTCGCCATTCCGGGATTTATGACGCAACATATATTTATGGAAAGACAATCTGGCAATGTTTCTACCTGGGAAACACCAGAATACGTAGCAGAGCCATTAAAACGCTGTTTCAACCGCGAAACTTTTATCTAAACTGTAAAATGTGGACTCACGCGCTGGAGAAAATATGATAAATTTCTACACCCATTACATTTTCATTTTGTCTTCAAACTACAATTAAGAATCTCGCACAGAACTGTGGGTAAATAAAGAGCAAAAGTTGCAGGCGTTTCTGTCCGTGAGGAAAAAAAAAACGCTGAAAAAAAACAAGATCGAAACTCGCGATTTCGTCGCGCAGAGAAAAACCTCACTTTGATCGACGGAAAAGCATCGATACAGGGTGTCCCAAAAATGGATGCCGATAATTAAATGCTGCATTGGAGATCAAATTCCAAGACGAAAATTCCTTAAGCACTTTTCGATCCTAATCTCCGCTTTCGAGATACCCTGTGCAATGGATAAATGTCATTTCATTCAACGATGTTGTTCCGCTCGATCGATAAAATCCCCTTTCATTCGGAAATAATCAGTAATATTGTAAAGTTCAATCGACAAACTACCTTCCAGTGTTGATCATGCGTGGAGGGGACTTTTTTTAAATGTATCATGTTTAATTATCGAAATAATTATTCCATGCATGCGTATGTGCGGTTTGGTTGCACTGGGTCAGGAAATTGCTCTCGTTCGAATGCATGGACCTTGTCCATAGGAGGTAAATGATTAAAAAAAGCGTGTACCTGGTTGGCAATGGCCGCAAACTCGAGTAATACCGACCACCTCATTTCCGTGATGGTAAACGATAAAAAGGGTCTGTTCATACCGTAAATGTACAGTGTTGGTTAAATAACAACCGTATCTAGACGTGAATGGCGATGCCTATCTTTCCTACTCGTTTCAGCAGGCATTGAAAATGAAAAATGGAAAGTCTCACTCTGCCCGTGTGAAACGAGGTTGATAAAAATATGTGAGTAGCTTGAAAAATAATTCCGGAGAAAACAAAAGTTTGTAACGCAGTTTGGTTAATTTTATTCACGAGGACGAGACTCGTCGAACGAATATTACGATTAAAATAAAAATTATCGAGCATTAAATTTTGCCAAATTCCTGAAAATATCGATAAATGCGACGAGGTGTCAGTTTGGAAACTCGTCGCGGTCGAAAAATTAATAAACGTAGGAAATAAAAGAGTACAAATTTTTGGTCACAGATAAACCATTGGAATGCCAATATGGAAACGTTTCATCGATGGAGTATTGAATTAATAATGGAATTTCAATTAAAATTAGGATAAAATGATAACGTTTGGTCTCAGTTTGGTCAAAATAATCGGCTGATGTTGCGTTGTAAAGTTTTTCAAAACTCATTATACGATCCCGTCGCTGTGCATACGTATGCATGTAAAAACGCCTGTATGTATATAAATGTATAATAATTTATAACGAGTGCGTTAATTACGACGAACTCGAAGCTAACAGGGTTCATAAGCCAAAATGAATATTATAACGGTTAGAAATTTCACAGAGGAACGCGCAAATTGCTCGTTATCGCATTGCCTCAGAATTCGCGTATAATACGTGTACAGTGCAGTGAAAATTCTCGACTGCGACTGCAATTACCTTCGTATTCGATGTAAAATAATATTTAGTGGTGACAAAATGGGAAAATATCGCAAGATGGCGATAATGATCGATCGCCAAGAGTTCCGCCACGTCGCGCTTTCGATTAAACGACGATAAATATTTCATAGTTCGTTACCTCGATAAACATTCACGAAAAATCGTCACAGGCATAAAATCTGCGTCAGTCCAGACGTCGTACATTTTTTCGCATCTCGAAACACGCTTGATTTCCAATAGCTTTTCCATTTTTGTGTAAAATGAAAGGAAAAAAATTATGATGGCTCAATTTTTTGAAAATGAGAATGAAAACTTGATGAAAAATCGCTTTTATCGCCGAGTACTCTGAAAAATGTATTGCACGAGATTAAAATCGAATAAATCGTAATGGCTCAATTTTCAGAAGAGATACGAGTGCAATCAAAGTTGCACCATGTGGGTTGCTCCGAAATACGTTAACGAAATAATGAACGAAAAATTTCGTTTTTCAATGACGATTCGTTTGGACTTTCCATACCCTATAAATGAATAATAATTGACTAAATTTACGGTCGTCATATGAATCCGATATGAAAAAAAAATATATATATATATAGATATAAGCTAAAGCTACAGGCTCGTTATACGATGAATACTTCAGCGAATGATGAAAACCTTTTGACGAGGAATAAAATCAAATAAAATATTTTTTATCGCAGCTTTATATAGAAAAAGCACGAACATGCAGGTGCATTGAAAAATTCTTCATTTTATGTATTAAATGTTTCAAGCATTTATTTTTTTTGACGACGCGAAATATTTATGCCTTCGACGTATACAACACCCGTGATTTCCGCTGATGGACGAAACGAACAGCCAACAAACTATGCCAAATCTACGTACGTTTTCATCGCACATGAATCACCGATTTTTTTTTTTTCGAGCGCATCGTACGAAAATCCTGGATGAAAAATTTCCGAGACACGAAAAAAAAGCAATTACAGTACGAAATAACGAGGAATTATTTCCATGACGAGTGTCATGTCATCATCGTTTCGAGATAAAGTACCACTCGGGCAAGAATGACGGATGGCCCTGTGATTTACAGGCTTTTTCCTCACCCTTCCGCGATAAATATCTCAATATAATTTCACAGCAGCGCACACACTTTCGCCGCTATTTATATTTTTTCGGAAATTTATTTTCAACGATATCGCAGGAAAAGAAAACTTATTGCATTTTTTGAAGCACTACACTCGCTGTCGTAAACTCATTTCGTCTCACGTTCGTTAAATTAATTTCAAAAGAACCGTGAATTTATTGTATTTCGGAAAAATCCTCTTCTCACGTGCTCAGAAATGAAAAAGAATCGAGGCGAACGGTGAGCATCGATATTTCACGTCCATGTGCTTGGTTTGATGTATAAAAAAAGGAAAACAAGCGATGAAATAATAGAGAATTATTTTACGAAAAGATAAAAGTTTCGCAAGGTTCACGGTTGTTTCAAACATTTCCTGATGATAAATGTTTTTGTTGGGATCACTGCTGCAAGCTTCCGAATACACACACGTTTGTGTATGAATTTCTAATTAGGCAGCATTGCTTGTAGATTGGTTCATTGCAAACATTTGTTAATAACCAAGTTTGGCTGTATGGATATCCGCGGATGCAATGTCGAGCACGCCACTGAGTTTGCTCACACGAAGGAGTTTTCGACACGCGTTATAAGCATCCATATCGCTATAGCAATATGCGACTTCTAATCTGCAGCGCAAATTATGTTCACCCAATTTATGCTCGTACCATTTTATCTTGGTTTCCTCGCGGTAATTGCCCGACAATTTAGTAGCTACCTTTATTGAAGAACTTATACACTACGTCATACAGCGGGCACCGTGTAGCAGCAATGATCGCGAGAGGATGTGCGCAATTGCGGATTGAAGGAAAAGCTTCAAATTTTGGCCTCGTCACTTTGACGGTATCTCCCGATTTTTATCCACCTTGTATAGTTATCTATTTATAAAAAGTAAATCGCGAAAGGCATTTTTCAAACGAAATTTGATTATTTATAGACTTTTTTTGTCAACAAAGTGTAATGCGGTCAATTTTCCTGGCTTTTGTGTGCTCTGATTCTCATGGATTTTACGTCACAGTTATTCATTCAGTACGAGGTCAATGTCAAGCTGAAAAAAATGAAAAAAAAAGAAGACGATGTTCAGGGTCGATTTGGATTTAATTCGATTCGCGAAATATGTTTTTAGCGAACTTTTTTTGTATCTTAATAAACATATGTCGCTGGAGAGATTTTATGAAAGCAGTTGAAACGATGTTAATCTGATTACGAGCTTCCAAAGTTCTCCGAAATTTTCTACACATTCCTATTTTCACACAGACTTTATTTATAGTTTGCTTTTTCATGCTGGTGCTAAGACACTCGGTTTGATTAATTACGGAATCGTTTGCACGAGTAATTACTCAAATTAGAAAAATACATGATGGTTGAATTATTAAAAACGTCGTTAAGACGATTTTGGATTTTTCATGTGTAATTTCAGTGTTTTTCTACAAGAAAGTGTTACATTGCATCACGACGTTACGGAAAATGTAATAATTCGCCGAAAGAAAATATATCATTCGTGTAATTGAAGCAATTTGCTTCAATTATTAATATACGAGATCGTTAAGTCGGAAGAAAACGTTCCTCCACTGAAAAATAAAAATTACGCGTCAACAATTTACATTTTTCTGCCTCGGAACGCGATTTCGATTAACGATGCAACCAACGATAAAGCAATGAATAAGCGATGTGCATTTTTGTTGCTGATACGATTTTCAAGCGGTTGAAAGGGCAAAAATGAAATCCACGGCTTTATAAAATTATCAAAACCCGGAGATATCATGCGTTGGATAAAATAAATAAATTAAGGGGAAAAAATTGAGCGAAAAAGAGTACTCGTCTGCAGTTTTTTTTCCCATATTCGCGAGCTGATGGAGGCAAATTTTGTTATACACGGCACGCGGTATCTTATCGTTTTTACTCGCTTTTTATCGATCGAACGTTAAAGGATGCAAAATGCTTTCGCAGCATCATGAAATAAAAAAGAGACTGAAGAATGGTTGAAACTCTTTCAGCAGCTGGGAATCCTCCGGTTAAAACTGTGGACATAACGGCTCGGGAACTATTCGAATTCCGATGAAAGCACAGATATATATGTATATATATATGTGCGCAGGATTGTAAACTGCATTTAAAATCAAAATTCACATCGAGCATTCCATCTTTGAATAACTTTTCGTATTTTCTATAGCTGAGAGAAATGGCATCTTTGGAGGGAGAATATGACAGATGGTGTGGAGCAAAGATGAGTAAAGACTTGAGCAAACGAACAGCTGAAGAGAGAGAGAGAGCGAGAGAGAGAGAGAGAGAGAGATAACCGATGAAAAGACAGTGGTGCATACCGTGGAGGAGTACTCGTTCGTGAACTGAGAGCAAACCCGTATAATTGAATTTCTACCATGAATGCTGGAAGGTCCCGGAGTAAAATTCAATTACAAATAAGCACCTGCGGCATTGCAAAACCCATTCGGAGGGTACATTCAAGGCGCGGAGTCTGCGTCGCAGACTGTGTGTTAATGAGCGAATTACGATGTTGACAATCGAACTTTGACAACATTCAACTATTCATATTTTCACGTTCAATTGAACGCACGTAAAAGGATGAGAGTCCGTCACTTTTGAGAGCTTTGGTGCTCTGATTTCGGGATGAATCTGTTGAATTTTTTTTTTTTTAGAGTACAAATTCGGTACGATAAATGGCAGTGAAACGAGTAACGACGAGGTGGTTACGTCGATTACTGACGCAAAAATTGACGTGGGGTTTAGATACGCCATTTTGCTTACTGGTGTTGGTACATCAGTAGATGGACGTAAAAATAAATATATACAAGACGTGGCGAGCATAACAACCGCGGATTAATCACTGCGCGGGTTGAGCGATGAATTCTAATCGAGGGCGTACAAGTCGAAGCCCTCTATCCGAACGTTAAGCATGTATCGCTTTTAAATCCGTTTATACACAGGGCCAGTTATGAGAGGGGAGATTTGCATGGATTTCATGGATGCTGGGATATCCTTATATGCATATGGATGGGTATGGATGGATGTATAAATAAATACACAAGCATACAGGTCGTTTTACGTTCGGCAGTCGTGAATTTTACGAACCGACGATAATGAGAAATTTTCATGTTCGAGGGAGCGAAAGCTCCGAAATACAAAACCGAGGTGGGTTGTGGGATGAAGAGAAAAATCTTTCGTGTCAATCTCCGTGAGCAGCCACTTTGAAAAGGGTCTTTTGTGGCTCGCTCCGGTTGGTCCTCCGCGTCAAACTGAGCCTCTCGGTCAACAGGCGAAAATTCAATTTTAAATATATCCGTGATGAGGAAAAGATCGGCGGTTTATCCGTCCGTTTTTCCGAAAAAAAAATCCTCGTAGAAGCGGAGGCTCGCAGTCAGAGGAGTACAAAGCCTCTTTGCGGACGTTTGAGCCTTTTTTCAAAAGTAAATCAAATTTTCTGTTGAGCTTTTTGCTTATTACGAACACACGATCTCTCGTAAAAAGTTCTTCGCTCTTCCGATCTCCGAATGATTGAATTTACAGATTTTCCGACAAGACACGATTTGTGGATTACACGTTTTTCGGGCAACTTGATTTCTCGAAATCTTGAAACTTTTTGAAATCTTCAGTGTGAAATAAAACGCCTATTCGTCCATCTTCACTTTCTGACGGTTTTCATCGAAATTTCGACGTGAAATCATTTCATTTTGAGATTAATGACAAATTCGATGCCGGTATATCGTTTACTCACGTTTGAGTACCATTTTTGGATCGCGGTCGACTTAGCCGAGGCGGATAACTGCGTGCATCACGAAAGACCCGAATAAGCCCGGGGGTCAACGAGAAGCTTCGGACAAACGAGCTGGATTTGCGTTACGCACAAACACATATAATTTAGATTCTCGTATAATACATATATGCATACAGTGACGAGCGTACAACACGCTAATCATCGCGAATTTGACTCTCTCGGCGTTGCGTGAGGCAAATGCAATATCCAGCAGCTATTGCGCAGTAATTATACTCCACCAGGCAAATCCAGCGTTATTATAATAGCTCATTGAACAATCAGGATGTTCAATTATTCAGGCGTTGAAACATTTTATGGAAAAATCGAAGAATTGTTGGGGCAAACGTTTCATTATTACGTACGTCGAACCTGGTTACTCTTTTATGAATTTCCCTACCCCTCCAAAAATAATGGATGAATTATAACGAATTTTTTTCGAGATGAAACACGAAAGATGTTTTCGAAGTCGTGGTTTGTCACGTGGTTGAAAAAAGCCATCATTTTGGGAGCTGGGTGCATGAATAAATGCATGTTTCCCTCCGCACACCGTGAGCCCGGAGATGATGAGAGGAAAAATTCATATTCCACAATTATTTCGACGAAAAATTCATTTTGCAGCCTCAATTTTTCTCCCACGCGAGTGTTGGAGTTTTCGATTGAAAATTATGCAGGGAAAGGTAGCTCGAAAAAATCATAAATCGACGATATATCGGAGGGTGTGGAGCGTTTCGGCGTGTGGTTCCAACCGATTTTGGAGCGTTCGAAGAACGCCATGAATACCGAATGTGCATATATACGTGTATGTAAAACGGATGCGCCTACCGCGTGGATAATATAAATGTACATTCAAGTACGGTTAAAAAAAAGTTGAACGTTCGGACGCGAGTGTTGCGCAAACACGCCACCCTGTACCGCGGAGAGCAGTTTTCGTCAAAGGCAAAACTTTTCCAACGGCGCTGCCGATGAGAATAATACGTGTACACCGCCGTACATAAGTTGCCGTACGAAGCCTTCGCTTTCGTGAGAAAAAACGAAAAAAATCTGACGAGAGCGAAACGATTTATTCGTCGGTTTATTGCGGAAACTCCGCGGCAAACGGAAATTCATAATTAGGTCCGAAACTGCGGCTCGAATCTCTTTTTTCGTTTAAAACCGGTTTTTGAGGCAAGCGGCGTTTTTTCAGCGCGAATCGTGAAAGCGTTCGATGAAAACGGTCCATTAAAAAAGTAGAAAAATCGAAGTTTGTCGCGGCAAGAACGATTCTGCGTTTATCGAACGTGGCGATGACGAGAGGGTGTCTGGAAATAACGGGGATGCGTAAAAACGTCGTGAGGGTGTGTTTTGCTCGCGCCAAGTAAAATCGCGTTTCCACCGCCGCAGTTTACACGTCCGGAAACTTTTGGACGGCGGTGTATTTGTACGTCGAGTGCGATAAAATACACGCAGGATGCATATGGATACTTTGTATCGCCCACGCGATTTCCCTCTCTTTTTTCAAACACACAGAGGCAGACTCACACGTGCGACGTGTGGATACGTTAGGGTGGGTAAAAGAGGCAATTTAATTTATTCTCCTCCAAAAATTGATCGCTCCACGAGTCCCCAAGCGTCGAAGTAACCGTTCGAGAGATCACCGTGGTGCCAAAGCTTCATTCTTATACGGATTTAAACGATCAAAAATGACTCTGGTTCGTTTAGCAATTTGATACAATCAGTTATACAGTTGGACAATTACAGTTTTCGTAATAAACATTAATTCATTTTTTAAAACACTAAAGACAAGGCCAGCTGGTCAGGGACATGCAAAATTTGTTGAAAAATGAATTTTCTCGAGTTTCAATGGGAGCTGAGAATTTCTCGGTGTGTCAGAGGGGAAAAAAATTGGTTTTTATATACTTTATCCACCCTAACGTATATATTTCCTTGCGCATCCTCTCTCGACAGATATATCTCGTTATTTTCTCGATCGTTAACATCCTGCGTGTATATAATCCACACAACGGCGTACCGGTTGTGCGGATTCGCCAGAGCCTTTTGATACCGACGACGAAAATCCCCTCTGACGCTCATACCGGAAGCGAGAAATACACACAAATGGTTCGCTGGGAAACTTCGACGGTCCTGCAAGCCCTAAAATCTCCAGAGCAGAATTTCCGAACGACCCTCGAGCAACGCGGCTACATCCCGTGTGCGAGGACTCTTCCAATTCGGATCGTGGTCCAGATACCGCGAGATTCATCTCCGCGAACCGCACCGCCATGCGCTAAATTTTATGCAGCATGCAATAATCAAAGTCTGTGCATTTTAGGCTCTTTTTCGACAATTTTTTTCCGAAAATACGAAACATCGGAGATCTTTCGTTCGAAATTATTCGCAATTATCGATTTTTCAGTTTTGACGGAAGCTGTGCCTGAAAAAAGGGGGAAAAAAATACCGCACACCCCGTTTACGTGACGGGGATACGATGTCGCGGTCGTGTATTTGTAAATAAAACGATACTGCGGAACTCGCGCGAAAACGAATTCGGAAATCGTTCAATCTCGTCACTTATTCGTTCTCGATCGTCGATCTGTCTGGCTGAATCTGCGGGCCAACGTGTGTCACACGCGCGTTTCCCGTTACGACGTAAATCCCGTTCGCCCGAGGGCAAAATGGCAGCTGGAATTCGCGTGGAAAAGATTTTTCGTAATTTGTCGAATCCGTCACGTATGCACCGTCGACTGTACGCACACAGCGCCGAGTTGAAGCGCGCGATACGCTTTCGAGCGTTGAATCAAGCAGCTGGAGGACAAAATAACAATAAAAAAACAAAATGCGGTACGGGGGAAATTTCGGAAAATTCCATTCCGCAACGCACGACACGTTCGAACGGTGCGCAATAATTAATGGGGAGAAAGTTCGCGCCTCGACCCCACAACACGTAATGCGATGCTTTCTTCGAGGCGAAAAAAAGGAAAAAAAAGAATTGAATAAATCTCGATGAGTTTGTCAGTTTCGCGCTGTTTTGACTCGCCGGACAAAAGCGTCGTATCAAAGTTTTGCACAAAACGAACGCTATGGGAATCGCGTTTGAAGACAGTTAAAGTAAATTATACTTCCTTCAGTCGCGGAGCTGCGAAAAATGAACGCGAGCTCTCATCCGAGAGAATAAAGGTGGATGGAATGAAAAGTTTTGTTGAAGATAAAAAAGACTGAGATGAGGAGAGAAACGAGGAGAGAGAGGAGGAAAAATGGAAAGTATATGGTATGCAAAGAAAGGAAACAGATGATCCCTCGCGCAACCAAGTTTTCTCGTTCGAAATGAACCCGAAGGCGAGAGTACATCGTATAGAAAATCCTATCTCTCACGTTCAGAGTTACAGCTCGGAAAACAGCAAAAGTATACGGCAACAATATGATTGTGAAAGACGCGGGGGATGCAATTTATTTATATATATTTCGGTTTTTTTTTTTTCATTCGCCAAAGCGACTGCGTTGAAGCGAGAGATCTTTGAACACATTCGCTGCTCGTCCTTTTCATCGCTCGTCGCTCTTCATTTCCGTTCTCGCGTCAAATTTCTCGCGGAGAGAGAAGAAGAACGAAAAAGTTGCGAAAAGTAAGATTTTTTTTGGATAATTTTTTGTCAAACGCCAGTCGCGCAAGGTCATCCACGAATATGATCGAAATTGCTGGGCAGGGCGGCTATTCCATCCGCCCAACCGTTTTAAAAAGCCATGAAAATGAATTATTCGCTCGAGGTGTAAGGCGCGAGGAGGAGGACGAGGAGCAGCTCTGGATAACGTCGAACGTTACTTTCGCGCAATGAAAAATCGTTATCCGAAATGGTCTCACATGGACGTCGTACATAAATGAGTGTAAAGAGATTTATGACGTAAACATGCTTATCTCTTTATTTCCTTCGTCGTCGACGACGACACTGCCTAGGGAAGTGCTCTCGGCTCGAAATCATGACAAGGTTTATCTCGTGGGACGAGCCTGAGGCGAACAATCATCGTGGTTTGAATATTTAAGGTCCTAAAGACCCTATATTTATCACCCACATACCCACGGGACTACCGTCATACGAGGAGAAGAAAAGTGATGGTACAAGACAAATCCCATCTGCATTTCTTCAATTTTCACTCTATTCTTGTGCCTCTCTGCGTACGTTCCTCCTGCGTTATCGCGAAAACTCCTCCTTTTTTTCGTGAACGCCTGAATCATTTTCCCGGAGGGTATTCCATCCAGAAACCGAGTAACGGTGGGAAAAAAAAACATTCACGAACACCACCCTCGACGTTCCGTCCCATTTCATAACGACCTTTTTTTTAAATAATATATCTCGCGTTGAGCAAAACCAAAAAACAAAGAAGAGAAAAAAGCAAAAGGATGCTGTGCTTCGATATCTCGAGATAACGCGGATGGAAAAAGATCACCCCCCGTGTGTCTCGAATATGTTCGTGCGTTCAAAACAAAAAATGACCGATTCTCATGATTTTCGTGTCCATACGAGGATCGTGAAATGTGTTTAAAAGTCGGTCAAACGGGGTAAAAACTACCCCGAAATCGCTTGTGTTTCAGAAAACGTAGCGTCGTGAAATACCACGCCGTTTCTCGATGGGTTAATTTATGTAAAGAGTCTCGCGCGAAAATTGATACACGACGTATACACGTGTTTTTTGAAACGTGTGTATACGATGCGAATGTGCAGTGATTCTGCGGCTATCGGCTCATACGGATATCCCGAAAACACATGTTCTACGATTTCGTGTGATCCCACATATGTACATGGTATATATGCATACATATATGCATTTGATGACACACATATATGTATGTCAAAACCGAGGGTTGCAATGACGTTGCCCGGAACAAGTAAACAAAGGCACGCTCTGTCATGGGGTGAAAACGGCGAGAGAGAGAGGGGGTGCGAGTGAGTCGGGAGAGGAGAGAGGATATAGGTTCTATCGACAGATTGATCAAGCATGTCAGTGGAGCCAATATGCAGCTGCCTGATGCATGCAAGCTTGTACGAAATGTGCTCCGCGTATGCACGATCATGTGCACCCCCGTGCACTTGGATGCGTCATAAACAACGCAGAGATCCTGAGTGTGCAATCCGCGAGGCGATCCAGCCATCAAAAAGACGCGGGTGAACATATTTGTCGGTTCATTCGGAATGGAATTTTTGTAAGCGTCGAGAAAAAGAGTTTGTCTGCGAAAGAACGATGGAAGATGATTTTTCGATTCGCGTAGAGCAACAAGTGTAGAAATCAATCAAACGCATCAGCGAATCGCTCGCCTCTATCGTCGGACGAATTCAAGTTCGAATGACGATGATGACGACAATGGAGAGCCAAGGGGAAAGAACAAACACGAAAAGGAGAGACAGATGAAGAGGGATGCTGCGAGGGATGCTGCGACTGTGGAACGCGCGATTGTAGCTGGTATCGGCGAATTCTCTCTCTTGGCACAACTTTGGGCAGGTTTAATTGGGCCCCCACACGATTGTGGGCTAATTACCGTTCTGTTTGCACTCACCCTCAGACGGTACAACATCGCGCTGGGTTATACACCGAAGAGGGGCTGAACTTGAATATCGAACGGGAGGAGCGCGAGGAGCCTTGGTGGAGAAGAGGATTTACGAACTTTCGTCAATCGTCATTTTTTTTGGACCAAAGTAGTGCATCAAGGATACCAATCAAGGGTCGGGATGAGATCCGCGGTTCTTGCGTTCATCACGCAACGTCATTGCTCGGCAAAATTTAAAGCATCTTTGCGGAAAGCGAGAGTCGAAAAAGTCGAGCAGGGTTCAAACGTACAAGAGGCATCGCCGCTCAGGGAAAACATAAATTGAAGTACGCAGCGCGCAAAAACGTAAGCCTTTGATAGTGGTCCACGGGGAAAGAAGGTGTTTGAGTCGCGTTTGTCGAGTAGGACGCAGCGAAAAAAAGAAGGACGAGTCGTCCGGACTCGAACACTCGTGACACATTTATAAACGAGCGGGGCTATTTCGCCTCTCCGCTGGACCATTTTTCCATCCTCTTTTCATCTCCCTATCGTCATCCCGCGCTCTCGCTCTTTCTCACCATTCCGACGACAGGACCATTATGAAAACTCGCCGACCAAGTGAAACGAATAAAAAAATCATTACCATCCGAAATTCGCGAATATCAACGCCTGCTGCGATACGACCAACGAAGCGAGCCTCGTTAAAATGCTTCATCTCTCGCTCTTAGCCTGCCAAACATTTTCCATCCTTTCCCCGTGTACGAACGATATAATTAACGCCAAGTTTCGACGAAACCTCCCGTCGTACGTGACAGTGTCAAGCTTGCAAGAGCGCCCAGAGGAGGAACCGAGGAGAGAAGAAGAAAAAAAGGACTCGCACATCCGCAGGACGATTTGGCCAGGAGACAAAAATTTACTCTCGGACGACAACGACGATCGTTCTACAAGACGGTGAATTTCCTACGCCCACGCTCAACCGTGCCATTTCTATCCTCCCTTCTCGCCTCTCGTTCACCACGCGATGGAGCATCCAAACATGGGCTCTCCCTGCGCTCTCTGTATACAAGACGACGAGTGTCTACACCCAGCCGAGTTTTCACGCGAAAACACTCGTAACGTTCGGCTCTGGACAAGACACTTGCCAGGGAAGAAAAGAAGAGTTCCAAGGGAATAAATGGGGCCCTCGATCGTTTTCGCAGAGTGAAACTCCACCGTGCGATAGTTCGTCGGCGCGAAAGCATTCGAGAAGAAGAGCTTTTGGCCCTCTCGAAGTGTACAAGGTCTTCGAACGCGTTAGAACGCTTACAGGGCACTTTTACCCTTCCTCTCCTCTACCAGCCTCATTCCTTCTTCCAACACTCTTTTTCTCGGCTCTTTTTCCCTCATTCGGCACAAGACATTTTTCCATTTCCTCATTTTATCCACTTGGCGAACTCTCGAGTTGCTCCGAGAAACTCCCGCGATCTTCGGACCTCCCGATTTTCCATCCGATCTCCTTCTACCGGATCTGCCCCACACTTGTCCATTTTCACGCAAAACTTCCCCTTGATTCACGCATTTATATTCACCCTATTTGGGTACCCTCATTGCCGATTAATACTCCATCAGCCTCCGGTAAGATTCCGAGAGGTCTCTTTTCTCGGGGATCTCAAATAAAGCATGGAATTTACTTGCTGTATCAAAGGGCATAGATATTGAGCTTTCCGAGCTGATATCGAGCAATCTGCCATTTTTGGTACTCGGAATAAGCGCGTAATCATCTTCGATGGACCATGCTGGTACCAGGAGTAAGAGGATACAGGCATTTTAATATTAAGGACCATTTAAATCTTCTTAAACAAACGCGCAGTTTCCAACGATATATCCCCGAGCTTTTCAAGTTTCACTGTACGAGAATGCCTCGTCTGTCGGTCGTCAATCGTATCTGAATATAACAATGTTTTAGGATATATATACTTATGGATTATACATGTTTTCAAGATTAAAGACATTGTCGGAAATAAGGACTTGTATTTTCGCGCTCGAACGAGATCCTTAGCCAGGGTACGGGAGAAGAGAAACCTTTTGAGATCGGAAAGGAAAGCGAACGAGAGGGAAAAAGAGCCCGATGTCGGAAGAATTCGCAGACGCGAGAGGAGAGCATGCTTTCAATGTGAATTTTCTTTGCGCTCAATAACTCCATTTCCTTCTTACAGCTCGTCGATTTTCGTCGAATAAATTCTCCCTCGCTCCTTTATTCTTCTCGATATAAATTCTCACGGAAAAAGCGACGTCGCAGTATCCGAAAAGTCTCATCATTTTATTTTTCTGTTATCACGACCCGTCGCCGTACTGCCGGCGGGAATATATTTTTATCATCTTGAAACATGACACGCGGACCGTCACACATCGAGCATCGTGATTGATGATGCTCGAAATGATGTTCAAAATGATTTTTCAACGAAAAATCCTTAAGCATTCGAGGCATCGAAATCGCAAGAGCGTTGTTTTCTTCTATATTAACGAGCGACCATCATTTCCTGTTTTACTTTGACAACTTTTAAGCTTCCGGAAGCTCGGAGGGCCATTGATCTCGTTGCCTATTCCATCTTTGAGTCGAATCGAGAACCGAGCTAATTACGGGAACTCGAAGAGCCACACGAAACGACGAACAAAACGGGACTTTCGCTTTATCCCGGAAACCATCTTTTCATACGCTTCGGGTGTATTCTTACTGGCATTTTTTCCTTCATAATCACTTCTACGGATGTGCAATGTTCAAAGGTAAAGTTGGAACACTCTGGCTCTTCGTGTAAATTATGCTGATTCTCCGACGATGACTTTGTACCTCGCGCGAGAGAAACGACGGACGTGCACACGTCAATTTGCGCAGCTAACGAAAGAGCTCCGCGAGAATCAAGAATTCAGCGAGTGGGTAGATTTCGTTCTCTTCTCTTTTATCAGTTCATGCATACAGAACCAACAAGTACAGAACTTAACTGACGTTTTCTTCCATTAAAAGTGACTCTTCTTTTTTTCTGGTAAAAACGTCACGAACGCGCTCGCCCTTGGTGCATTTAATGATACAGATGAAGCCCAGCATATTCTCAGCACACACACACACACACGGGAGTTTGACGGATATAAAAATTCTACGTCGTGCTGTTAATTAAAATTCGCGAGGATAATAATCTCTGCGAATCTCGTTACAACGAAGAGGATAATCTGACAGTTCCGATATTAGCACTTTTTGGAACTTTACGAGAGTCCTTTTCCACAGCGATCTCTTTTGCTTCAGTGGCAGCGAAGAGCTTCTTCAATTTGTCGAAATTCGAATCGAAATGACGAAATATCCCGGTTGATTAATTAAACACGTATTTCTACCGTTGATTTATCGGACTGTCTCAAAGTGACGTTATTATCGTGTTTGAGGTTTCAAAGTGACGGTATTATCGTATCAAAAGACTCTCGACACCTTAGCTAAGATACGACAAAGAGCACTCGCACCGTAGTTGAGAAAACAAATTCAAAAGCTGCGAATAACGGACAGAAAAGACTTTCGGTCGAAATTCCATTTTTGAGGGATCGAGCATCCGCCAGGATTCCCGAAAAAAGTGCTGGTAAAATAAAAAATTGCTAAAATAACAGTCGTTTTTATACGAGTGTTGGAAACTGCATGAAAAAACAATCTCTTTCGTTCGTCAGTAACTCGAATCAGTGAGCGTTGAAAAAAAAACTGCAAAAGGCCTCGTCTGTTTCCCGAACCGGATGAAACATTTGTTCAAAGTCGGATGAGCAGCTGTGGCTTTTTCAATGAAAAGTTTGGCTTTATGACGTAGAATGCTGGCGGCAAATGAATGAGCTTAAGCGCACATTTAAATACTTTCACCGTGACTATTTTGCAGCTTAAAATCGTTGAAGCACGAACAAACGTAAAACCCGTGAAAGAACCATGGAAGATTAGGTAGGTTGAATCATTAACCTCTCGTTTCGTGCTTTCCTTCTGCAGCTCATATTCGTACGCTGGGGACAAGCTCTGTTCATTAATAATTACGAATTTCCTGAACGACTTTTACGAGCTTATGGTGCGGGAGAGACTCTACGGTACCAACATTCACACGAAAATAAAGAGCACAATCATTTTTTTCTTCCCCGTAAACGACATCCGGAACTGAAGCGAAATACGATTAAAAACAGACCATCGACGTCCATCGGAAATCACTATCGGAATTATATAAAAACATTTTTTTTTTTTCAATTTTGAATAGACCTTTATTCGCGGCCTCCTAAATGGTACATCCATGTCTTAAGGGCTGGGGGGAGAAAATGAATGTTTGCAGCAAAACATTGCAAAGTTTTTTTAATCGCGAGGCATCGATGAATCCTTTTTTTAAGATAAATTTAATCTTCGATAAATAAAAGTAACGAAATTTGCGAAAGAATTGAAGCTGCATTTGCAAGAATCAAGATATCGAACGGATGAGATTGAAAGGATTGCGTAAAAAGTCGTCCGCAGTAGTCGATTATCTTCACAGTTGCTCTGACTCTGAACGCTTCGAATCTCGAGATTTCCAAGCTCCGCTGTTGGAAACGACGTTGGAATGCTCTCGGATGCTGTCAGACGCAGGACCGAGAGAACGCGGGCAACCGAGTCACGCTCGCGGTATTTTCGATACCGCCCTTTAACGAATGAAATTTCAATCTTCAAAATTACTCGCGACTTTGATCGTACGCTTTTTCGTTCAACGAAACGCCAACGAAATTCGAGAGAAAATCTATTCCGCCTGATGAAAAAATTTGTGCAATTTTTTTTTAATTACCAGCTTCAGCCGAAAATCAAACAACTGTGCTAAATTATCGCGAGATCGAAATTTACTTCCGAGTACCTGCTAATGGCTGTTTTTCGACGCTCGGAATCGTCATTTCGAAAATCTGTCAATTTCGAAGTCTTCGGTCATCGTTCGTGAATCACCGAACTGTTTAACGTTTCGATTCCGATTCGACAATGTTATCTCGCGTAATTACATCTGTAATAACACGAGAATCGCAATTCTACGGTTCAGTGTGGGTGAAAAATCGTTTTGCTTCACGTGAGATATCCTGTGTGTATATAAAATAGGTCAGTATATCCCGAAACCACTTCTGGCTCTGATAGCACTTTGCACCACCTTGTTCTCTCACAGTCTATAACTTTTCGCTTGAAAAACTGCTAACCCCCGCGGTAACGGTTGAGAGGCAAGGGTGTACAGTGAGAAAGAAACGATAGAAAGAAAAACAAAGAGGAAAAGAGCGAGCAAGTGTATGGGGATCGGGGGTGGAGAGGGTTTTTTTATTGGGGTTTTATCGGCTCTTCGGAGCAGCTCTTTCCGCGTAACTCCATATCTATTTTTCCAACTGTGAACAGTTTAATTCCAACTGTTTTCACGTCGTGCACGTATATATATATTCTTCTCCTTTGCTTCCTTTGCAAAAATATTATTTTATAATATTTTCTCGCATCGTTCGTGCAACTTTAAGGACGATTTACATGCGACGGGGGTTGAGCGATCGTAAGGGCGACCTGCGGAATTCCTCTCGAGATTCCAAAAAAAACTCGCCAATTTGGCAATCTAGAGCAGAGTATCGGATTAAATAGAATACAAAAGGTTCGTAAAAGTTGATTAACGAGAATATTTCGTCGTGTTATTTATTCTCTATTTTCCGATATCAATGTATGGATAAAATGGATATTAAAAGTAGTTAGATTTCACGGCAGACTTTGAGGTATCCTCGCAGGGCTAAAATGTCATACGCCGTGAAAAAAACGACGAAAAATAAGGTGCTCCATATTCGTAACGGGATTTTTCTACTTTAATACACACACAGAACCCACACACGATGGCTATCTCGTTATCCTTGATCGTATACATTATATCATACCTTCCAATCATGTGCTTTACCGAGAGACGTGTATACAGATATGGAGTTTCGAGGTAAAGGGAATTTGAGGAAAATTGGGCAAGCGATGACAGACCCCTCCCTCCGCTATAAAGTTTTCGTCGAGCAGGATGCGATGGACGCGGTTTTACGAGATTTTTCAATCAGGAAATCGAGACCAGATGATCATATAAAGCTCTGAACATCTTATCTAACGTTAAGGTATATAGATCGAGTGTACATAACGAGGGATGTGTATGTACACATATATATCCTGCTTCTAATAAAAAGTTGGTGGGGTCCCGAAGTTGATCCGTTATCGAAAAAATATCGCGCGATTGTTGTCGTTTTATTCGTCCCCTGATTGGTCGGTGAAAAAAGAACGAATTTCGTGGCGAAATTCTGTTGGTTCTGAATGTTGACTGTTTTTTGGCATTTTCTTAATGATATTTCGAGTTTTCGAGAAAAAGTCGGTGTGTTTCGTAATCAGCGGACAATTTCCGATCGGATAATACTCTGAAAAATTGAAAATTTGAAAAAAAAAAATTTGGCTCATTTCTGGCCAGTTTTCCAGAAACCTCAAAAAGTCGAAATTTCAAGTAGTCATAACTACGGTTCTATTTGAGCTATAAACATTTCTTGGGGGTGTTTTGAAAAGCCCTCGAGTAGACTTAGAGAACTGTGAAAGTTAAATATCGATAGCTAAATTCCTTCACCCTCAAAATCGATCTTGAAAATCGGCGAAAAAAACGCAAAGGGGTATGTATGGAAAAATTGGCGAAAATCGATGGTCCAACTTAAAGAATCTGCCAAAAATCTAAAAATTAAGATATCTGGACAAACCAAACGGCATTTTAAAGCCTCATCAATTGCGAAGAGAATAAGCACTAGTTGGGGTGTCATCACAAATGAAAAGTTGGAAAATAAACGGGCGCCATAATATAAACATGTATATAATTTTGTATGTGCATGTCAGGGTAAACGACTGGTTGCAGAAAAAGGAGAAAAAAGGATGAGAGGCTGGGATGACACAGCCTTATGTACACATTCGAGCCTCTTCAGCTCGAAAGCTATCGTCCACTCCTCTTTCCCTTTCTCTCTCTTTCTCTCTCTCTCTCGTTTTCTCTTTCCCAACACTTACAAAGTGAAGAGTCAGGATGCAAATGACACCGAGGATGAAACGCCCTATCTCACCCCGCTGCATGAATATTTTCGTCTTCTTCACGTACACCCGTAACAAGCCCCTTCGCTCATCTGTCTAACTTAAATTCCAGACGAAATTGACCTGGCCGTGAGTGTCGGGTTTTTAATTCCTCTCCCCCCTGCCTCCTATTTAATATAACAGTAGCCAAAAGTGTCAAATTATTCTCTCAAAAACAGCTTCACCTCTGTCGACAATCAACATTTAACATTCAGAAATATACCCAGCACGAGACCTTTTTTGGACCTATTTTTTTTAACAATTTTCAAAGATATCGTTTGCACGATAAGACATTTTGAAATATCGCGAATAAATGTCAATAAAAATACAGTACGTCTGTACAAAATGATATACAGATGGGAGAAAAAGAGGAGGGAAAGTCCGCGATAAAAATAGATTCTTAAAAAAAGAAAGACACTTCACCGTCTACTCGCCTTTTCGCTCGCTCTTTTTCCCCTTTCTGAAATTTCATTTCTTGCTCATCTCTCCGCGATATCGCGACGTAAATCCACCGGAAGTCTAAACGGTATAAATTTACATTTGATACTGTGCGTACGGAAAAGCAGGAGGGGTTAAGGGGAGAGTCTTTGCGGCAGTAATAATAATTATTAATTTGAATGAAAGGAGCCTGTCCAATCTGTCTATCTCGTAATAAATGATATTTCTTTTTCATCCCCCCTTCAACGGGGAGGAAGTTTGAGGAGAGAGCGGAGTCGTTTTCCGAGGATTTTCACAGAGCTTTTCCCGAGACACCATATTGGGAAAAGAAGAGATTTACCGTCCATTTTTATACGGAATATAAATCACGCCCTACATGGGCCATTTCGTTCCGACATTTTTCACATTTTCTCCCACCAATTTTTCGAAACAAACTCGTAATTACCACAGTTTAAAAAAAAAAACAAAAAAATTGTCATACAAAGTCGTTTGCAGAAGAAAAAAAACCCAAGTTCATTTTTTCAAGCAAATACAAAATGACGGTCGAATTGCGCGAGCTCGAAACTCACGAGTCGCAAGATGAGAAGTGCAGCGTGATGAAATCCAAATTGTCACGTGACAATTTCGAGATGAATTACAACGACGAGCATGTAAGAATCATTGGACGGAAGCCAAAAAGCTGTCCGCACGTTTCGAGGACTGCGCGCGAGCGAACACCCCGAAGAGGAAAGAAAATGGACCGGAGAAAGAGAAAAATCTCGAGGGATGCTGTACGAGCGGGGAACTCATATTACCACACCAAAGGAGCATTTATTCGGAGGCTGCACGCAATCGAGTGATGAAAACGACTGTTTATCCCGTATGTCTATTTTCTACCGAATGTTTGAGAACATTTGAACTTTGCTCTCGCGTCGTTATAGATGGACGCTGGTCATTCGCTTCGAGCGTGAAGAAAACACGGTTGGTACACGCGATATATTCTCCTCCGGCGTGTGTAAAAGCCAGCACACGGAGAGATAAAGGATGAGAGGAGCAAAGTCGTAAAATAAATATTGCATCGTATACAGCATGGTAAAAGTCTCCCTCCCTTATCAAGAATTAAACGGCAACTCGATCGTCCCTCGTATCACCCGCTTCGCAAGTGTTTTTTTCTTCTTCCTATACGAGGAATAAATAATTATATCGTTTAAATAAATAATTATACAGATACAAATAACCTGAGACGTATATTTCGTGGATTGTACGATGGAGGAAACTACACCGAAAGTTTAACGAGCCATCTCGATAATTACGGAAATGAGGATTAAAAGAAATAAGATGAAATTAAAATTGATCCAGTCGAAGGAATTTATTCTACTTGGATTTTTCGTCGGGACTTGAACATACTTGTGCATCATACACACTTTTTTTAAAGTGCCAAAAATTGTTGAGACAAGAATCGTCATGTCTCTTTGAAATCATAGCCAATATTGCTGTTATCGAGTCGATTTGTGAAAATAATTCATTTTATGGATGTATCTCGTGAGTATAGTCTACTAAATTCAACGTTCGGTCGAAGAAAGATCGAAGAAACGTGAAAACGATCGGATCTGCCACGATGCAGCGTATAATCTCTATTAGCCGATGGGGTATAGTAAAACATTGGCGAAATTTGTGGAATATTCGATCAAGATCGGAGAATGGAGATAAAATAAAAGCTTCGAGACTGAATTACGTATTTCCCCGTGGAGTTGAGAAATATTGCGTCGAGAAGCATTGAGCTTCGGCAAAAAGTGGTGGGCTGTACGGCGAAGCTTTTGGAGTACTCTCGTGCCTTTTCCTCGAGAGATTTGCCCAACGCCTTCTCACGTCCACGCCGATATCCTCATACTTTATAATGACCTAATATACAGAGTGTTCCAAAACCGAATACCTTGACTCTGACAAGCAATAAATCGTTAGGGTTTGGTCGTATAAAAAAATACTAAAATACACTTCGACCCGAATTTATCCCGAATTCAACTTTAAATAATTAACGAAAACGAATACAAAAATTTTACGTGATGTATCAAACGTATTAAATTATGCTTTGCCAATAAATATCGTGTACTATTATGAGCATTTATATTCTTGGACAGTTTATTATTGACTAGAAATAAAATTATGCCGCAACGACGAATAATCTGGAAGATGCGTCCACTCTATTCTGCCCATTCTATTTCTGTGTGTAAAACAAAAATATGAAATTTTGGTCATACTTTATAATACAGGGTGTTCCAAAACCGAATACCTTGACTCTGACAAGCAATAAATCGTTAGGGTTTGGTCGTATAAAAAAATACTAAAATACACTTCGACCCGAATTTTCATCCCGAATTCAACGTTAAATAATTAACGAAAACGAATACAAAAATTTTGCGTGATGTATCAAACGTATTAAATTATGCTTTGCCAATAAATATCGTGTACTATTATGAGCATTTATATTCTTGGACAGTTTATTATTGACTAGAAATAAAATTATGCCGCAACGACGAATAATCTGGAAGATGCATCCACTCTATTCTGCCCATTCTATTTCCGTGTGTAAAACAAAAATATGAAATTTTGGTCATGCTTTATAATACAGGGTGTTCCAAAACCGAATACCTTGACTCTGACAAGCAATAAATCGTTAGGGTTTGGTCGTATAAAAAAATACTAAAATACACTTCGACCCGAATTTTCATCCCGAATTCAACGATAAATAATTAACGAAAACGAATACAAAAATTTTACGTGATGTATCAAACGTATTAAATTATGCTTTGCCAATAAATATCTTGTACTATTATGAGCATTTATATTCTTGGACAGTTTATTATTGACTAGAAGTAAAATTATGCCGCAACGACGAAGACTCTCGAAGAGAAATCCCCGCGATTGCTCGTACACGTGCATACTTGATAAAATATGCTGCCCATTCTATTTCTGTATGTAAAACAAAAATACGAAATTTTGGTCTCTGGCCACGAGAGTAAAGTCGAGTCTAGAGTCCCGCGGGTTTGGTCCTCATAAATAAGCACTCTTGTTCCCTGTGAAATGGTTAATTTAGCGAAATAGTTTGAGCACGTACATTGCGGGAAATAGTTAGTTCGTTGCCGGATGACTGGATAAGCCTGCACGTGCGAAGCTGCACTTGTTCGTGCGCTCTCTCGGTTATTCCATACGCATGGTTATTGCACATACACACACGATAGTGTGACATTTGATACCAGCTGTACACATATATACCACGTTATATATACAGGGAGGACCACTCGAATCGAGCCACCCAAATATTTTGATCGAGATTCGTGCTAGCGAAAAAAAAATCAAATGCGAAATATATAAATCCAGAGCACGACGATTTTTACGAAGTTATCAAAGTCATTGATATTTTTCCAAACGCAACGACAGAGGGTACCCCAGAATCGAACGTCATTTGGGGGATGAAATTCCACGTCAAAGCGTCCATAAGTCCTTTTTTATTCTACCAATTCAGGGTGAATTATCGCTCGACAAAGTTCAAAGTGCTGGGACGGTGGTGACGATAATGAGTAAAAGGGCGTATCAAAGTGTTGCTTTGATCGTCGAGTCGTTTGGCTCACACCCTTTTTCTGGTTGTGGTTTCTGTATCTTCCACCCCTCGACTCCCGGAGGGCTATTTTGAGCTAGCGATTTGGTTAAATCGGTCGACTTCGACCACCAGATAAGGTTAAACGTTCCCACTATGCACATACCGAGTATTACATACGGGAATAATACATAGTTATGTCTGCACGGGGAATTCCCGAATTTCCGACACTCATCGCAGCCCCAGGCTGCACGATTTTACCAAAAAGTTTATTTTGTTACGCCGTCGACGCTGCGATAAATCTGCCTCGTACCGTGCAGCATCTTTCATTTTTTTTTCATCCCTGTCGTCCGATGATTCGTTTCTCGTGCACGTTTTTTTTATTCGTGACAATTCGCAAAGTATTCGAAATTTGCGCAAAGAGCGCCGCTCTCGAACGATAACGAACGAAAATTGAGAAACGCAAGCGTATTTTCGATTATCACTGCGCGAATGAGCGAGCGATTTTTTTTTTCTCGTTATCATTTCTTGCGTAATAACGACGCGAGAGATAATAAAGATAATGAACGAAGTAACAGCGTTGCGTGCTCTCTCGTTCTTCCACGATCGTTTCATCGCTGGAGCCTCGTATAATACCTTAAGCGTATGTCTGTACTACTGCGGATTGCGCGCCAAGTGGAACGAGCGCGGCATAGTCAGACCTCGCACGAAAAGAATATCAAGAATAAAGAGACAGAGAGACAGAGAGAGAGGGGGAGAGACAAAGATAATCACGTACTGATGACTGCAGCTCTCTATTTTCTCACGGGTTTTCTCATTCAAGTACCTAATTGTACGAACGCAATAATTAACGCCAATTTCTCAGAGTCGAAGGTAGAATTGAAAATTGTGTCGTAAACACGTGTGCTTTTCGAACGAGAGACTTTTAAATGGTCGGTGAAATTAACAGCGATAAACATATCTACAGGGATGCTGGATGAATGTGCAAGGGATTAAACGGAAGGAAAGAAGCGAATGAAAAGACGTAAGAAAAGAGAACGAGTACGACTGGCCCATTAATTCATCCTTCTGACTATTACGAGAAAACAAAAAAAAGGCGAAGCGTTTCGTGCAATTATTATTATAGTACAAATGAACCGAGTGTACTGCTCAATGGTTTCGAGCGTGCATAATGAAAAGCGCGATCCGAATGAGGTTGAGAAAAGCGAGAATTATAAGGACCGAGGAAAAATAGAACAGCGAGAGAGACACACCTGTTAACACTCAAGTACGTTTTAGCTGGTTCAATTATTTTTTTTTTCCTCTCGTTCCTCTCCCTCTCCCCCTCACTTTTATATCTCTCTCGAGAGGAAACGTTCTCAATACTCTCTCGAACAAAATGGTTTGTAATTGTTCCGTCGGAAAGACGAGACATATCGATGCTATCTTTTTTCCAATTTCGTTCATTAGAATTCAAGCGAGTATTTCGCAGCATACTCTGCAGCATTTCCATCTCGTTCAATTTTCCCTCCCTCAGTCTGTGCTTTCTTTTCCTCACACCGTGTACCAGCTCTCTTCGATTACACTTGTTATTACAGTAAATTTGTTTATCGCCAGGATGTTAATCGACTTACCCCGTAATGAACTTGGGAAATATCGAGCGACGTCGACGATTTACGCGAGGGTTTTTTCAAAGTCCCTTGCATCAAAGTTTCACCGAGAGTGCGATGAAACGCGATTTTTCGTTTTTTTTTTCGCGGATCATGCTTTACGAGCATAGTTTACGGAGAACGATTTCTACAGCGATTTCGTAAGGCGAAATGAGTAATTGTAGGCTGCGCTTGGGTGGATTATCGTCGAAATTATGGTCGCGAGTAAATTCCCTGTTTTACGAGGGAGAAAAAAAAAGAAAACCAAGAATACAGAGACTTCCTCCCGACCGTCGCTGAATCACGACAGCCGCGAATTAAGCGCTTGATTTATAAGTGATTCAACGACCGCTCGTGCGTGCAACACGTGTGTCAATGGTCTTTGGGCATTGTTTGGCTCCGAGAAGACAGCGAGAGTGTGGACGAAAAAAAAGAACCGCTTTTCGGCACTCGTGTGACCCGAAATCCGAAGGGAAACTTGCGTGAAAATGACATTAGTCCCGTACGCGCCCCATCTTCGAGGCACGTCTTCGCACGGACGCTGAGAATTGACCGAATGTACGCGAGATGAATTTCGAATCTCCCAGCACGATCTGGCGGATCGGGAGGCGATCCGGGAGATTCCGGGCGTGTGCAACCCTACGTATACCGCATCCCCGATGCCAAAAGGGCGCGTACAGGGTAGGAACAGGACGAAACCTGGGAGAATAGTTTTCGATACGCCCTGTTGGCATCAAGGACGCGATGTACAAAGTACACCGACCAGCGAAAGGTTTGAACTCGTACAATTGGCATACAATTCGTTGGCGAGCGTACGCGTGTGTGCCCAGGCACGGATATCCAAGAAGTTACAAAGTCCCTATCGATAGAGCACGCATACGAGCGTGATTGGACGCCCTTCTGCAAATAAACCAATCGCAGGGGGTATATATGCTCTACCTACGTGGTATACATTGTTATTCCGTTCCTCCACCGGCGGAGAGACTATGGACCACTATACTTTGCACACGTAACAGTCACGGTATTAGCACTGAGAAACGACGGCAGGAGGAAGCACGCCCTAGCAGGACCCGGCATAACCTAAAATTTGTTCCAATTGCCAAGTGTATAGCAATGACGGTAACTTTACCCCTTGAAATCGGATACGATTCGTATTCGGCGCCACGATCGACTCATTAACGCGGGTCTGTGTGAGTTGAAGAACAAATAGTACATGTATATCACATATATATTGATATAAGAGGAATAGAGGCAGATGGAACAGAAGGGAAGAACGCCTGCGACTCCCGAGGCAGCCTCGATCTCACGAGGTTTTACGGCAAAGGCGCTAAATTTCCGACCGAACGCACTCCAGCATTGTCTCAAGTGCGTAAACGACTTGGACCAACGAGATTGTCCAATAATAAATTGTAAGAGCGTCCTACGGAATATACACGACCGTCCGGAAGATCCCGGACGAGGGTGGCACATTGGGGATGAACGAAGAAATCTGCAGCGTATCGCAGCAGCGAGAAAAACTGATTAAAACGATCGGGCAAATCCGAGAGAATAATAATAACGAAAGAGAGAGAGAAAAGCGTTTGATCAATTGTAAAAATGTGGATGAAAGTTTGGCTAAACCGTAGGAGGCATATCCGGTTGAATAATGTCGATACAGCCCTTGCGATGGTAACCGAAACGAGAGCCTTGAACGGACCGGTAGTGTGGATAAAATAACAGGCGGAATATCGGGATTATACGGCACTGTGCGCAGTATTATCTGTGGCGAAGGAACATGCACCTTCGAGAAAATCGACAGGGTACAGCGGCGGGAAGAACTCAATCTACACTGTTCGATATTCCGTTTTCAATTCAGCCAAGAATTCTCATATCGGTGAGCGCCGATCTCGCCGGCTATTTCTCGAGATTTAATACGTCTTTCGAACTATGGGAAACGATTTTCCCCCCTGCAGGATCGTTTCCCCTTCGCCCCTCTCAGCCATCTTCTTTTTTTCTCCTCGCCTTTTTCCTCGTCCTCATCCTCGAGGCTCTAGGATAAAGGACTCACTTATTCGTGAGGATATATAAATTCAACAGAGAGAGAGTACCTGTAGAATTAAGAAACTCGTTCGTGAAAATCTAATATAACGGAATTGCATTATGAAGCCTTGAAAAGCTGGCGCGAATTTCGCCTGAATATCGATGGTCCTATACTAATTCAGTGTCTCTTGCAAATACAATGACGATAATGGAATTCTTCGGGCACTCGCCTCAACACGGTGGAAAGTTTCGAAGGTATACATGAGCCACGTATAGCTGCACACACGTATTACATATATATTTTATGTATATATATATATGTACAGGAGGAGATAAAAGGAAGGAGAGATATCGGTATTTCATGGAAGTAATCATCGCGTCTCTCGAGTCTCCCATAGTTTTCAATGCATTCGAGCGTTTCATGAATTCCTTCGCGCCTCCTTTCTGCAGCAAAGTGTCTCAGGCAGCGCGAGTAATTAGGAATTCCCTCGGAATATGAGCAATCACGATTTTATTGCTCGCCAAGGTATATATTCGTCGAACGGCTGAACAGCTATTCGGAGCGAGGAAAAAAATGTCAGACCAGACGAAAAAGTCATTTTTTCTTCACCTTTTTGTCAACGACGTAGAGACATCCCACAGTGGGAAATCGAGTACAAAAAAACAACCCCTCGGTGCCTTGAGGGGATTTATCGGATATACGTCACGGACCTACTTTCAAAAAGTGGCTTTGTTTTTTTTGGGAGCGCTTTTCGAAGATATTCCAGAGGCAATTTCGGGCTCCAAAGTCTGGGAATACTTAAGGTCGTAATTATCGTCCTAGGGCGACTGTGTGGCGGTGGTATCGCGGTAACGAACATGTTTTTCCTCGATGGTGGACGTGCAAATCGAGGCATTACGAGGAATCGTCAGACACGTGAAAGTTTGAAAATGCTACGCGTATTTTGGCAACAGTCTCGTGACGCGATTATGGAAAACACGGGAAAAGTTTTACGACCGGTGCACATGTCGCGTGTTTCGCAAATATGTACCCAGGGGGATGCAAACAATGCGGAGATTCGGCGTCTTCGGCGAGGTGAATCGGACACGGGGTAACCAAGAGGAGCCCGAGACTGGGAGAAAGTTACGTCGCTGAGCAAATAGGGCCTCGAAGAGATAAGGTGTGCGCCGTTAGCGCCGAGCAGAGACGAAGCGGTTTTGAGAATCAACGGTGATTCCATTACCGAAACTGACGGGAATCCCTCGAGGCACCGATGGTACCAGCATCCACATGGGCGAAGCCCGAACAACGCGATGAACAACGTCGAAACAGTCCCATCTGTATTATGCACTAACGCAAACATACGTAAACGATATCGTATACGAACCCCCGTTTGAGGGTGTACACAGGGTGTCGAAAAAATGCGGTTGTCAATGTTTCAGCCAATCGGACGAAATTAACGTCGAATTAAACATTTTTAATCCTATTTATCATCCACTACGAGCATGGGGAATGTAACAAAAACATGATATTCCGTTGAAACTGGACGAAAGAAAGCACCGAAAAAAGACGGTAAATCGGGAGCAAGATCGTTGCATGCGATGTCAAAGATGACGAGCTTCATCCTAAATATTTCGCGTTCCGTGCGGTCGCTGCTCCTGACGACGAGAATTTTTTCCACCCTCCTGCGTCCCTCCCCTCGTTTTTTTTTCTCGCTGATGTGAAAAAGGGAGGAGGTAATTATCAGAGCAGCGGAAATAAAGTTCTCGACGTGGCCGCGAATATTCATTCGGGCTTGTTTGCAGGGGCTGGCGAAAATAAAAAGAAAATCGTGCAAAAAAAGCGCACGATTCGCGCTCGAAAACTAAGACTCCACGGGGGGGACTTTGTCGCGGTGCCTCGAAACTTTTCGCCCCGGTCGAGGAAAAGAGGGATGAAAGAGAAAGGACGGAGAGGAAGAATGTATATGGAGGCTCGAATTCGTGTGAGTAACGCAAAAGGTGGCGTTAGTGCAGCAGCGGACAACCAAGAGTGGAACTCGTTACAGCGTATACGGAAAGCCCGAATAACCGATAACCGTTCTCCACAGAAATTGGTTTAGATTGGTTATCGATTGACGCGTAAAGAGATTGCCACTCACTCGTCTCTTTTCTTCGAGCTGTGAAAGCGCCGTCTCTTTCCCGATCTTTTTCCTCAAAAAAACAGAAAGAAAAAAAAAGCAAAACGATCAAGAGAAAGAATAGATAGAAGAGTGCAAAAGAGCTGCTATATTCGTTTTTTCTTCGCTATCCCATCGCGAAAACGAGGGCCCAGGCAAAATAGAGGAACGGAGAGGAATAAAACGGTGCGAGGGATTCTTCGCTCTTCCTCGTCTCCTTTTTTCTCTTCTCTTTCCTCCAACGGGTGGACCCTTTGCAGGGTCCTAGTTTGGCGAAAGAACGAGGTCGGAAATTGAGTCTGGGAGCAGGCAATAGTCCCGGGACATGAGGATACAAAAAACCATGAGCAATTCTATATTGTTTTGCGCACATGGGCGCAAACTGGCCATGTTCGCGCGTATACCGACATGGACGTGCCAATGGACCAGGGTGTCTGTACGAGCTGCTGGAAAATAAAAGAATCTCGCTCTCGTGTATAAATTCACGTGTGAAACGGTCAGAGTTTGAGGCCTTTTCTCTCCTCCGGCAATCGACGTACTATAATATTGCTTTTGCCATATAGTCCTGACCTTTTCTCTCTCTCTCTCTCTCTCTCTCTCCATACGTACAACTTTTATTCCCATAGTGTGCTCGAAGAAAAGAAAATCGGATTGTTCATCGAAATACAGACATTCATGGGGGTGTACGTCGAAACAAAGTATCCGCACGAAGCAATCGGCTCGCGACGCACGATATTTCTCTGATATTTCAAATTTAACATTCCATCCCGATGCAATCTCGATCTTTCCGAGAGAAAAATTCATCCACTCATCGGCTTTATGCGATCGGTGAAAGCTCGAAGGAAAATATCAATCGTATTTCATTCAAGAACATCGCGATACATCTTTCCATCTCGAAATTGTCTCTTACGTCGCAGATTTATCGATGTCAAACGGGACTTGTGGGAACGACCCACTTTGCCAGATTCCAAATCGATTTTATTCGATACCACGCGTGCCGCACGAGGAGAAATTCCTCGATGTATTTCTCTGGAAAAGCGTGTGCGCTAACGCATCTTCATTTTCTCGTAATAAATCGTCGATTATGAGGAAAAATATTGACAAAGTTGCCGAAGGAACCACCGCTGCGCTGCGAGCGAGAAAACGACGCGAGCTTGGATGCTGTGAGTTCGGAGAGAATTTTTTCAATCAGTTTTCCGATTGTTTGACGTCTTTCGGCTACAGCGGGAATTCCCTTCACCGGCAAAGCATCAGCCGCCTATAATTTGCGTGTAACAGCAGGCACGTCTTTTTGGGAGCGTATTTTATACAAGAAAGTACAAATTTTGTGGGCGGCGTGTTCGCCAACTCGATACTGCACGAACGAACACACGGAAACACGCAGAGCGACACACACACATACGTTTGCTACTTTCCAGGTACAGGTGCTTTATTTCTCTCGGTTGTTTCCTGCTTGAAACTCGAATCACGTAACGCGTAAGAGAAATCCCAACCATTGCCGAATGCGATGTAACTCGTCCTATACTCCGGTGCAGCTCGCGCGCAACTCGAGTTTGGAAAAAGCTCGGAAAAACGTCGAGAGCGTCTAGCCCCTGTCGCTCATACATTTTACGAGGTCAACATCAATCGCTCCTTTTGCAAACCGACTAACCTCCTGTGTGCCAGTGAAATTCAACCGTTCGCGAGCTCTCGGCGCTCTCTCATCGCGAAAATACACCTGCTTTTTTACAATCCTTTTTCGATAAATCCGTGCCGAACACGTGATTCCCGAGCGAATATTCCCTCGTTCCATCGGCAAAACACAAATTGCGGATTAAAGATGGAATAATTTCGATTAAAAAGTCATCCCTTTTCTCTCGTCTCGCGACAAGAGCGGCGAGGCGATCAGAGAGTCGCGATAAAGGCCAGGATTTGCGGAAGATTCCGTCGTTTGCCACGGAGATTACGTAAATTACGAAAGATCGAAGACTGAAAATGAGAGGATGAAGGAAATTAGTGGGGTGAAATAAAAAGGACGTTGGGGAAGAACGATGGAAGAGCACGCTCACATATGTAGTACATACACATAATATACATGCACATTACATAATAATATACATATATATCTCTCGACGCATCCCCCTGAAGGGTTTGAGCGGCTTAACCAAGGGGTGGTTTGGATTTTCCTTATCCCTCTCTCCGTCTCTCTTCACGTACGTCACCGCGCGTTTTCCTCAATCGATTTAATGAGAAAAATGTTGTAGGTCCCGGCGAAGATTCGCGGCGTTCCTTTCGTATCACTTTTTCCCCGATACCGCCTCTCTCTCTCTCTCCCTCTCTCGTTTAGTGCTCTTTTCTTTTTGCCCTTGCGTCCTCCTCAATTTTCCCTCTTCCCCACAGCATCCTCCAGCATCCGAACGTCTCCCTAACTCTGTAACATTTTATACCGTAGAGTGCTATATCACTTTGACTCAACCCTCTCCCCTCCATCGTTTTTCTTATCCCCTATCTCAAACGATTGATATAGGGGGCGCTTTACACAGTGGAGACGTCCAACCCACCCTTATATCCTTCGCCCGCTGTATCCGTCCGATCCTTCGTCACTTAGCAATCTATTAAAATCCCTCGATATAAACGATCGACCATTTTAAATGCCCTCTCTCTCTCTTTTTACCCCGCATGTCACGCGTGAGTGTACGCGCGCACTCGCACTGCCGCGTCAAACGGTCCAGAGCAGAGTCTCGTCTCTTTATCTCGTCTTAAAAAAGCTTGATTAAAGAGCCGAAGCGTCGACGCGGCCACGTTGACGAGATCTCAAACGAGAAGAAAAATACTTTGCGATTTTTATGACCTTATAACGAAAGCTAAAACGGATGTAATTTTTTCGACCATCCCGCCATGTTTGTTCATCCCCTTTACTTCGCCGTTTATCTTCAAGATTCGTCAACATTTTTCAAAAGAGAAATTTTGAAAAATTTTAGAAATAAAAGGCGGAGGAAGATGCACGTCGCGACTCTTTTTTTAATCATCCGACTCGCGGCAGTCCCGTGGAAGGGCGAGAAGAATATTGAAAAAAAAGGGAAAACAACATAAAACAATCGATAAAACACGTCGCGAGGCGAGTTTGATGGAAAAATCTTTTGTCGCGTCTTATAACTCATATTTCTTTATTCCCATTCAACGTCGAGATCGAAGCATTACATCATCGCGAATGTTTTCCTTTTTCCTTTTTTTTTTCGCCAGCAGACGTCTTCGTTCCAACGAAGAAGAAGAGGCTTTTTTCCCGCGGAACTTTTGATATCCCGAGAGCGTGTGACGTGCGGCGAAGAATGGAACTTTTACCGCCGTATAAATTGAACAAAAACTTTCAATGAACATATATACTACAACGAGTATATACACTGCATCGAGAAAAAGTGTGTAACGTCTCTCGAGTGTATATCGAGAGGCGCGAGTTTTTCCGAGAGCAATATTTAACGTTGCGATGAAAAAAAAACACGAAAAACGGATGTCACCGTTTTCTCTTGAAAATATATATACCCTATACGATCCTCATGATCGTTCCTATATATGTACCCAGAAAATTCGAAGAGAGGCTACGCAGACACGCGTAAAGTCGGGAAATACTAGCTAGGATGAAGAAGAAGGCAAACTTTATTCGTTTACTGCTCGCTCGCGCGGGACGTTTCGTCAAATTCGTTCCCAGTCAATTCCCACCCCGAAGGTTCCACGATATCGCAATTAATTTCGTTCTCAACCTTTTGAGCGTCTGAAAATCTGAATACGTGCGTCTAATACGTTACCTGCTGGACCAGCGCGGGGGATGAATCAACCACCGCAGCGGATAAATCTGGCGATGCGGGCGAGGGGTGGATACAGGGTGATTTAGGCTGGATGATGATGACTCGCGTATCCATTTTGATGCAGATTTATCTCGATGATGGTATTGGTATTGATATATCATTCATTATTAATATTATTAATTATATCGTCAGTACAGTGTATTGAGTTAAAATTCGATCAAATTAACCGACAAATTTAATCGTCAAAGCTTTTGATTCTATAAATTCTTAGTGACCGCGATGTACCAACGTTAACATGATGGTTGGGAAGTTTCCGTTGAGATCTGCTCTAACCAGCCTCTCTCCCTCTCTCTCTCTCTCTAACTTTCACATGCTTTTCTTTGATCTCTGTGGATCCAACCTCCCGGATTTTCCTCGCTGATCAGACGAGACCATGTTCCGACGTACATAATACATACCATATATTATGTACATATGTACATACATCCTTGAAACTTTCCCGTTCACATCGTTGCGTGCTTTTGCCAACGATGGTCCTCGGTTATTGAAGCATCCCATGTGGATGTACGCCTCATATGCGATCGGACGAATGCACGTGCAAGTCCATCGCGTATTAATTGGATTAATGTTTCTTTTTTTTTCAAGCCGTCAGGAAAATTGCGGAAAATTTTTGATTCATCTATCGTGTGCTCCACTACCACTACGATTATTTCATAATTCACCAAAGTGGCTGAAAATCGTTCCACGAGCTCGTCAGACCGTGCGAAAGAGGTTAATCGCGAACGGGGAATAACCGTCGGACTTTTTATCACGTTCGTGATAAATTTTCAAACACATCCTTCAATATCTTTCGGGTGCAACGTACCGAGATTTTCGCCGGGGTTTTTGCGGCGCTTCCCTCGGTGAAAATTCCGTCGATGGACCAACGTTAGACGGATATAAAAAGCTCGTCAGCGAGAGAGCAGCCGCGCTAATCACCAAACGAGATTCGAACCAGCAGCAAACCGCGTTCCGCGATTTTATCCGCACAGAAATCCGGATTTACAGGTTCGACCGATGCCCGTCTACGGTTTTAACGCCGTTTTCGAAAATTTCCAATGCGGATATACGCGCATTTTCGCACGTATGTAAGTTACACGCCCGGCAATCGAAGCGTTACGCCGTGTTGTTCGCTCGTTAATTCCAAAATTCAATCGATTTTTTAAAAATGACGAAAAAAATTCCACGACAGCGTCCTTCAGCGATCGGACAGAATCGAACGGGGTGGTTTTTTTTTCCGAAAGGTACGCGCGAATCGCCATACCCGAACCAATTAAAGTGAAATTTTCCTCGATCCCCACTCGAAAATAAAAAAAAACGATTCAATTTACGTCGCCGAAACAATTTTATCGATAGAATTTCGCGATATACGACTCCCGTCGCGTTACACGACTCGACGACCGCGTTCCATTTCGCGTCTGAAATTTTTCAAATGGAACATCGAATCGACGTGTTATACGCATGGAATTCTCTGTAAAACAATGCTTCAGGGGGTGTAGAACGAGCATAGTTCCGCCAGTTGAAAAGTTGCGCGTTTCGAAACTCTGTCTTTTCAATGAAAAAATTAACATCCACTCGTCGGCTGAGACTATAAATACGCCTGCTAAATTTGCGTTAATTATATCGCGATACCAAAAGCATACCAAACGCTGCAAAGCTCTCGGTCACCGCGAAAAAGGCTTTCGAGAAAAGTTCTCGGACGGAACATTTTCAACGTTGCAAACTTCCGATATAGAAAAATAGTAGATTAAAGAGCAGGGAAATAAAAGTGATCCCGCAATTTAGTTGATAAGTTTGGAGGACCGTGGCTCTCGGTGAATCGAGAAAGCTTCGTGCTGTGGTACTTTACATGAGTGAGAAAGAGGCAAAGTTTCAATATTGCTAAAAGCACCGTCAATTCCTAGACCCGACGTGCACCACGGGATAAAGCTTCTTATATACCGTGATGACGAATGAAAGTCGAAGGATCGAGTATCCTCATCTTTCCGCTGGTACATAAGCCCGCGTTTCAGCCAAAGAGACAGCACGATCCAGCACGGCGGGACGGTCGAGAGCGCAAAATGGGTACGTTTCCCACAAAAAGGAAAAAAGGGGCAAAAAACGTCGCTGGCTTCGAACATCGCGACATGCATGTGTCAACCCCTGGCGAGCAAAAGGGCTCGAGCTACTTGGCATTTCGTCCAATAACACGCGAGGGTTACGATCTTTCTCGTACCAGCAGGAGCTGCGGCTATGTGCGCGCGAATGTACGATACGTTCCAGAGCGAAAGAGTCTTCTCGCGAGCCTCCGAGGAGACTGCGAGATGGAAAAAAATGCGTTCGCGTTGGCAGTCTCGTTACTTAAAAAAAATTGCTGATGCGCATGTAGATTTAAGGCGGCGCTGAATGCACGGATGCTGGGTGTTCTCTGCAAACTTCACTAGGAGGTGAAGTAAGAAGAGGACGATGAGGGAATGGGGAATTTTCCAGGCGGTGTGTGTTGCAACTGCACTGTTGAGCCCCTCGCAAGTACGGTGCATTCGGGCGTGGATAACATTCGCTTTACTCTGAATATGATGAGTGCCATTATAATACACTCGGAAAGTTTCCTCCTTTCTTTTTCCCAACCCCCTCCCCGACTCTCCCATCTTCGTAAGAAGGGAAGCTCAGCTTTTTTCCGGCCAACAATCGACTGTTTGCATCGCTGTACAAAGACGCTCTCGAAGCATAAATGTTCGTTTGTTCTCTGTTAAGATCTCGCTCGAAAAACAGAGCGCTCGAAGTCCGAGGGCAATCCGAAAGTGTTTTACGAAATTCGATCTGATTAGAGACGATTTTTGTTTTTTTTTTTTTCAAAATTTCACATGGAAAGATCAAGACCAAAGATTTTCTGAACGATTGCTTGATTATCGAGCGATAATTGGCGGTAATTGAACTTGTACGAGCGTTTTTCTCGTGTTTCGAGAGGGTTCGTCAGGAATTTAGATTGAAGGCAAACTGGAGGTAAGTTGAATCGATATTGGTGATCGCGAAGACGGAATTTCGTGCAATTTACCATCGAAAACACAATACGCGCTGAATATACACATGGACTCGAATAATTAACACAAATTGGTCAACCGAGTTTCGCCTAACTCGCACGTTATCGCATATTAGAAGAGCCGACGAAAACATATGCAAATTTCAGTTCAAACTATCAACTGCTATATATACGTATATATATGCATGTATATATATATATATATATAAGTACATAGATGTATACACGAGGGTATACGTCTCTTTCTATTATGCATGCGCGACAGACAAGTTTCACCGCAAGCTGTGACTCTCTCTGCAGCATCTTCCACCGCTCGCTGCTCCGATTTCCCTAAATTTTTCGCCAACAATGAGACAGAGACGATTTTTCGGGGCAGCAGCCGCCACCCCAATTCGGCCGCTCCGACCGCTCTTTTGCAGTTATCTGGCCGGCCGAAACTGCACGAAGAAGTATTTAAATTTTCATAAATCTTCCTATAAAACAGTTTTTTTTCAGCGCCAGCGTCTATCCGCTGATGGGATTCTCAGAGTGTCCATTAGCCGGTGAATTTACCTCAGTGGGCCTGTCCCGTCGAGTAGTCTCTGCTCCGCGCTGTCATTCAGCTTTTTTAACGAAGCAAAAAGAAGATGGACGACGGAGGAAGAGCGAGAACGAGACAAACAATGAGATGAAGGAAGAGAGGAGGGAAAAAAGGGCTAGGAGGCTGGATGGACAGAGACGGTGGTAGACACCCTGAATTCCGCTTGTTACTACTCGCTGCTGTCGTCTGCTCTTCACCGTCGCGAAACTTTGCTTCATTCTGAATTTGTAATCCAGCGCAAACTTTGATAAGGAATTTACATTCGCGAAAAAGCATTTGGAATTGAATTTACCACGCTGGATGGACCTCCGGAGTCAGTGGATGCTGTGTGGACCCGTGTCGTGTATAACTCCGACACATTGAATATACGAGAGTCCACGTGTGCTCGTGTTTTAGCCCCGCATTTCCACGCACCTACATATGCACCACGTACATGTACACGAGTCTAAGTACACGTACACGATGGACCAACTTATGGCATCCTCGTTTCTACCGAATGACGCAACCAAACACACATCCCCGGCAAAAGCTTTTAACCATAATCAGCGTGACACACATTTGTTCTTGTATTCGAAAAGACGGTAATGACGAACCGTGGAGTCTGTCATTACCGCTTGGAAACACGAATATCAGCACGTCTTTCGTCTTTGGGTGATACGAGTCGAGAAAAAAATATCGCGAGAAATCTATTCGCGAACGTATACGAAGTGAATAAAATCGATATGACGCAATTTGGGCAAAAATCATATTTGATCCATTGAAATCGTCTAATTTTCATTGGAGAATAATTGAGAAGCAGAAAAAGCCATTTCGGGATGGCTCAAAATGTATTTTACTGGAATTAGATAGATTAATATCGGATCTGCTTAGATATAAACGTTAAAAATACACAAGCCAGGCGTCAACGATCGATATTGTCGAAAAAAATTGCCGATATCTCGCCCCTTTCCAACACAATTCCCCGTCTTCCCCTGGCCAAATTTCGACCCGAGCGATTCTACCTTTCCGAGCAAACAGCGCTGCCAAAGTTTGTGCCCCATTCTTGTTTTCTCTAGTCAAAAGTGAAAATCGAACGAAGCCTGGAAAAATAAGCAACAGAAAGAACGAAGGAGCGTGGGGAGGAGGGCGCAAGTTTCTCAAGTTTATCGCTGCCACTCATCGCGCTAACTTGCCTGTAAACTTCTTTATAAATTGTTTGATGTAAACCGTGTATTGGAGAATTGGTGGAAATTTGCACCATCCCTGCGTCCGTTTCTAAGCCCCACACACACACACAGGGTAACCCCAGGCAACGATGTACTCACGCTGTATACGTATATACAGATTTATATACATACATATATAGATAATATCATGGTAGTCGAGAAGAGCAGAGGGTATGCACTTTGGCAAGATTCGATTGTGATTCCGCGATCAAAGTTACGCTTCCGGAATACTCTAGGATGAGAGAGGAATGGATGGCGAGAAGGGAAATCATGCCGTCGAAGGGGAGACTCGCTCACCTGACCGTTGGTGAAATATACGCATCCTGAATTTCAATTGGTTTTCGGAAAACTCTCGTTCTTGCCCGATTCGCTCAACGACGGCTCGCCGAGCACGCCGTCGCTTTCGTGATTTTCTAAAACAAACTCACTAGCCTAGCAGTTTCATTCTCTCTCACCCTATCATCCCGTGACTTTCTTCCTCTTTCTCCCCTTCTCTCTCTCGGTCTCTCCTACGCTTTTCGTCCATACCCGTTCGCCCGACTTTCAACGATTTTTCTCTCAATCATCGGTAAAGGCAATCGACCACGAAGCACGAACGAACAATGGCTCGGCAATTTCCTCAAAGAGTAAAAAAAAAAACAGCACACCCTTCCTCCCAGAGCGCAAGATTCATTGGACGTAAGCTCGCGATGTCGAAGAACTCGACGTCACGGAAAAACCGTGAGCTTGCCGGACGGTTTTTTGGCTTCCGAGTATTATGCACATTTTTCTTGCAATCGTCAAAGGTTGTTCCGAGAGTGAACATCGAAGACCATCTTGTATAATCATCGGGAAAATGGACCAATACCTCTCGAGGTGTACTCGAACGCAAATCGCGAAAGCTTCGGCGCTTTTTGCATTCCATCGATCGAGCAAACACCCGACACTGATACTTCATCACCGGGAAGTGCTCACGCTTGTTTACAAGGGGGTAGAAAAAATGGAACCGTTGAAAGGGTAAAAAAAGATGGTGATCTTTCCGCGAGAGCGTCTTTCGTCTCCTGCTTGTCAGAGCGCCTAATTAAACTTGTACAATTTGTTCGTAATAGTAGAATATAAGGAAAAATGTGCATTCGCGGTGAGATGCTTCTTACTGCTCGAAAGGTTTGAGATGATAAGCTCAGAGACATCTCGAGGGTGTCTATATGGGATGGCGGAGCGAAGAACGCTTTGTTCCATCTTCCGCGAGGGTGAACTTGGCGAGAATGGCAAAGTGCGTATATTTCGGTTTCGTTCTCAGCCATTTCCTCATCTCCCTGCTTCACCGGCAACAGCCAATTACTTTCGATTGGCTGGGCGAAGATTTCTCTCCAATTTGAGTCCACAAGTTTCGTAGGGTATATGGCGAACGGAACGGAATCAAGGGTCGGAATTACGCGGTGGAGAGCCACGATGGAACGCAATGGGTAGAACGAAGCGGGTACCGGGGGTGGAAAACTAAAGGGTATATAATGATACCACCATTTGACACCAACGGCGATTGTGGTCGGGATGATTGATTAGATAACCGACGATACCCGATCGACACTGGCTTGTGTGTTCTTCCCGATCGTCCCGCTTGCGCAATGCTTTCTTGCAACACAACGGAAGTCTTGTGGGTGCTGTCAACTAAGCATCAACGGAACACGGCGGGTTCAGTGCCGTAGGACTTTTCAACATCGCGTCCATCGCTGACTCTATGCATGGTCGAAGAAGTCGGCTCGTAAAGGACCCACATTCATAGGCAACCCACCACTAAACGTTATGACCGCACCAGGCTGTTTGGTCAAAGTCCCTCCATTGGCCCATTGCCTTATCGCACATCCGAAACTCGCACACTCCGTTAGTTTGCAGCCATTCTCGTTAACGGGTGAGAACTTGAGTGGCAGGACACTAGGAACTCCGGGTTGGAGAAGGCATGATGTTGGGTATCACCAAATGCACTTCTCTGTTGTATACCCCAACTTCTTACGTGTTCGCGTCTATTCCTAGCAACAGCTTTCAGCAAGTTTGTCGCCGCGTGGTTTATGCCGTGTATGTTCATATACCGGGTGATTCAGAGGAAACATCATTGCCGGAAGCTCCAGATTCCGGGTGATATCCCGAGCAGAAGAACACTAGGCGGTTCGTCCTTTGTTTGACGTTGATACGCATGAATTGCGCTCCATTTCCTGATTCCTTATATTTTATTGGCACGGCCGAGTTGAAGCTTTGAAATTCTATTGCTTACCGATTGAAAACTGTTTGAAAAAAGTTGACTACCTATAAGGACTTTTGCCAAGACTATGAACCAAGGTCCGCAGGTTCCGGGGTCCATACTTGACGCGAGTCACCCTGTATGTGGGTCAATTTAGGTAGGTATGTACATTGTATATACATACATTTATGTACACTAATATAGTCTAAAAGCAAGTTCCGTTTCCCACTTCCGTTCTTCGCCTCCGTGGACACACGACACTGGCATGAAAGTGATCGGGCCTTTCAGTGCTGGCACTGCAGGCTTGTTCAACTATGCTGGAAGCCCCAGCACGACATTGACTTTGGTTAAATAAGTACGGGCGTTTCGTTCCCAACTTGGGGTTCATTGATTCCTATTCCCAGTATAACTGCCAATCTGTGTCCCGCAAGGATATCCGCTGTACGGCGGAGGACTCGAGTTCGCGCAGGGGAAAGATTTTCCATTTTTCGTTTCACATGTTGGTTCAAGGTCAAATAACAAGCTGAATACAGCGGCCCTGGGAAAAATCGAAAATAAAAAAGGGCGCGCATGGATTTGCCTTTGATGAGATGGATATCCTCTGAAAATAATGAACTTGGCTCGCGTAACCTGATCAAACTTTGACGCGCGTCCGTCATTTTCCCCTTTTGCCGTTGGATCGCAATAATGTATCCCCTCTGCCGCGATTTACCATAGAAAGTAGAAGCTTTGAGAAACTGGATTCCCCGCGAGAGGAAAGTGATTATAATACCTTTGGAATATACATTCAGCCTCCTCGAGTATGTCGAGCAAGAGCATCTTTATTTCCACGGCTTTTCTTTTTACGGGAGAGGATATTCTTGAAACATCCGGAAGGAAGCGCCAGCGTTCGAAAATAAGATTCTATCCCAATGATCGAGTCATTGCTCCGCAGTGATAGTCGACGGTGATGCTAATGCAAAAGGCCCCAGGAATGAGAGGATGAGGAAAGGCGGAAACGAAATGAGCCAAGACAGAAATAAGAGTCTATGTGTGTGTGTGTGTGTGTGTGTGTAGGAGAAAGAGAGAATAGGAAACCACAGCAGAGAGCAACGAGGGTACATACCGAGGAGCAAGAAAAGAAGATGGCACAGGGGAGAAGGAGAAGTAGAGATTCTTCCTTAATGAGTATCCGGAGGCTTAGCCGGTCGCTGGAAATTGCATGAATGTCGTTCTTTTCTGGCTTAGCTCTCCCATTTTACTGCCTGAGATTCTGCCACTGAATTCTTTCCTCCCGTTCTTTTATCCTTTTTTTTCCATTCTCAAACGTATTTCATATCCTATGGCTCTCTATACTTATTTCCTTATCCTTTTGATTATACACGAGTAGATGCTTCCTCGAGATATACCTCCAAGAACAGTTGGATCTCCTTTCCGTGCAGTTGCAATAAACTGCAAATTTTTACATTGGACGGTTCCTCTTATTATGCAGAAACAGATATAGGTGGCAGCGTGTGGAATATTATATATTCCGGGTCCCATCACTTTTTTGCAATAATTATCGTGAAAAACAATCGGAACAATCGTGGAATTTTCGGAATGGCGGGAAAATTACGCCCGGGGGGTTGGTTTCACTGGAGACGTAAATATTTTGTTTTTTTTTCTTTTACCAGGGACCATGTCGGGACCGGGCGCACAGCCGTTACCGGAATTATTTTATCGTTAAACCCTGATATTTATAGGGTCAGAGAGAGCGATAAATTGGGCAAAATGTTGGGCGGTGGAGGGATTTTTTTTGTTTCGGTAAGGCCGGTGTTGATGCTGGGGGAGGGAAGATGTAGGTGCCAATGCGGTCGCGCAACGTTAAACGATCACCACCGCGGGAATATACCGAAAATCCATGAAGGCTCGGGCGTGTGAATAACGTATCGCAAATGAAGCTATTGTTGCGTTCCCTCGGTGCTGGAAGGATCACGATTATGTAGCTAGTTATTCAAGTGTAAACGTCAGTCATCCAAAAGCAGCTGCCGGCGGAATATCTTTTTTGATAAAGCGGCTCGTATAAGCGAGGGCGAGATGAAAAGCGCGAGTGAGAGACGAAGGCGGTACCGAGAGAAGCGAATAAACGATGAATAGTGGAATTTTGTTATCACGAAAATCACGTCCTTTTAAAAGTTTCCATGGACCGACGAGCCTCGAATTTGCCGCAATTACTCTTATAAATTACAGCACAGAGGGGGGTGAAAAAAAACATGATGGCATTAAAAATCTAATAATCGCGCGAAATGCAAGCGGTTGTCGGAAAAAAACGTCCCGACTTTCGGTGGACTCCTCTCTTCTCCCTATTGTTCCGAGTTGCTTCGTCGTAAAAAAGATAATAAATAATTTCTTAATGGAAGGGTAGTGATCTTTGGCTCCCGCACAGAGGTGTATATTACAAGTGGCACGGAGATCCCAGCGGTTCGAGCAGGCATACGAGAGTGAACAAAGTTCGCGCCTCAATAGGCAGCCCGGGAGAGGGTAAAGTGCCGCAGAGGGTGCGGGGGTGCAAGACCGATAGACGGTAATAATAAATAGCGCCGGAGGATAATAGGGGCCGAGGAAATAATTTCTAAACTCGCGGCAACGACCAGAGTGAAAGAGAAATGAGAAACGAAAGACCGACAGAGGGAGGAAGAGGGTGATTAAGGGGTCGAGAGGCGGGTGAAAGAGAGTCTCGCGATATCACGTGGGTTAGCTCACTCGCGCGAATCCCTGAAGAAGACGGTGCGATGAGGCCAAGTTCGTCCATCCTCTGTAATAAATGTTATATATACAGCCTGGGGTAGATCCTCTCGTGGGGAGAAGGAGCGAAAATGTGAAAGGGGGTAGTATGTGGTGCCTTAAAGAGTAGCGGCGCGCGGGGCAGTGGGGCTACGGTAGGACATAAATTCAGCCATTTTTCCTAAAGTTTTGGCCCCCGGGACACAGTAATGGCGTGCAGCGAGGCGAGCATGGACCCCGTTTATATTGGAATATGAGTATAGCACGCGTATATGCAAAGAGGGTTATACGTGCCATCTTTTCATCTCTCTCGCTCGTTCCACCAAATGGATGCCCTTTTGCAAATGGCGATCGAACAGAGTCCAACAAAGCTCCCGACGTAGGCCTCGACGTATCCACGTGTGTGCGTTTATCTCCGTGTTACTCTCAATAACGTGCCATCTCTCTGTCTGTATCGATATTACGTAAATCCCCGACGGCGTTTTAGTCCCATCTTTCTCTCTCTCTCTCTATCTTTAATCCCCTCTCCAAGCGCATCAAGCTTCTCCGTAATCTCTACATCTTGGAAGAAAATCGTACGTGGCAAGCCGAGCGTGTCCCATACTTGGAAAGCCACACTTGGAAAGCGCGAGGAGAAATTCCTATAAAGCTCCATCCGCCATCTTCCCTCCTAGCAGCCGCACTAGGATCCAACTATGTTGCACCACGTTCTATGTTCTCCTCTCCTTCTGTCATTCGTGAATTGCACGATACACGAAAACCTGTATGTACACTGCAAGTATACGATATTTCCCTGTACATAGAATGCACGTTAAATCTAATGAGTACATTGAGCAACGCTTAGCCGGAATATATTCATGAGGTAGGTACTTCAGCGATAGACGCCCTCATTCCGCTGCTCGGATAAGCGTCTATCTCGTCATTTTAAATCGCATTCGAACGATCCATCTGCGGTAGCCACATTCTACAGCCGATTGAACCTCGAGTTTTCTACCATCTCGTGGGAAAATTGCGAATGGCGCACACCGCGATCGCCGGACAAATGTAATTGAATAACAATCCTAGGCAAAAAGATTGACGGTGCATGCGTTTGAAGCGGAGCTCTCTGGTGAGTCTTCGAGTCTCAAACTACAATTACGGCCATCCAAAGTGCCATTTATTCACGAGCCATTGCAACTACGGAGTCGAGTGAAAGTTCCAAGCGGTTGAAAGAAACTTTCCTAAACAGGCATAACGAAATCGGCGTATTGACGTCGTTAACGAGATCCAGACGCGAAAATTCTGCAACTAGAGATGACATCATCGTAGACAAGATCGAATCGACATTAAAGCTTGTGAAATTCAAGGTCGAATAGGGCAATGCAGCTCCGAAGACGTTTCACGAAGAAGCAGGAAACGCCATGCTGCAGAGGGGCCTGCTGGTTCGCGAGATTTGTCCACAGTTGGTCCAGTTGGATGCCAACTCGAGCGTGGCTTTGACTGGACATTGCCAATCGCTGCTCTCACCGATCCTAAGAGTCTACTTTCTAGGATCGTCGTGTGAGTACTCGCATCCGGCATCCGCTGGACCGGAGCACTTTCCATTCCATCTCTCTTGAACCGTTTTTTTCTCATCCCCGCAACATTGTTCTTCTCTTATTTCCCGAAGAAGCGCCCTCTGGGCAAAGCCGACACCACATACACGACACGAGAATTCTCCGAGCGGTCTCACCCGTCCGTTTACAAATTGGAGACTGATCTCGTTCGGACACTCCACGATCTTATTCCTCTCTCGTCGGTATTCTCATCGTGAATCGAACCCGCAAGACAAATCGAGCGAGATAACGGAATCAATCGGTGTATCTCGAGCGAGCGACGGAATTTCCAACGCTTCGTTTACCGACGTTTCTTTCCCGCGAGCGGACGAATTCAACGAATTTAATTACACGAGAGTTGGATCCGGATTTTTAGAGACCCACAGTCGCGGGCGAAGATATGACGGGAATGCGTTGTTGCGACAAGCACGATAATTAATAAAATCATGCTCCGATGGAACGCGCGTACAAACTTTATTCCGGTAGCTAAAACTTTGATGAAAGGGGTGTAACATGAACGTAAATTCATCAAAAACCCACGAGATTCAAAGCTTTTCATCTCGGAGCGATGCCGAAACTCCGCCGCGATTGTCCACCACTTTAGCACCGACAAGTACACGATTCAATGTGGAAACACCGAGTGCCTCTTAATCCGCATATTAATTGGTAAAGCACGGAAACCAGCTCTCTGAACTGTACCATCTAAATATCTGTCCTCTTTCATCTCCCTCTCTCTCTCTTGCCCCTTTTCTCCGACTCAACACACTTTCGCCAATGGAGAGACTGCTGTTTCGTGAAACTCCAGTTTTGAACAATGCACATACATACCGACAGGAGTTATTCCGTCGGGTCTGCAGCGCGGGAGGAAACGGGCGGAAACAATGCTACTTCACGAGACGTTCCGGTTATTACTCATTCGGTAATCCAGACACGTCGCTTACGATATACTCCCATGACGCACGGAGAACGGTCATGCCGCTGCTGGATCCATTTTGTTCACTCCTCCGGAATGTTATACCGGCTGCTGCGCCTCGAACCTTTGAGCAAATGGCCAACTTTGACCCTCTCCCATACGCATCCGCAATTACGATTTTTAAGGTAGTTCTATCGTTTTATCGTTTTCTTAAGATTTTGTTGAAAATTTGAATACGTATTCTTTGATGTCATATATACGTGTGTAATAAATTTTGGAAGGTTTTACCACGTGGAAGTTGAGATATTTATTGGTAAAAATCACAATTTTCGGTAGTCTCTCGTAAGAGCGCGTGTTAAAAGTTGCATTTTCATCAATGAATATCTTGGCTTCTACGTGGTGAAGCCTTCTAAAACTTTGCATACATTTTTATGCAACATCAAAGAAGATTTCTTGAGTTTTCCAAAAAAATCTTGAGAAAATTTTTTTCGCAATTTTTGTAATTATAGAGCAAGCACATATCACCTGGGATGACCGTGAATTTGGAGTATGCTGTTCTTTAGTCGATTTGCAACAACTTTTCTTATTTAACCGAAGCCCGCGAACCATTTTGTATGTGAGAAAAACTGCAATTTCTCGATTTGAATCTAACGATAGAACTACCTTAATGAAAAATCAGAATTACAGCAAGATTTTTCTCGTCCTCGCGTTCGCGTTTGGCTCAATTTCTTCGTTACTGCGCATCTTACGTTCGAATAAATTTAACGATGTTTTATATTCAACATCGACGTTGACTCGTCGGTACGACATTTTCATCGCACTCAAGGATGAAAACTGACGTGACGTTTACGATTATTTCATCAAAGGAGACTCTCGGAAATCTGAGATGTTGAACAATTCAAGTGGACGGGGACTTGAAAAACAACGTGATTACGTTATTCACGAAAACCAGGAGGGAGCGTAGGAGGAGCAAAAAAAATGGACAAATAAGAGATTGTATGACGTGTAGGTAAGCAACGGTGGGTCTATTGCGCCAGGGAAATCTCATTTTGATTCTTGCTTTCTGTACGAGGTCTCTCCGTACCGCTCCAGCGGAGTTTTCTCACCACAGCGACACCAGAGACCAGCTAAGAAAATATGTTTCACTCCTGAACTTTGTCTCTTTGCGTACGGGAATTTTCATTTCAATTTTACAGCACGGATGCTTCTTTTTTAATTCCTTCGATTCACTCGTCATTGTGACTTGTACGATCGATTAAAAATCGAATACGCGTCATTATTTTTCATTCTCAAAAATAATTCACCCATCGGCTGGACAACTTTTGAAACGGTGGTTTTTTTTTCAAAGTCGTTTCAGGTAAAACCGTTAATTAAGAAATTAAAATTGTGACTATTTGCTCGAAAGGGAGAAGGGAGAAGATGCGATACGCGTTGCAGATGCATATCATATTTGTGTCGATTCAACCTGGACCCTCCTATACGCGTGCACAAACGTAATATCGTGCAGAGAGTCTCTCGTTTCCAAATTGTGTTTATTCTGTGTCCTTTTATATTACGGGTGTACCCATGATACCCATGAGACTTTAATTCTATATTTCCTCAAGCCCTCGGCTGTGTACCAACGATATCCGCGCTTCATATGTATATAATAATACTGCCAAGTAAAGTCTGTATATATAAATCAGGGATACAACCGGAAACCTCACCAGCGACTCGTCTCCGCTGTTTGTATTCCCGGAGCTCGATATATGACGTAACATATATCGCTTGCTACACAAAATCGATAAATCATACGATCGCACAGTGTCTCAATCGTCAGTCGTCGAAAATCCTGTTGAGCAACTTGGATGAATCTTTTTCTCGTTTTATTCCCAAATCATCGCGACCTGGCGAGAAGTGAGGCGAAATTTGGTTTTTTCTTCAGTTTTCGATGTTTCAATTGCTTATCCGATCGGAAATTTTCCGCTGATTACGAAACACACCGAGTTTTTCCCGAAAATTCGATGTTTCAATGAGAAAATGGTATTTTATTGATAATATTCGTATTATTGCTTTTTCGGACCGGAATATTGAGTTTTCGATGAAATACCGGTGTCTTTCGTAATCAGCGGGAAAAAATACATCGATATGAATCATTTAAAATTATTTTTGAGATCCAAAATTTTTCGCCATTTTTTGCCGGATTGAGTTGGTTCACTAAAATGTTTGTCATTTCTTTCTCGTTTGCGATAGACATTCCAACTTGTGCTTAATCTCTTCGCAATCGTTGAGGCTTCAAAATGCCGTTTGATTCATGTCGATATCTTGTTTTTTCGATTTTTGGCGAATTTTTGAAGTTGGACCATCGATTTTCACCAATTTTTCCATACATACCCCTTTGCGTTTTTTTCGCCGATTTTCAACATCGATTTTAAGGGTGAAGGAATTTAGCTATCGACATTTAACTTGCACCGTTCTCTAAGTCTACTCGAGAGCTCTTCAAAACCCCCCCAAAAAATGTATGTAGCACAAATAGAAACGTAGTTATGACCACTTGAAATTTCGACTTTTTGAGGTTTCTGGAAAACTGGCTAAAAATGAGCCAAAATTTTTTTTTTCAAATTTTCAATTTTTCAGATTGTTATCCGATCGGAAATTTTCCGCTGATTACGAAACACACGGACTTTTTTCCGAAAACTCGATATTTCAATAAGAAAACAGTAATTAATTGATTAAATTCGTATTATTGCGATTTCGGATCGAAATATCAAGTTTTCGATGAAATACCGGTGTGTTTCGTAATCAGCGGGAAAAAATACATCGATATAGACTATTGAAAATAATTTTTGAAACAAAAAATTTTTCGTCATTTTTCACCCGATTGGACTGATTCACTAAAAGGCTAGCCATTTTTTTCCTCTTTGAGGTAGATACTCAAACTTGTGCTTAATCTCTTCGCAATCGTTGAGGCTTCAAAATGCCGTTTGATTCATGTCGATATCTTGATTTTTCGATTTTTGGCGAATTTTTGAAGTTGCACCATCGATTTTCACCAATTTTTCCATACATACCCCTTTGCGTTTTTTTCGCCGATTTTCAACATCGATTTTGAGGGTGAAGGAATTTAGCTATCGACATTTAACTTGCACCGTTCTCTAAGTCTACTCGAGAGCTTTTCAAAACCCCCCCAAGAAATGTAGATAGCTCAAATAGAACCGTAGTTATGACCACTTGAAATTTCGACTTTTCGAGGATTTCGTAAAAGTTGCCAAAAAAGGGTCGAAATCTTTTTTTTCAAATTTTCAATTTTTCAAGACCCTATCCGATCGGAAATCTTCCGCCGATTACAAAACTCATCGAGTTTTTCCCGAAAACTCGATGTTTCAGTAAGAAAACGCAAAAAAACAGTGAAAATCGAGCATGACCAAAACATACGCGCGCGTCAGATAGCGAACGGAATCCCGCCACGAAATTCATTCTTTTTTCATGTGTTTCAAACGTACAATAATTTCGTCCAGCAACTAGGAGGACTCGCGAAGTTTCATTTGTACAATATTCGAGGTGGTGAAAGAGAGAACGAAAGTGACGAACTTTCGGTCCATCGCTGTGAGCTCTGTGTATAGCAGGCGATGCTGCTGCAACGTAAAAGACGCGCCGCCATTTATCCCCGGAGGGATGATATGAAAAACAAAAGAAAACAATGAGCGCGAAGAAGCAAGCAGTGAAGTAGAGGGAGACGAGAGTAAAAAATGAACAAAGTCCACTTCAAAGTAACCCAGAGCTGTTACCACTCAGCCAGCAAAAATGGCGTCCACTGATGGCGTAAAACCCAGAGTAAATTCCATCTTAAAGAATTTTCCATCCGAGAAAGCGTGATCATTAAATTATTCACTGAATTTATTATCAAATAAAAGACAACAATCCCAATGGAGTAACCCCATTTTCAGCGTAAAAAATAAACGACGCAGTCATCGAATATTTCCGAAAAAAACAATCTCACCACCATTAATAATGCGAAATCTGATATCGAATTCTCGGCTAAGTCCAACAACTTTTCTTCCGCACAAAGTCGCCCAAAAATCCGATTTCAGCCCCTCTTGCTCGGGGTTCAAAAAAATTCTGGGCGCATCAAGGAGATCAGCTCGTAAAAAGGCATAATCTCGGTGCTCAAAAATTCTGATTCACGTCCTTTTCCGCGAAATACAGCGGTGAAATTTTTCGCCACCCTTGAACGAACTACACGATGGACCGATAATTTCATGCTCAATTTCCGTTACATCATAATCGATCCGCAACGTGTAATACGATACTTTCCCGTGAACAATATTGAAAATGTGTTACGAAACGCCGCAAATTCGCGCAGTTACGTAATATCATTAAATTCCCGGAGCATCCTTTCGGGCGTTGATATTGGAGGAGAAATTGGCAAATCGAGTCGGACTGTGGTTCGAGTTATTATTTCGTTGGGCTGCTGGGACACGCCGTACACCAGTATCGAATATATTATTTGATAATAATGAAAATGATCCGAGGATCGAGCGTGCTGCGAAATTGATGGACTTTGCGCCGGATACAGGGGCGAGAAAGGAGGGGACGAAAGATAAAGAACAATGAGACGCAACGTATATACCGCCGGAGGACATTTTAAGTACCCGCAATTTGGCACAAAGTAATCCCAGTGAGAGTCCCGTTTCGGCTGTAATGGTTTGCGTGTGTGAAAATATCGCTCATGTACGCATCTACACACATACACGTGATAACGTGCAAACGTAACGAGGCGCACGTTCGCAGGGTATATGAAAAGGGCGTAATTGCCGCGTGCAGGGCTTTGAGTGCACATTTTAACCTCATCCGGTGCGAGTTACCGAAAGGAACGATCGTCCAACGCGGGAAAACTCGCTTTGAAAATATCGCAAACGCATTTTGTGACCACTTTGATCTCGGCGGGGTAGAGTTTATCAATTACGGATCATTAATTGAACATTAATTTTTTTCTCTCGCAAATACAACAAAGACCATAGCTCCTCGAACGAACAGAGAGAATTTTGAAAAAGTTATTACTCCGGCTATCATCCGGTGCGAGTTACCAAAAGAAACGATGGTCCGACGCGGGAAAACTCGCTTTGAAAATATCGCAAACGCATTTTGTGACCACTTTGATCTCGGCGGGGTAGAGTTTATCAATTGCGGATCATTAATTGAACATTCATTTTTTTCTCTCGCAAATACAACAAAGACCATCGCTCCTCGAAGATTTTTCTCATATCTTTTTAATTAAAAAGCAACAATGTTGAATTTCCTTCTTCTTTTTGTTCTCAAACTACTTCCGGTCAAAACATCGAATGTGGGTTCTTTCTGGTAACGAACAGAGAGAATTTTGAAAAAGTTATTACTCGGCGATTAATTTTTGTAGTTGCGTCGCCGAGGTCTTGCATACCGAGTGGAAATATCATTTCAAATTGGACCTGCTTTTTGGAGCACTTTACAACCACCGGAGCGTAAGTCTCACACCCCCGTGGTGAACGTCGTGGCCAGACGGTTTAATCCCTCTTTTGCACCGCCGATGAGGGGCGAGTTCGCCAGTCCGCGCATCCTCTTTGCCAAAAACAGTGCACCCCTTGCTAACCCTTTTCTATTAAACACTCGCTTCGTCACGCGTCTGGACTGTATACACGCTGAACAGTTGTTTTTTGCAACTTTTTTTTTGTCTAGTCTCCCTCCTAAAATGCATATGCCCGACGAGGGAGACACATTGTAGCGAACGATGCTCGAGGGAACGCGGAAAGCCTTCGCGTCACGTTTTAGCCCCATACAATATGCTTCATTATGCGAACGAGAAAAAGTAAGGGAGGAAATCGGGTTGCTCGTGCGTATGACGTATTCGCACAATTACAAGGAAAAGTTGAGAGAAAAAGCTGCAAACTTTGTCCAATCTCGCTCTGAATATTCAAAAAAAAAGCAATGACACTCGTGGAGAAACTTGGAAAATCCTTTTTCATCCATGATATTGTCGAATCGGTCGAAAAATCGTTTTCCGAAAAGCCCCACAGCAATTCCGTTGATCAACGACCCTGCAGTCCAGTTTAATGAAGAATGCCAGGATGGAAACGAACGGGAATGATGTTATACTCGGAGCAAAAAAAAAAAAGAAGGAAATATTCATCAAATGATTCTACCGGTGGGAGAGTAGCTTGGCTGCTCGACAAGGCACATTTGTAAAGGGTGCAGTTGCACCTGCGTCAGCGGTTATGAAGCACAATAAAAGGGCTAGACTACCAGCCTGATTGTCCTGATGAAAAGCTCCGGGGAGACCGTGCGGACATGTACGGGGTGTCGCCCGGATCGCGACGTCGATACCAAGGTTAGGTTCGTGACGAAATTCCGAGACGAAAAGTCCTTTGGTACTTTTCCGTGCGACCGAGTCTCGACGAGATATCGACCGTCAAACTTCTAGCCAATCTAACGCGCGCTCTCCCTTCTCCCGCGCGCCAGGCGAGTCTCCGATTGGCCGGACGACACAACTGTGAATAACTCGGCGGGAATTCGTCGGATCGAAAAACGTCCAAGTAACTTTCGACTCTGAATTTCATCCCCTATGCGGCTCGACCCATTGGCGCCAAATTCTCAGCCACCCTGTACATACACACGGTATATCCGCAGACTGATTGTTCGGATCCCTCTCGCGCTCTCCTCTCCTCCCTTCTTTCCCTCTCGCAGCATCTTTCTCGTTCCATGTTCATTTAACTATGTACTTTACGCCGAGCATACATTCGCCACCCCCATCTGGGAGGCATAAAACCCTTGGCATCTCTCGTGAGAATAGGCAATACCGCCGAAGAGAGGGAGAGAGTGGAGAGCGAATGAAAATTGGTAGTTGCGACCTCGCCCATTCGAATTAACAGGCTATTTCCGCTTGTACGAATTAACAGGCTGTATTTGACTGTGACTCTGCGTAAATTCGTGCGCACCGAAAACACTGTTCGGCTCTCGATCGACAAAAAAAAAAGAACGAAAAAACGAAAGGAGAAAAAAAAATCCTCGTCGAGTTTTCGTCACGAAAAGTGACGAATTTTTTCCCCGTTTTCATTCGTGCCGCATCCTCTTCTAATTGCTTATTAACATCGCGTGAGAAAGAGGCTGCTGCGTATACGTAGAGTCGGTGAATAACTGAGCGCTTTTGGCTTACTGTACACTGTTGTACGAGGAGAGGAGCAATGGCCGAAACTTAATGCACGTATCCGGTTCATCAGAGACTCGACATTCAAATATATATGTGCTTTTTTCTGTCCGTCTCTATCTCTTGTGTTGCATGCTGTGCAGGGAGCCGCGTAGGGCGTATAATTGGGTTATCCGGTGATTCATTCGCATCGAATTCCTCGTACAGAGTTCGCGGACGGTAAATTAGCAAGCCGTTTCCGCTCTCGGCTCGTGAGAGTGCTTCGCGAGTATAAATCTATTCATTCGTCGCCTCGGGAACAAGCCCTGTTTTGCTCCCTTCAATATATATATATATATTACTCCTATGGTACATATTCCTACGTGCATACACGTACACATCGCTGTCCAACGGTTCCCACTAGCACACTGGGTATATTTCGTCTGGACGAGAAAATGGAGACTGAAGAATAGAAAGCCTGCCATCTCGAGGGAGTCTCGCATACACAAATGTGGCGAAATAAAAATAGCCGAGGAAGAAGTTTCCTCACCGACTCGTGTGCGATGAAGAAAAAAAAACGATAGATTTTCTGTGGCAAATAAATACACACTTGGACGATCCCGACTGTAAATTAATGTTTTCCGGTCACAAAGTGTCGGAAAGAAAAAATAATTCGTACAGGATCAATCGAATTCTGCCCTCTGTCGAGCTGAAGAAAGCTATCGATTTGAACAAACTGAGCTTTTTATAATCATTTTTTTACATCGAGTAGCCGCGAACTATACAATGTACATCGACAATTTTCCGGTTTCCAAGACCTTTACGCGTTTGTCGCTGCAAACGTGCAGAGGATCGTGCACGTCGTCGGAAATCGATGAATCAATTTCACATCGTACGCAAAAAAATGTCAATATGCCTTTTACAAGAGCGTCAAAACTCGTCGTGGCCCGCCGGCGATACGACGCGGTTCGTGAGTGACGTAAAAAGCTTTCTCCCAACGTTGCATATGGGTGCAGCCAACGCCAGAGAAGAGATCTGTGTTTCAATGCCTTTGAACATGTTATACCTCGAATGCACCGGCCGGAAATCGCGCTTGCATTTCTTCGGAATCCAATAAAGACATTACACGATTTTTCTCTATTTTTTTCCAAAAAAAAAAAACCAATTTTATCGCGGAGTTGGAGGAAGCTGTATGAAATGCGAGACCAGCCCATCTTCCGAGACTCCGCGTTGACGGATCCGAGAATTATGAGATCGACTCGTCGATCCGCCGGAAGGTTATCGGTCTGAAATGTTCGAGCATCTCATGGATTTCCATCTATGCGCAGACATTTTTTATCTCACGCAAATGCATCTCCCTTCATCGGCATCCCTTTGATGTACGTCGTACGGGAAGGGAGAGGGAAAAAATGGATGCCAACTGCGGAAGGACTCGCCATTGATAGCGCAGGACTTTGTCGACGTCCAGGGTGGCACAGCGAGAGGAACGAGGACGAGGAAGGATAAAAATGTGCGAATGGAGACTGTGCCATTCGCGTGTGATTGCCGATCGGAAATAAATCGCGGAAAAGGGGCAAAAAACGAGAATGGGAGAATGAAAGGGTGTGAAAGGTTGAAAAATTTTCGAGACGCCCAAGCCGAGCCTCGTTGAAACTATTCTTTGGAGAGCCTGCATGCGGGAGAAGAGGCTGTGTCGCGTATACATCCGTGCAGGAGCGAAGCTTTTTCCATACGACGAAAAAGCAACTCGCTACGTGTTTCCTCGGAAGATCAGAGAAGCAGCAGCCTCTGAGCAACCTCTCCGGTGCTCCAGGCTATTGTCAACGGATGTACCGGTTATATGCACGCATATATACTCCTCGAGAAATATCCAACGAACGTTGAGAGAAGAGAATGAAAGCGAAACGGCGGAGCTTTACGGAGCACCGATTCTGGACCGAGTATACAATGCCCATTTTGTCGTGAGATCGGAAAAACCCAGAGTTCAAGCTGTACCGATAAATAAACCAATGACACGGCGGATAAAATGGAAAATATTCGACGAGGAAGCAGCCCCGGTGTGTATGCCAAAGGATGACATTACGCGCGTTTTTACCTACGCCAGGGTGACATTTTTGCGTCGATCGTTGTGTTTTTCGTTTTTCGACATCGCGAGCTACAAGCGGCAAGATTGACAAAATCGTGAAAAAATGGTACTTTCTTGAAACGAATGAACCAGCTGGAATTTGGTTCGATTAAAAATCAAAAATTGCAGTAACTGCGAGAAATTCGGAAAAGAACGTGAGAAGACAGGGGCCATTTTTGATATATCTGAGTTGCGATGATTTTCATTTACTTTTGATGTAACCCAAAAACGTTGATGACCCGTAATTTTTTTTTTGCTTTGTTCTCGAGTATATCCGAAATTAGTTTTCCTCGGAACGGAGCCCAGGAAAGTTTCTGGTTCCGGCGCAACCGCAGGATTGCGCGCCAACTTCCGGAGGGAATGCCGCGTTCTCTTGTCGATTAGAATACTAATTACAATATAATAGGGACCCGGAGAGCGAGGGAGACGGATAATCAGATGGAATAGCTGGAAAATCCCGTACAGGAAAGTTGGGGTTGGGAGAGAAAAGTTGTCTACGCGCGTGAAGCTCCGTATCGCCGAGTTTAAGCGTATTATTACCGAGCAACAAACGGAGGAAAGCTCGGGCAAAGTCTGGCACACGCGGAAACGCGAGTGGGCCAAAAACACGAGGCTCGTTTGCAAACATAAAGCGAACGAAACAAGTTACGTTTCATTAAAACAACTCGTACACATTGTACATGAGAAAACAAGAGGAAAGTTCGCGTCCCCGAAGGAGCGAAATGAATGGCGCGACTCGACGGAGCTTTCGCGTCAAACGCGGAACGCAGCGAGGCTCAAACATCTCGCAGCATCCTCCGTCTTCTTTTGTAACGGTAATAAGTGCCACAATGCGGTCATTTCGAAAAGAAACGAGAGAGGAATGTGCGGCGAATGCGGAGGAAAAAATGAAAAATAAAAAAAAGCCGGAAGCCGGAGCCGAGACATTTTATTAGACGAATTTCTCGTTGGATGAACGCCTCATTGGTCTCGGAGATCGCGCAGGGCGGAAAAAGAAAGAGAGAGAGAAAGTTGAGCCATAAAATGCCCGGAGCAATTTGGCATTTCCTATTCATGAGACGTTTATGCGAATGGATGGAATTTTAGGCGTCTTTGCTCCTTCGACTCGTCCTCGATCCACTCGGCTTGGTGTAGCCTCCGCGAACTCGAAATGTAATGCGTTAAGAAGGAATGAAACTTTTTCATCGCGTTTCGTACACACTGACACCGCTGTTTCTGTGTTTTTTTTTTTTTTTACATTTTAAGACCGCACCGAATAATTCACCCGCAATTCCAATGGAAATTTCAACTTTTCGCGCCGTTGGATCGCGAGCGAGCTTCGGCCATTTGTATCTCGCGTTTCGGTCACGCGGGCGATTTTCACCGGTCGTTTTATTTATTTGTTCCTTTTTTTTTCTTTATTTACTTTTCAGTTTTTATAGAAACACGCGAGCGGATGCTGATTTTTCCTTCGATCCGTTTCATGAATATTTGAAAACGTCGCGCGGACGTTTTGGTTCATGGACCGGATGTCTCCGCGAAAAATTATCGAATCTGCGGGTAATTGACGTCGCTGCTCCGGGAGATTCGATTATGGGAGAGGGGCAAGTTTTAGTGGATCTTAACGGTGCTGAGATGAACTCTCTTTGCCGGCGAGTTTTGCGAATTTCATGAACCGAAGGCAGACGGAATTCTAAACGTGAGCTAACGTTGATGTATTATTTTATTTACACGTGGAAAAATCGCGAAATGATTCTTTCAAAAAAGAAATTTTCAAGACGCACGCCTCGAGCCATGGGGAAATGATGAATTATTCGCTTTTGTTTTATTTACTTTTCGTTGCGAATATATGCATTAAGGCGTTTCGGTACTACTTATCTGGTAGCAAGATCTACAGAAAATCTCATTGTATTTCTGCAGGATTGCAACTGTTGCTCGCCAAATTTTCTTTTATAAGTGGCGTTCAATGCTACGGTTGGCCAACCTACTACTAGAAATGCACATGCGCATGCACTTCCCATCGCATCCAGATGGAAGTCGTCATGTGTAATTTTCATGCAAAGGCTTGTGTTTTGTCCTGTATCTCATCAACCAGATGGAAAAACCTCTTCAAATTTGTAGACAATCATTATACAGATGTAATTCAGATCTGACATAAATTTTATGCAAATGGTAATATTTTAAAAGAATTTACAGCCCAAACGAATATTTCGCCCATTTACTTCCGAGTATAAGTCGAATTTTTGAAAATTATTTACAAAAAAACGACGTGGTGGATCAACTTGAAATTTGAACCGTCTACATTTTGTATACTCGCCATTTACGAAAAAAAAAAATCGAGTTCATGGTAATATTTTCAAAAGTACTACCGAAACTCCTTAAAATGAGTCTCGATAAATTTGCAACCTCAAAATTTCACGTTCAAAGTTTGTTCGGAAGGATCCCCTTTTTTCGTGCCCTCGCACCGCAGTGTATTACCCCTTAATCCGGTAACCGATCCCAGAGTGACGAAAAAGCCTCAATGCGATGTACCCACGAAGAAAAATCATGATTCTTACGTATTCCTTCACAGTCTGGTAAATCAGAAAAGGTAAAACGAAATTGTGAAAAATTCCACATTTATCCGTCAGAGAAAATTCAAAAACTACGAATCCCCTCAAACAACCCTCCACGAAAAAACAGCAGGGGGAATATTCGAAGGAGAAACATGATGAAGAAGAAAAACATGTAAGAATCACCAAGCGACGAGGGTCTTCGTTTCGATAAATTGATGCCATGAAGCGAGACAAGCGAGTGTTTGTTTCGCTTTTTCATAAAATTCTTACGGCCGTTTTCTTTCGCTGCAAAATCCTCCGTTCTGCTCCGCTGGATCCTGCTCCACCGGGACCGGCAATTTAACGTTCAGCAAACTTGGAGGTCAATATCCCTTTAGTGAAACAAAAAGGCGTTTGAGCCCGCGGCAATGAATTCTAAACAAATTGTTAACCATCGGTTGTCATCGACTGCCACGGACGAAACTATGAGAATATAGGTATAAATCCTCCTCCGTCGAAAAGGTCTCGTCACAGCGCGATATACGCCTTTGACGCCGGAATCACCGTTCGCCCCAGGCTGTATATGCGCCTTAATAAAATTTTCAAACGCTTTCAAAATTTCCACTATGCGTTCTGTGCCAGCGGTGCGGTATACGAACCTGGCCCCGAGCGCCGTTACACCGGATTACCTCGCGGAATGCAATATCGTCTTTGTTGAAAAAAAAAAAAAAAAGAAAAAAATTGATCCTCCTCTCTCTTTATATCGATACGCTTCGGCGATCCTTGTCAGGGGGATGAAAAAAAATGTCCACGAAAACGGTCCGGGAAAATGTTTGTCCGGTGTAATTTGAAAACACGATTGAACATTAAGGGGTGGGTTCGGCTCGTCGATATCGTTCTCTCTGCACCGTTGATCAATCCCGCCTCTCCCGCAGCATCCATCGTGCATTTTTATCTCAGAATTCTTCCGACTGAAACTCCAGCGATTCTGCCGCATCGCACCGGAGAACGTAAGAACTTTTCCGAACGGAATATGTCCGGCATACGGCATTTCCGCAACGAGGATTCCTCCGCGGAGGGATCGCTCGAAACACTCGTTACAGCTTGAATAACTGCATGCACAATCATTTATTTATCGTCTCGCTGATGGAGCAGCGCGGGAGAGATTGTACGAGAGTACTGGACCGCGGAAAGAGGAAGAAGAGCCATCTCGCGACGATATTATATCACGAAATCGTCGTGAATGACACATCTGGACATTCTAATACGTGACGTATGTGTTTCGACGGAAAACCCTCTATATATATGTAATATATGAGAATAAAGAGACGGGTACGTATGTCCATATATGGAATTGCATGAGCAGCGATGAGGGATGCACACAGAAGGGGATGGAGATGAAAGAAGATTGATGTCACCTGTACGCAACATACGACATGATCGGAAAGCCATAACTCCCGTAAATATATCACCCCGCGGTACGTAAAAGCACAGCATCGCGCGGGCGTGATATTAACGTTTTACGCACACATACACGCTTATAATATGCAAGCATCCGAGATTATCCCTCGCGCGATACCAGAGAGGATGCGCGAATGCGTATCAAGTTATATACCTTCGGTTGGCTGTCACACAGGTTGATCCATATTTTACGAGATTATATATACACATACAGATGCATGTTGGACCAGCGGATGTGCGGATTATAATAAGCCTCTATCGTCCTCCGTTATAAACCATGATCCACGAAGAAATGATGGATTTATAGATATTTGTTGCCATACCGGTAATAACGCGAATCGATGTTGGCGCGTGTTTATCGGAGGCGGAAGTGATAATAAAAAAAATCATGCCGGAGCATTCCGACGAGGATGAAAACTGTTAAGTCCTGAGCCACTTATTTTCCATCCTGCGACGAGATACGTTTACGGAATGCTCGGATTTTACAGACGGGTTTATACACCCGTCGCTGAATAATCTATGGAATGAACGATGCGCGATATACCGGGTATCTCAAAGCTTTATGCCGCCGATTTAGCGATAGATAGGGGATGAAATTCCAAGCCGAAAAGTCCTTGAGCACTTTTTGATCCGACGGATCGCGGGCGAGTTATTAATTCAATACGGTTGTAGCAGCGGGAGACGTCCGATTGCCTATGGTCCTGTAAAAAAATGCTAAAGGACATTTCGTTACGGAATTTCAGGACGAATTCGACTTTGGATCGTTGGCATCCGACTCTGGAACATCCTGTACGTTGTGTGGGAAATTCCGATAACCGATAAAACCGATAAAAAATGTGTAACCCAATTAGCGCTGGTACACTCTGACCTATACATGAAATATGCATGAAACGTCCTTGACACTTGATAATAATGTTCGTCATAATTTACACGCGCGTGTAGCTTGAAAATAATGATTCATTATCAAATATGCACGAGCTTGTTGGGAAAATGAAGCGATTTGTGCAGCTGAAATTGCCGATAAAGCCTGAGAAAGATATTGGGAACCACTTTCGTTTCGTTGTTGTTTAGAGTTGCTGTGAAAAGCGTAGGATCAGGAGAATTGAAAATTAGTATGCTACAGGAAAATGTAAAAAATCATTCAAACATAAATATCGATCGTCCAGCGTGGTGGTGTTATTTTTGAACCCTCCCCCCTTCTTACAAGATAGAATAAGAGCTGGCTTATAGGATCGATGACGGAATTAGATGACATTGTCGAATATACGCCGGAAGAGGGTTAAGGGGGTGCTCGCGGTTGGAAATTCAAACCGATAAATTTCAACAAGCTTCGTACTCTGTGGGAATGCGATTGCGCTCGTGAAAGTTGCACGACGAGAGAGGGAGAGACAGTCAATCTCTTCTCCTTTATTGGCCCGGGTCAAAGAGGGCCCTCATCCCTTCGCTTATTCGCATGTCAGAGAGCGACTCGTGATTTGCCGAAATGCCACATGCGAGTGGTATTTCGCGTGTGTGTGATTCGAAGCAGCTGAATTCGGGTCTCGACGGAGAACCGCGAGAAAAGCGAGAAATTACGCAACACTCTGATTCGTTCCGTAAAAGGCAGAAACACTTGTCGCGAAAACCGTGCATGAAAAAATAGAAATTTTTTTTTTCCACATCGTTCGAACGGGAAATTGAAAATTCCAGTGAGGTACGTCGGTTATTAAGCTGGGATATTTTTAATCGCGTGGAAATCGCTCTTTAAACGCGAAGGATCAGTCTTGTAACCTGGACAAGAGGCGACAAAATGTTGCCTAAAAATAAAACAAGCCACTACATGCAAGTGTCAAGATTGAGCTCTGGAATGGTGAAAAAAATATGAATTTCCGATGCTCGTGTATTTTTTTCCATCGCAGGAATCCGAATTTGTTTTTTTTTCGTCGTAACGTGCGGCTCCAAATATACTCGAACGTCCTTAACGCTAATTAAACATGTTCGCTTGTAAAACTATATACACCCGAATCGCTGCTTTATTTCGCGTAAAACGCAGTGATTTTTGCTGATACATTTATCGGTGAGTGAGAAACTCCGATATCCGATGAAAGGCAAATGACCCAATTAACGTTGATATACGCTCTGAGCGATTTTAAGCCCTCCACAGCGTGTGGCGAAAATGAGATTTTCGTGAAACTTTTGCCTCAGAAAAATACATTTATCGATTTATCCCATAATCTCGGTACATGACAAAGTTCACGCCACCCGAGCCAAATGTATCATCACATTTTCAAATTTAGAAATGACCCGAAAGTCAACTTTAAATTTCAAACAGAAAAACTCCAATCTTCAAATTCAATCGAGAATACATTGAAACGTCAGATTTGCTAATACTTTTGTTTTAATCTTAGAAATCGAGGGACTGCATTATTATGATATTACGAAAGCGATGATCGATGTTGAAATTCCGCTGCTCGGAATGCGAAAATATTTTAGCAACGAAATATACGAAACTCCGTTGAACATTTTATTACGAATGATCGTCATTCCGTCGAGCCATGTGTGAAACATCGCGTGGTTCCAAAAATTCCGTGCGTTCCAAAACGATCGATGACACTGATATAAAAATAGCGATAGCGACAAAAAACAGGTGCGACAGGCCATCTAAACTGTCAAAATTTTCCGTCAGTTTTCCTCCCGGATGTACCGAAAAATGAATGCCAAAGTTCGACGACAATTGTTCCCACGTTACTCAAACGAGAAAGAAAAAATATCGACGAGGGAGCACTTTTAAAAATGCAAAAAGTACCCACATTCGTGTTGGTCTTTCTTGAGGCGTCGAGGGATCAACTTTTCAGTGCATCAAGAAGCAAAAAAATCGTCTTTTCTCTTACCCAGCCTGATATACACTTTTGCGTTCGAGTATATACATGTATATATAAAAAACCATGTACTATATGCGGGTATTTCAAACAGGATCAAAAGATCGAACACGTGATTATACGTCTGGGAGGAATGAAACGATGATGGATGAGCTCGATGACGAGGAGGCATTTGCCTGTAATATACAAGAGAATCTTCATGCAAGTACGAACGTCGAGCGCTTTTCGTCCAAAGGGCGTAACGTTCACTTCCGACTGGAGCAACGCGAACCTTTTGTTCGTCAATATCTATTGTTTTTTCCGCCGTGAAATTGCCATCATCGCAATCCCTCGTATTCGCGAGAATAAACACTAATAAAGTATGACAAATCGTACTAATTTTCCCAGCGAAGGAAACTCGATTTTCGCAACGTTTTTCATCTTTCCGATCAGAGTGCCGCTAAAAAAAGGAAGATTGTACAAAACGCGGGAACGATCACACCCCTCTCGAGGAGCACATTTTATCGACGAAGCACATCGGCGTGATATTTTTTTTTTTCGTTATCAATCAATTAATCTTCCAGCTTCGAACGACAGCAATTTTGTCACAGCGTTGGAAAAAAAAAACCGATTCGTCCGGACGAAAATGTATCAACGAAATTTCATTGAAGTCCGGATCCGAACGGGGATGCGAAAAAAGGTGGTGAGAAAAATCGGGACGAATATTTCTCGAAAAAATTGTTAACGTCAATCGCGTGCTCGGGAGCCCTTAATCTTGCCCTTAGGTATACCGTATCGCAATGAAAATCTTATCTTGTATCTAAAACTACATTAATACCGATAATAATAGTTGTAACAGCGGTGCCGGGGTAATTATGGGAATATATATGTTTGCAAAAAACGAGCAAAATGGTTGGAATAATAACGGAAAAGTACCGTGACAGCATGACGTTCCTGATCACGATGATTGCCAGGAAATTTTTCAAACTCACGGTTTCAAACTGAATCCGTCATTTTTAATTGAAGAAAAAAAAACAATTGTTTTTTATGCCGCATAGTTGCACCAGAAAGTCTGCAAAGTTTCACTGCCACTGAATAAAAGCTTGTTAATTAAATAAATCGTTAAAACGTTCTTGATTCGTGCACGACTAATCGTGTCTCCCCCCTTAATCCTTGAAATATCAGAGATCTCGCTCCGTATATTTTCATCCCTCTTACAAAATATCAACCCTTCTTCTTATTCTCTCTCACTCTCTCGCATTATTAATGATCACTCTAATTTCATTAATGCGTGTTGTGAATAACGCGCGAAACGTTATAGTTGGCAGGGTTGTACACTGTAACGAGTTAGTTTTGGCTGTCTCTCTCTCTCTCTCTCTCTCTATCTCTCTTGGTACCTCGCTCCCTCTCGCTTGCTCCCGCAACACACACGTGAGACTTTATGTTACATACGTAGGACATAAATATAGGAAAGGGGACCAGGCGAAGCTTGCAGCATACATGGCTTGTAGCTTGCGGTGGATGCTTTATACACGCAGCGTGCTTGCGGAAAGTGCAACGTGCAGCAGTGACCTACACACGCATTCGAACGTCCATACACATTAGGGTGGTTTTTCAATCAAGACAAAAACTTTTCATCTCCTCATCTCATCTCAGAGCCGAGATAAAAAAGCTCAAATTTTCGAGAAATTGTTATTTTTCGATAAATTTCGAATCAAAATTTCAAAACACCCCCATTAAAGACAACCCTCACAAGCATACACACTGTTACGGAGACTCACAGGTACAAGAACGCGCGAAAGGACCTTGCGTGAGCGGGAAAGATCACAAGGGATGTGCCAGGTTGCGTGAAAAGTTTGTCAAATTTCAGAGCGAGGGATTTTCTCCACTCGCAACCGGCAATGCGGAATTAGCATGATTAGCAGGACTAACTTTCTCCCGATTACCCCTTGCAATCGCGAGTTGGAATATGAATTTGCATTATTTCGATTAAAATCAAAGCGAAATCGAGACTTTCGGCAAACTTCATGAATATATAATGAGCGAGGAAAAGAAAAATTCGAATCTACAAAAATTCAGACAGCGTCGCCGTTTTCAGGCAGGATAAGATTGAGAAAAGGCGTTTGAGGAATTCCGCTTTTTCAGCATTATTTTTCGCCATATTTTGGAGGGACAGGGACACCCTAATGCGCATGCAAAATTCTGGATGTATATATGCATGTATAACAGACGTATACACATACATCAAGCCTCTTGGTCGCCCGTACCTCAGCGACACTAAGTTATGTTGTTGTCGCGTGTCGCGGAGCCCTTCTTTCTCTTTCCCTCGGCCAGGATACAACCCCTCGGCGTTATCCACGAATATAAACAATAAATAGATGCAAATAGGGTGGTTTATCGGTCGACTATGCTTTCCTACCGCTAAGGACTCGGTGTATTCTCCGCGCGCCCTCTCCCGCTCTCTCTCTCTCTCTCTCCCCCTCGCATTACAGTCCCTGACTCTACTGTCTGATAGAATACATACTTGTTTCACTGATTTACAATCGCGCCCTTCCCATACACGTACAATTCAGTTTGTGTACCGTTTAAACGACAAAGCACCGAACCACTTTATTTTTAGAAGACTTTACGACGTTCAGTAGAATATCCCGTGTTACGTCAGACAGATTCCGCAAAAAAAAATGCTACTTTCTCGCCGAGATAACATCGATTTTACCCCGCGTGTGAAATTCAGTTATTTTTGCCTCATTCTTATTATCGTTATTATTGTTATCGCTTTATCAAGAACTTTCGTTCTTTTTTCAAAAACGTTTCAAGTCGGGTCGAATTTCGAGAGCAGGTTTTGCAGCGGTCAGTTTGGCTATCGTTGATCAGCTCAGGGATATCTTTCTTTTCCCCGCGTTGCACTTTTTCAGGGTGTTTGAAAAATTTCGAAAAATTTCCTTTCCGAGATCTCGAATGATAATAATAATTTGGCGTTTTTTGTTTCTTCTTCTTTCGTAAACTTTTGCCGAACAAACTTTTTAAACTTGCATGCGGATGATCGCGATTTTCCGCGAAGATTCAACCTCAAACCGTCGTTCCCTGTTTTTCTATTTCACGAGACTCGCGGGATAGATTAAAGCCCCTAAGTGGCATGAAAGCGGCGCGTCTCGACGTCGAGTAATTAAAAGAATATTCGATATATAACTTCCATCGTACTTTAATCAATGACGAGCTGTGCTTTTTATGAAAAAAGAAGAAAAAAACCGATCTGCCCAAATTACCAACTCGAACGTTACTGTTTGATTATTTAATCTCGTTCAATCTTCCCGATGATATAAAGTGGGATCCTCGAATTTTCACTCGCTCGCGGAGAATATTTCGGCTAATGAGACGTGATATTCAGGAAAATTGAGAAAGTTTTTCATTCGTAAGCGCTTTTGATTAGAGTTTTGGTAGTTTAATAAAATCACGAATTTCAAACTAAATAAATAAGGATAAAATTACGAATAGTTAAATAATCATACAAATTGTACGTGAATTTCCGCGTCGAAACTGCGGCTGTACGCGGCAAGAACTCGAGACGCCGAGGGGCGAAAAACTTGCGATCGAGTTCCTGTACAAAAAAAGACTCGAATTAAAATTGCCACCCCTGCATTCTGGCGCTGCGATCCTTTGAAAAATTAAGCGACGTTCGTTGAATGCTTTTCGAAATTGTTATTATCCGAAATCAATGTACCTTTCGTTCGACTATTTTTTTTTTTTTTCAAATTTTAATATCAATGAAATCCGCACTCGCACACATTCTACTTCCTCCGGAACATCCTCGAGGAACGATATGGCCGCATCAGCGAGTTAAGTCTCGATCTTTCTCATTTATGTGTATATAACGGTACTTAGCAACGGCCTCGTTACTAATACAGAGGAGAATCTCGCCAGGGGAGGTCGGGTGCATTCTCGGGAGCGGAATCTTTGTGCAAGGGGCAGGTCTCACCAGGTCTCAATTATTAAGATGCCCGAGCTTGGATGGGTAGAGTGAAAACTTTACCAATCACGAGTCAACTATAGCGAGTATATGCTTTTATGTATTATACATATATATATATACATATAAAGCAGTGTTTACATATATATATATATATATATATAAAGTTGAGATAACAGAGTGGACTTTAGAGACTCTGTACAGATTTTATATGTACATGGAGACTGGTTATAAAGGTAAAACTCAAGCTGAGGATTTCGATCGTTTGACTCTGAGGGACCCGCATCCATGGGAGGGAAAAGCCCCGTCAATTTTGTGTTACTCCAGGAGGTAAACATTTCAATGAACATCGATGAAACGAGTATCAATAATTTCCAATGTTCGCCACACCGATGTGACTACTGATTTGGTAAATCGCGGAATCTGAAGTCAGTTTTGAAAAAATCAAAAACGACGGATCCGCTGGGAGATTTTGCAAAAAATATTTCAATGTCGAAGAAAGATACCCACTTGACGGTGTCGACCGAAAAGCAACACGGAAATTTGTTCTCCGCTGGAAGTAGGTACGAATAAAAAACTTGTTAGTTTTTTTTTTTTACTCTTTCGCGTTTAGGGACACGCAGAGCCATCGTTCTTCCGCTATTTTTTCCCCGACGTCTATTGCATGGAAAAACGAAAAATTTTAGGTGCACACACACACACACACACACGTAGATGCATAATAGGATATCGGAGGCCATTATATTCAACGGGCTTGCCGCGAAAGACGCGATTCTTCCCAGGCGCAATAACTCTCTCGGCACAGAGCGGGGTAAAGCGCGCGGCACACACGCGGCATAACAACGCGAACGTTCGTTCACCGTAAATCATCCGGCAGTGACTTTTCTGGTCCTATAACGAGAAATAAGAGAGAAAGAAGTGAGAAAAAGAGCACGCGGACGTAGATACGGAATTGCATCGATACGAAAAAGGTCATAAAAACCGCGGAATGACAGCGGCGTGTGAGAGAGCGTCGGAGGGATGAAGAAGAAAGGGAGATAAGAGCGCAGCATCATCGCGGTCCATGAGCGCTAAAGTTTCCATCGATAAAACGCGTACAACCGCTTGCTTTTTCGTCATATCTCTTCACGCATACAGCATCTTTCCCAACCCCATCAACGAGTTTTGCAAGAGAGATATCGCGCACGCGGACGTTTTTAGATAAAGCTTCGTCTCGTCTTTCGACGTTTTTTAACGCGCGTTTCGTCCAACTTTGCGTGTTTTTCCCGGAAAACGAGAAGAATCTTCGCAGCATCCGTCGTCGCGTCGTCGTCGAAGGAAAACAAGCTTCGAGACGGCCTAAAGCTGCGGAGGTCTCGATTAAAACGCCTCGTCGATCGAATTTTGCTCCAAAGTTCATTCCGGGGTGTCTTTCAGACTCCCAGGATGTGAATGGGGTTCATTAACGATGCTGAAATTTTCCATGGTACTCGCATGGCTTTCGCATTCGCCAGCGAGTGCACCAGGACTCGCGGATTCTGATATTACATTCAGATATGTACCGGCACATTCGTACACAAATTTGAATAGACACGAATGCCACAGCGAGCTCCATCGATCTCGATACACCTTTTGCGGCAAAGCCCTTCGGCACACACGCTGAATTCTCGTAATAACCGCGGGAGAAGCCGGCCTACTTTAAGCCAGGATCATCAACGGTGATAATCTCGTCGTGTTTATCGAGAGAAACGCCTACATACCGTTCGCGTGTATGTTGACACGACGATGACGATGATGATCATCATCCAAAATCGCGTAGACGCCAAAGGCCATGTACCAAAGATAATTCCGGGGCGAATTAAGGGCGGAACTGACTCTTCCGCCGCAGAGGCCTCATGCATTTAGGCCCTTCCATCCTCCGGCGATCATGGACCGAACATGACCACAAGAGGGTTGTTGGAGTCGCCGGCGAGAGAAATAGACGCAGGGAGAGGGAGAAAGAGAGACCTTTGGTCGAACGTTGGTCCATAGAGCTGGTAAACTATCGCGCCGGATGCGAAATCATGCCCCTGGCGCTTCGGGAGACAAACAAATCCATCGCGAGTCTCGAAATTCTAGGAAACAGGAAGAGAGAGGGTGGGAGAGAGATGGGGATGGAGCGAGGCGAAGAATAAAGGAGAAAAGGGAGAAAGTAGTGCAGCATAAAGGGAGCTAAAACCCTGGAATAGGCGGAGGGATGCGAGTTTGAACCGAGTGAGCAGGGCAGACACGGCGAACCGCGCCCCTATCTGGCTAAGAGCCATCGAGCTTATTATTTCCGACGGATCGAAATATCACCCCCGACATCGGCACACACGTACTCTTTCTCATATCGCTTCCCACTGGAATACACACTCTGATATTCCGATGCTCACGCGGATAAGCCAGAATCAACCACCCTCCCTCTCTCTCCCTCTCTCTCTCTCTCTCATCATACCCCTCGTTTACGAGGCACCGCGTATGCGCGCGGTGTGCCGATCTTTCGCGTCTCTCTGTCGAGGATTATTTCGAAAGAATTTTTCCCTCTCGCTTTTGCTCACCGCAGCGTGTGCCAGCGGCCGGAAAAAGAAGTCGATCGACTGGAACCTGTATATGCACTCTTTTCATTGCTCATACGTAAATCTGTGTATGTATATATGTATGTGCTAAAAACGATGCTGCCAGCGTTGGATGATATGTGCTGAACGTGATGCACCCCTGTCAACGCAAAAGCGTCACGCTCGATCTCATCCCCCATCCCCCGTTTCCTCACCCTCTCTCTCTCTCTCTGTTTCTCCCTCGCTCTTTTGTGCACACACACGTACTGTGTTTTTTTTTCCTCCACCTCCCTCTCGCTGTTCCTCCGAAGGCTTTCGGTCTCTGCTCTCTTGCCAAATCAAATATCCGCGATTTCGCGAGCAAATTCATTCGTACAGGAAGCCGCGCACACTCGCGTGTCCCCACTTGCTCATGGATACACAGTCGAGGATGTTGTTCGCGTTGAATTAAATTTGAAATTTACATATTGCGAGAATCGTTGCGCGCGATGCAGCATGTACGAAACGCGAGAGACGTAAGAATGAAATCTACCGTACTTTTCGAATGTGTGCTAAGAATTTTACAGCCTCGATAATGTACGGAGGAGCGGAAATTTCATGCAAAAAATAATGGCGAATAATATCGCGTTATCCGACCGAGTACGAATATGCCGGGGGTGCGCCACCCCCGCGAAGCGGAAATGAAAGAGCACGGAAAACATGACAGAGTAGGAAAATCCGAAAAGTAACGTCAGTCTCGTAAAAACATTTTTTTTTTTTCATTTCGAATAAATTTACTCGTTTCTCCGAGAATACCATGAAATCTTTGACTTTCTTTACATCGTTTTCGATTTTTTTCAACAAACATTTTCGTTTGCTCATTTTTCTTTTTTTTTTTTGCGAAGATATACGCTGCCGAATTCCTGTCGAATTTAATCACCGACGAGGGACAAAAAGCGTTAGGGTCAAACAAGTTTGACAGAAAAAAATGCGAAAAACGGAAAAAAAATTGTTTATCGTTCGCACGTCGTCGGTTTTTACCCCAAGTGACATCACGAGGTTGGCATGTATACTCATCGCGCTGGATTCTCAGCGCTGAACAACGCGGCTGCTGGGTAATGAAATTTATACACCTCGACACTTTTATGGTATTAAGACTCACGCTCTCATTTAAGATCTTATCTGGGTACGCAGACCTCCTCTGCAGCTCTGCAGCTCTCGTGGCTTGCTTGGTGGATTACCATGGAAATTATAGGGCGTCGAGGAAAACCATACCCTTCGTGTGTACATACATTATATACATATATATATATATATATAGATATATATTCTTTTTTTTCGAGTCGCCATTTGCTTAGCACACACTACCCTCTCTCTCTCTCTCTCTTTTTCTTTCTTTATCTTTATCACTATCACTCGCTCGCCCATTCTCTGATATGACGCAAAAAGGTGTGCCATTCTCGCTCGCAAAAACCCCCGTAAACGTATCAACAAGCTTCCCTCGCGGGTACTCCGTTTTTTATTATGTTGAGGATGAAAAAAAAATTCCTAACGAGCTGGAAGCTCGTTCGACGCGAGCTACGAGAGAATTTTTATTCCTTTTGAGTGTATACCTACAGGTATATTTCTCGCACGTGTATAATACATGTATATGCAGACCGGAAGCTGAATACAAGCAAGGAACGTCGGAGGGGCGAGAGGGAGAGGGAGAGAGAAGGACGAGAACCCGGGGATTTTTCTCGCGTTGTGCAATATGCCACGGCAAATTGCGGAATGATCAGCGTGAAATGCGAATTGCGCGCGAAAAGAAAGAGAAAAATAAAAATGAAATTTCCATCCCCGTCGGACCGAAGATTCTTAAAGATGAACCTGGTCCGAAGCTTCTTCCAGCTGGAAGCTGCGTATTATTAATTTTCTACGGAAAATTTTAATAATTTCCACCCTTGGATTCGATCAAAGGGATAGAAAATTACGATTTTCCCATCGGAGCTTGCAAAACAGTAGGGGTGAGATCGAACAAGGGGTAAAATCGATAGTTTAGCCAACGCCCGAGCAACGCGGATGTAAAAGCGGGTGAAAATGTCGACGGTATTGAAGGAAAGTGCGAAGGCAGAAATTAAAATAGCCTCGACGGGTTTTATCGTCGGAGAGGGAACGAGAGAAGGCGAGTTCAGTGCGGTGATATCGTTGCGGGGGTTATCGAAAATTATCGCGTGAGCTCGAGATATTTCTCTTGTTTTTTTGCGCGAGAAAGGGTGTATATCTCGGTTAGTGTACTTGGATTCGGCGTGGCGATGTCGTGTGAGCGTTAGTTACTCGATGAAAGATGGTCGACCGCGTATATACACGACTCTGAGCCACTCGACGGAAGCTACAAGCTCTTCGCACCCTTAGAGTCGGTCAAAACGACCGCACACTGCGAGACGCTCACGCCCTGCTGTCTACAACGTTTCTTTCTCTTCATCCCTTCTGCCATGATGATGGTCTTTCTCTTCCTCTCTCTCTCTCTCTCCCTCTCTCTGTTTTTCCACCCTCCTTGTACCTCACAGCTGTATATACATATACACTGCTAATACTACCCCTAACCGGGCTAATCCTAATGGACCAGTTTAGATGAACCCCCAGAGATAAATAAGCCAGTTCGGTTGTCACGATGGAATACTCGTGTGGGCTACGTCATTATTATACATCGAAATGATGATCACTCAAACACGAAACGTGACGACAATTTATGAGGAAACAAGAGGGTTAGAACCGATACCATTTAAGGGGTCTCAGCTGTCTCGCCAGGGGTGTTTTTCTCAGGGATTGCATAAAATTTGGAGAGCAACGTTTCGCGAGGGCTTTCACCGTTTGGATTCAGAACGATGCTGCCTGTACCACCAAATTTTCAACCCCAAGTGTCCATCGAACTGCGATAGATGCAGAATTGATTCGAAAATTCTTTGATAATTTTTCGATATGTATTTCCCAATTAGGAAAACTTTGCAGGACAACACTAAATGCTTGGGAATCCCGTGACCAGCCAGAGAGAGAAAAATACGCAAAATCCTGCGAAACGAAGCTGGATGACCAGAGGAGGAGATACATCCCGCAAACTGCAACTTCACGTTGGACGCGATTCACGCAGGGAAGCGAAAGAGGTCGAAGAGAGAAAGAGAGAGAAAGCGGGGGTTCCGTGTGCGGGTGAGCGGCTCTCGATGTTAGATAATCCCGTGAAAGGGTGGGTGAACAGACTGCCGTAAATCAAGGCTGATAGTCAGCGGGGTTAGCCGCCTGTACCACCAACATCGGGCACGCCCGTTCCGTATATATCGCCGTAATACCTCTTTTTTTTCATCCTCCATTTTTTTTTCCCCCGTAAAGTGATTCCCCGTGTGGCTCAAGCGCGCCTTTGTTTCCCGGAGCACGGTGGACCTATCCATTGTAACTTTGGTGCTTGAGCTTTTCGCGCTTTACGCTTTACGTCCACCAAAAGCTGTCCGAATTTTCGAAAGGTTTTATCCACGCGAATGAATTATTCCCCGACCGCGCTGTACACATTTTATTACGAGGTTTATCGCTGCGCGTTACCACGGAATTGCGATGTGAGATACCCTCGGAAAAAACCGCAACCTTCTCCACCAAAACAGAGACCATTTCTCCCTTTTTTTTTTCAGTTATACCCACTTTGATTCGCGTTTTGAAGGTTTTTCTCTCTGCAACCTCTCTCGCTGCGGAGCCAGCCGAACTTTCGAGGTTTTCCGAAATTTTCGAAGCAACCGGGGCGACATTCGTCTCCGCCGTGAGCAAACCCTGCGTTAAGTAAACCGGTATAACCCCCGGTTTATTTGCATATGTAAATCGTTCAAGGGTTTCGTGCGTTGTCATTCAGGGAAAACGGCGGAGAGTACATCCGGCGACAAAAGATTTTCTCACCCCGTCTGTTCGAGAGAATCTCGCGATATTCCGTGCCACTTTCTTTCCTCTTCCTCTTTCAACCTTTTTCGCCCTTTTTCTCTGCCGCAACAGGAGCTCCGGCTACTCCGCAGCGTCGTCCATGCACTCGTTCTCGAAGAGTGACTCTCTCGAGAACGACGAGAGGAATCGATCGCTTATATATACACAAAAAATATATATACAATGGCCACACCGGCGGAATACAAAGATTTACGATCATCCCTGAGCACCGTTCTCGCTCTTTCATCCTCTCGCGGAGGAAGAAAGCTGCGGAAGAGAGAAAAAGCGAGAGGGAAGGAAGAACCATGCCGGATAAAATCCTCTCGTCGTGGTTTACGGATAAGACCAGCGCGGTTGCAAATGCACCCTCGATACGTGAGAGAAAAAAAAACAAGACACGGTGGGACCAAGCCCGAGACTTTCTCGAGACCCCATCAGCTAATTTGGAAATTAGCACCAATGGATCGCGAATTACGAATCTTCCAAGGTGGTCCACGTGATGATTCGGTTTTTCCACAAAAAAGAGAAACCGCCTCTACATTTTTGTTTTTAATAATCACATTTTTGTACTTTGACTTTTTCGAGCCCCGATTCCGAACGAAAAAGCTTCGACCAACTTGATGAACTCGGATGAAAAATACGAGATGCTGGATACAGATGAAGACGAATTCTTCGCGTACGTGTATTTGCCATGCGACTGGACGTAACACACGAGGTATGGTACATACCCGTTGATGCAATAGTACATAGATACATGTATATATAAACAACGAGACTCTTCCGTGTGAAGGAAACGTTAAGGGGGACCAAACTGCCGTCTCCTTATTTATACGATGTATGCCATCGCGCGTCTTAGCGTGCTGGCGTATATGTGTTTCCTGCTCGGCCACCCTGAGGCTGCAAGACACAATGTACAGCTTAGTTTGCCCGAGTTTGCCCACGAGCTCGCTCGCACCGTGCTCGCCCGAGAGCAAATACCCATTTTCCTCGAGCATTTAAGAGAAAGGGAGGAGAGAAACGTCGTCGACTCTGCATTAACGTTATTGGCTGAAGCACGACAGTGGAAACGGACAGTGGAAACGGAATTTTTCGATCAGCCCGATCAGTGAGTGAACTCGAGGGAGGTCACTTTGTTCCCATACTCGCGGTTCGACCATCGATAATAAAAAAAAAAAGAAATTCAATCACCCCCGTGATTGATCGACTCGGGCTGAACCAATATCGACAATGTACACTCCGCTCCGTAATGACGTATGCGAATGCGGAAAGAAAATGTAATGACAAATGGCGAAATTATACACTCGCGAGTCGGATCGATGACTACAGAATGGAGAACCCTTTTTGTCGTTGTTTCTTTAAAGAATAATGTGCCATCCGCGATGTGCGTGTATGTTGATAGTGACGAGGGTAAATTGTCAGGAATATATCCGCACGAAAGACAACTCGACGGAGGGATGATGACGAGAGGCTCTCGTGATCGTGTCGTTTATATATATGTAAGTGTGTATGTATGTATATATAAAATACGTTTCGCAATACGTGTACATAACGTTTCTGGGATACTAACGAAGCGAAAATGATGGACAGCTCTGGTCGTGGACGCGATGTAAAAATAGGGGAAAAACAAGAGGAAAAAAACCGAAGAGGAGGGAGAAACGACAGAGCGTGTGCAGCTCTTTCCATCGGTTTTTCCGGTTGACGAGAACGACGAGTTTTGAAATTACAGGATTGATCCTTCGGTAATAGACTCTCCGGTTGGCCGACTTATAGGATTTCGTTGGAGCCCTCACCGGGAGAGAAAGGAGCGGTATTAAAGCGAACGTTTTCATGCCGCTTCATTTTGCGTTATGGGTACGTGTTATACAGGCTGATTCGGAATGTTTTTCTGGCCTGAAATTCGGTGTGTTTCGGCGGAAATTAAGGTGAGATTTTTGTCCTGGAAAAGCTGATTAACGTATCGTAAATTCTGTTCTTAAGGGAAATCTGTGTACAGGGGTATTAAAAAATGAGGAAAAGAAACTGGGTTTCCTTTCAACTGTGACTCTCTCTCGAGGGTACTGTTGCGGAATAAAAAATAATATGGACATCGCTTGCACTCCTGCCAGGCTCCCATCTCGTTTTGCCGAGCGGAAGTCCGGATTATTTCACGAGACAACATTATCGATGAACGAATCTTTTTCATGCCGACAAAGTTTATTCGATCGAAAACGTGATTCTCGTATCGACAGCAGCGAGGATTGCATACGCAAATGCTCGTTCGACGAATGAGACTGACGCATTAAAACTCAAGTTGACGGATGACGAGAATAATCAGGGAGAACCGCGCGCGACACACTGACACGCAATTTTGAAGGTGAATACGAAATAGGGAGGGTGGTCCAACCCTCGGAATACCTTGGAATATTCCTCTGGATATTGAGAGAGATTTTGGAAGAGGCTGCGAGTCGGGACCGAGGTTAAGTCAATTTTACATTACATCTTCCAAACCTAATTCCGTTTCCCGCTCTGGTTCTCTTGATAGAGAGAGAGAGAGAGGGGGGTGGAGGCAGGCAGAGGGTATAGTGAGTAAAATAGATGGAAAAAGAGAAAAGCACAAAAAGCGGAAAGAGAGAGGCTGGGAGAGAGAATGGTAAGTGAGATGGCAAGCTCGTTTCATGGTTCCACGATTGTGTTATCGAGGGATAAAGAGAGAGAGAGAGAGAGAGCGAGGGAGGAGGAACAAGGGATGAAGAGAGAGAAAATACGGTTAAAACTGCTATATAGCGAGCGTCGAAGTTACCGGTCTGCGAGATTTCTGAGATTAGGACGAAAACCATCGGCAATCTCTTTCCGCGTCTCCTCCTCCGTCCCTCGTTCGTTTCTCCGCCCCATCATCCCTAATCTCGCATCAAGCGACCATCATTTGCCATCTGGACAAGTCAATCCTCGATTTCCACCCGGCTTTTCATCCATGCGGGAATACCGGAGGTAAAAATGGCCGCCGTTCTCGCGGTGGTTCTACATTCGAGTGGAAATCACGGTCCTTTTGTCGCCTTGATAGTTGGAATAACCGCGCACGTCGCGGTGAGGTATCGAATATCGAATTTTCGAAATTCAAAACTACCGACGTTCGTAATGGCGCGAATGGGGAATTATTCTGTTTGTTTTTTTGCGAATAAATAAATCGAGATATTTGAGAATTTTGCCGATAATAGAATGAGCAACGTCAAGAAAAAAAGAAAAACTACCAAGTCCGAGTCTTTGCTAACTCGATTAAAGGCAAAAACTGCGACTCCTTCGAACGCTTTTGCCATAGAATTTCCTGTCAAAAGGTCAACTTTTTTCCTACCCTCGGATGATATTTCCGTCGAATTATTTATTATTAACGCAGAGAAAAATTCTTTTCACATCCGAGATTTATTTACAGCACGATGTACACACGTATGCGATATGCACGGGGGTAAATCGAGCTGTTTTTTTTTTTCTGTATTCACACAGCGAAGCTTGGGTCGTTCGACCTCGATGTGGAGCTCGTTTATCGAGAAAACACCCCGGAATAAACGAGAGAATCAGACAGCTAGAGCGTACATAGCGGCGAAAAAAAAGCGTGCTTTATTATAAGAGACTGTACCATCCAGCATCCCAGGAGGGAACTTTGTCGATACATGCACGCCTGCTCTCCAGGGTACAAATGCAAAAGTACAATTTGGATCGTCACGGAAATCAGCGAGAACGTGTATATGTCGATCTGCAAAGATTTTATGGGAAAATGAAAATATTGGAAGAAAATGGCGAGGAAAATTAAGCAGATCCGAGCGATGAAAGTTGAGAATATCAAAGTGGATGTACGGAGCGCGGGAAAATCTTTGAGATTCCGGGGATTTTATGTACAGCTATATACGAAGGATGCAAAAAAGAATTTAAAAAAAAAGAGAGGGAAAAATGTTGAAGTGGATATGGCGTACGATACGTATGACGTTTTCCAAGGTCTCCTTGTGTGCATCACCCTCTCATCGGCGTATGTTCCTCCACCTTATTCTTTTCTCTCTCTCTCTCTCCCTCTGTTGGCCCTTTTCTAAAAGTCTGTAAATAAATGTGCGCACGTGACTATATCTGCGTTTGTTCGGGTGTGTGGGTGTTCTGAAGCTTCGTCGGAAAGTTGCGCAGGTGTCACTTGATTTATCGGGGCGACAGCTTCCAACGACGACCGGCATCCCGAAATGCCGTACCCAAAGACGTTAACCGAGAGTCTATACGAGACTTCTACTCCGCACGGAAATGCAGACCGGGTGTACGATACCGGGTGTCCGAAAAATTGGGTGCTGATAATTTAAGGCTACATGGGGGATGAAATTTCGAGTCGAAAAGTCCTTGAGCACTTTTCGATCCGACGAGTCCCTGCCGAGTTATGAATTTTAGTAGTCTGATGAACGAGTGGAGAGCGCGCGCCACCTAGTGGCTCAAACTTTGACGAGCGATAACTCAGCGGGTTTTGGTCGTAGAAAAAAATACTGAAATACATTTCGACGTGGAATTTCGTCCTGAATCTTTATATTTGTATTATTGTCACCGAATTTTGGGACACCCTGTGGACAGTCTAGGAATACGGACAAATTCCTATGTAGGACACTGCGCGCGTTGGTGGAATATCTCGTACATGAACGTACATATTGCAGTATCCTCATACATACAAATGTGGAGCATCTCGTGTGGAATCAACTTCTCGCATAATAGCACAACGCTTATTTGAAACGCTTATAGAAATCGACGGGATATATAATTGGAAAGTGAAAAGAAAAAAGAAACAAACGTCGAATGAACGCGGCGACGACGTTTCGGGAATGAAAATATCGAAAAGTTCAAAAAATTGCGAAAAAATTAGCACCCGCTCTGCTAAAAAAAATCGCACGAGAATCGCGCTGTATTTGAATGTCGCTGCAAAATTTACAAAAAGTTTATAATTTTTTTAAACGCCTTTGATGGAAAACGGTAAATCAGTAAAATGCGATACTGAAAGCAGATGAGGTGTGGGAAAACATTTTAAAATACGAGTAAAATATCGGGGTCAACGAGCATTAAGGTTTCACATAAAATTGTTCGTGTCAAAGTTGTCAAAGAGAAAATTAATCAATGCTTCATGTGACAGGCTAAAGAGAGAGGGAGGGAGGGAGAACGCACTGAGGGAGTATCGAATTCATCGGTATTCATTGCAGCAGTGCAGCAAAATAAACATGTAATTTTGTTGAGTGTATACATTGATCTATTTCCTCTGGAATATAAAAATGCATCTGTGCGTTGTTCGATTGGAGCAAAGAGATTTCGATGGCCAGAGCGTACAACGAACGCGACATAAAATAAACGATGCATCAAAAATACCGAAAGTATACGACCCTTCGCAAATACAGCGTCGACCAAACGCTTCAACAGCACGAATTGCATTTACATACCGAATCAATTTTATCTTTATTTATTTTTTTTTATTTCATAATATTTCGTGTTATTACTCACTTGCATCACAACAAGCATTATTATTTTTCTTTTAAATGTACGATAATTATTTTGATGGCCTTAAACTTTTGGCCAACAGTGTACCTATACGAGCCCTGCAAGTAATCAATTCCTGTCATTGCTGCAATCACCTTTTCAGTAAGACAAAGATCGAAGAGGGATATGAGGATTTTTTATTTATAGAAACATCAAATCGTCTCCGCGTGAATCGCGCATTGAAAATATAACGCCCGAGAGTTATTGCTCTGTTTTTTTTACATCTGTGCTGAAGGCATGGTACTGGAGTCTGAAGAAATCAATTTTACCTTCCTCCCTTTCGGTACCTTGCTCACTGCATTTTGGTATAAACGTCAGATTCACCGAGGATTATTAAGACACGACGAACCAAGGATCTGTATTTAATTTATCAATATTACATATATATTATCTCTGAAACCAAGCATAGTCCCCTGATTAGTCGGTAAAAATAATGATTTTCGTGGCGAAATCGAGTTTGCTTTTGTGATGCCAGCGTATATTTTGTTTTTCGTGAATTTGATTGTTTTTTTGCGTTTTTTTGCGGAAATTTCGAGTTTTCGCGAAAAAGTCGATGAGTTTCGTAATCAGCGGAAAATTTCCGATCGGATAACACTCTGAAAAATGGAAAATTTGAAAAAAAAAATTTTGGCTCATTTTTGGCCAGTTTTCCAGAAACCTCAAAAAGTCGAAATTTCAAGTGGTCATAACTACGGTTCTATTTGAGCTACATACATTTTTTGGGGTGGTTTTGGAAAGCCCTCGAGTAGACTTAGAGAACGGTGCAAGTAAAATATCGATAGCTAAATTCCTTCACCCTCAAAATCGATGTCGAAAATCAGCGAAAAAAACGCAAAGGGGTATGTATGGAAAAATTGGCGAAAATCCATGGTCCATCTTTAAAAATCTGCCAAAAATCGAAAAATCAAGATATCGACATGAATCAAACGGCATTTTGAAGCCTCAACAATTCCAAAGAGAATAAGCACAAGTTGGAGTATCTACCTCAAAGAGGAAAAAAATGGCAATCATTTCAGTGAAGCAGCTCAATCCGGCAAAAAATGGCAAAAATTTTTGGATTTCAAAAATGACTTTTAATGATCTATATCGATGTATTTTTTCCCGCTGATTACGAAACACACGGATATTTCATCGAAAACTCAATAATTCAATGCGAAAATCCAAAAAAACCACTCTAATCGAATAGTTACTATTTCCTTTCAATTCTCTCATTGAAATGTAATTTCCTCAGAATCGAAAAAGGATGTTTTGCAATCTGCGGAAAATTTCCGATCCGATAGACTCTTGAGATATTGTAAATTGGAAGAGAAAAAAAAATTCTTAATTTTTCGCGACTTTTCCAGGATCTTGGAAAAGCCTGCTGCTGATTAAACTCATTTTTATCTATCATATGGCATTATTGATCCCTCTCTTGCCTCCGCTCATGAAAGACACCAAGTCTTAAATTACCGAATTTCAACACAGATTAAATTACGAAAAAAATTAAGGCGCGCGAGTACCCACCCTAGTAAAGTTCCAAATCTGTTTGTCAAATTGTATAAAATTGCGAAAAAGACACTTTTGGCGAGACAACCTCAACGAGAAACTTTGTTTCGTTTCGGTTTTTCTATTTATCAGCATTTCGCCTTACATTTTTCGTCGGTTTGCGGTTTAGGGCACACTCCAAGAGCTTTAAATTCTCTCACAGCGGAGAGACTTTTCCTCTCTCGTTGTATCCACATTGCCCCTCTCTTACTTACTCTCTTGGGTAAAATAGCGAGATCTCGACGGTATCGCGGGGCCAAAATGAAAACCTCCCTCGGGAAAACGTGAATAAATATTCCATTCGACCGCTCGACCTCGCCCTCCCCCCTTCCAACCCCCCTCTGCACACACACACAGACACTCAAAACACTGACACATCGTAACGCATTTCGCTTGCAAATCTCACCTTCTACGCGATTTCGGCACGCATCGCAGGGGGACGATGAATAGATGAAATAAATTATTCGCCCCGACATTTTGCACTTCGTTGCTACAGCTACGACGACTATTTACTACCCCTAATACGTACCAGACACATATACAGGGTGACCCCAAATCGAGTGACAATAATTTACCCCAACGCAGGTGACAAAATCGCAGGTCGAAATAAAGTCCTGGAGCACTTTTCGATTCGACCAATCCCCACTTGGTTATAGCTCGATTTAGCGTCTGTACAGTCTCTGTGAAAAATGCATAAAAAGCTTTTCGTCTTGAAATTTCCTCACGAAAGCAACCCTCGAATGTCGACATCGACTTCTGAGACAGCCTGTATACGTACATACATAAATATATATACAAACACGGTAGAAAACGAATGTCACACGAAAACGATGCTAAATTTACGCATCGGTGATTTCCCTCTGCTTGTCACATTACGAGAACTGGTGCGTTTAATATAATGCGCCCCCTTCGTGTTCGACTAAATCAGGGGTGTTTTTCGCGCAGAGGGACGCGATTTCGACGGCCAAGAATCGCGAGGAATACCCGCGTTTCGTTCGCTCGTGATTCTCCCCCCTGCTCGGTCGGATAATTCCGAAACTAAACGTCGACGAGGAGTAATAAAAAAATATTCGCGTAAAAAGGGTAACAGAGCGAACAACGAGATGAGCGATCGCGCTCTTATTTTCCCATCGCGAAACTCGATGCGGAAACGCTCGAGATTCGTACTGGAAATTTTATAATGGACATAACCGCGAAAACGAGAGCGAAAAAAAATTGAAAAAAAAAAAGAGCCCACGTCCAAAATGCTACGAGAAATATTTATAAACAGGCGTATATATTTATATATCGTAAATGTAAAAAAAAAAGAGACGAACGATGGAAGGTGGAAAACAGACTTTGCGCACGCTTCTCTATATCGGCACGACCCACTTTCCTTCGCTTGTAAGCAATTTGTAAACGGTCAGAGTTTTGAGATAATGTACATGTATCCTGATACCTTGTTTTTTATATATATATACACGTATATATGTGTCTATATATACGTACATGGATAATAAACGGAGAAAACGCGAGAGCCAAGGTGGACGAGGTGGAAACAGTTAGATTGAGGAACTTGGTACGACAGGGATGTATATACACCCTTAAAAAGTATATACCCAGCACAGTCTCAAGTTGAGAAAAGCAGGGTCAGTGATTAAATGCCTCAGCCGCATCACGCAAACTTCTAATTATGAACGAAAGCGAGCGAGACACCTGCGGTCACATGATTTCTCTCACGGATCACGAATTTCTTTCTCCTTTCCGATAGGCGAACTTTGCACGCGCTTCTCATAATTAAATTTTCAGCATAGAAAAACGAGAGAAAGAAAAAAAAACGATCCAAAGGGGTAGAACTTTGAGCTGTGAGAAAATAATGATGATAATAATGATTAAACAGCACGACGAACGGGTCGGGACTCCATGGGGGTGGCCGTCGCCGAGTTTCGACGGTGTTTGCCGCGTGGGAAAACTGCGATTGAGAAATTTGATGGAAATTAATCAAGCTCATCATCGCGAACTATTAAGCCCGTCAATGGCTTTTCCTCTCAGGAAGTTATATCAGTTTTCAATTATCCCTCGTACATAGCTTGCTGGATGAAAGTAACAGAGATACGAGTGGCAACTTTGGAATCGATATTGGAGTTCCGTAGATCGAAAGATGACGGTATATTCATTTTATACATGACAGTGACGAAGGTAATTGATTTACTCTGGACCTGCAGCCACCGAACCGAACGAATGATATCTGCGCATACATACACACGTTTGGATATGGTCACGTGTGTCATGTGTACATGAGCAAAGTCGTGTAACATTGAGCCTGTCTGTGGGTAATACCAGCAGAGCCCTGAATCTAATACGAATACATTCCATTCGCCGGAATCATCATTTCCTCTTGGATTATTATTCCCTCTCGTTTCCGTCTCTTCCCCACTGACGACGCTCTCCACTCCATAACGAAATGCCAACTTCCACCCACTGAATTCCTAATCGAAGATTGATCCCCTCGCCCTTCTCTCGCTGACTCTCGATCTTTTCTCTTCTCGCTTCGTCTCCTCTGCAGAGGGCAATGTTTACGACACCCGACGTTGGTCCATCACACCCGAAGTTACCTACTATCGTGTAATGCCTCTGACGACTGGCGAACCTGACGTCCTTAGATGCCAAAGTCGAAATCTGATCAGATCCGTATGGACCAAACTCGAAAAACGAGAGTTCTTTGGACACTCGGCCTCGACTCGCGGCAGGCGAGACCCAACCGGATGAGGGAACCTAGCGGAGATGACGTGAATTCCGTTGGAGGGAAGAGGCAAAGGCCTCGCGATAAATGCGCTAGGGCGTACGACGTACAGGGCAAAGAGGAAGTTGCTAGGTACATGTGAGTGATACAGCGAGAATGAGCGAGAGGAATGAGGCTCGCAGCATCCACCATCAGCCAACCGGGAACTTTGGGAGAAGGTAGATTGTTGGGGTTCCCTCGAACCACCCTCCTCCCCGCCGTGCCTTTCATTCCCCCAACCCTCGTGTTACTCTTGAATATCCACGAGGCGGAAGAACTTTCGACGAGTGAACGTGCAAGCGGAGTAGGGCTAATATGTAATACCAAAAGTTTGTCTATATCCGCGAGAGCGGAATAGGATTCACGCAGCTCGAGTGTATGCCTCGTGGAAGTGAAAATATGATACTCCGCGCCAGCATCGTGTATACGTTCTCCATGAAATCATCTTTATCTGTGTATTCACCTATCCGCGTGTACCACCAACCTACAGCATCCTAGACATCTCCTTATCACCGTCCAGGTTTTACCCAGCTTATGGCATCGCAAATGGCGCATTCAACCCCCAACGTAGTGGGACAACGATGATGCGCACTGAACGAGGAGGATAATCTCCCTTTTGGACACTTTTTACGTGCACTCCGCTGCAGGATTGCTCATCCGACATTGAACGTCCGAGAACTCAATCAACGTCAAAGGAAGAGGATGAAGAGTGACACTGCGATCTGGACCGTAAGAGCACATTTGGCCTCGTCCGACGATGGCAGATTTGTTCAGCGGGGAAACGAGATGCTTTTCTTTCTTAAGGTAGTTCTATCGTTTTATCGTTTTCTTAAGATTTTGTTGAAAATTTGAATACGTATTCTTTGATGTCATATATACGTGTGTAATAAATTTTGGAAGGTTTTACCACGTGGAAGTTGAGATATTTATTGGTAAAAATCACAATTTTCGGTAGTCTCTCGTAAGAGCGCGTGTTAAAAGTTGCATTTTCATCAATGAATATCTTGGCTTCTACGTGGTGAAGCCTTCTAAAACTTTGCATACATTTTTATGCAACATCAAAGAAGATTTCTCGAGTTTTCCAAAAAAATCTTAAGAAAATTTTTTTCGCAATTTTTGTAATTATAGAGCAAGCACATATCACCTGGGATGACCGTGAATTTGGAGTATGCTGTTCTTTAGTCGATTTGCAACAACCTTTCTTATTTAACCGAAGCCCGCGAACCATTTTGTATGTGAGAAAAACTGCAAAACAATTTCTCGATTTGAATCTAACGATAGAACTACCTTAAATCAAAACGAGTCCCTCGAAAGGGTGTCAGCTGTTCGAAGATCGACAAATACTCCCAGCAGCCACTCTCCCGTTGAGAGTTTTGCGCACAGTAGGCTACATCTCCGTTCGTACTGCTACCATTCGAGGATCAATGGCGGGAGGATTTTACGCGTTAATTTGACCCGGCGGACCGTAAGAGAGTCCAACTTGTTTTCGTCAACGGCCTGTATCTGTAACGAATTATCTGTGCGAGTGGCCGCGTTACGAGCAACCCGTCATTTTCTTGTTTATCTGCGAATGGCTCTCCAACGTTTTGTTTCAACACCCCGCGGTCTTTAATTACATTTTTTTTGGCTCCGCGCCGCCTTTGATCCCCTGCAAACGTTACATTATTTTCGACCGTCGCAATTTCGCGCCACCGAAAATCAACCCTCTCCCAACCCTCGCTATCTTCCTCCCGCAGCCGGGTCAATATTGTGCACATCCATTCGAGCTTGCGTTCGCATACCGCGTTCAATATTCGAGCGATTTACTTTTGCTCCTCGTGTCTTCCTCTCATTCTCTAATTTTCACAGAGTAAATAATATATTTCACTTAATTCCGTCTGTTTTCTCTAGACGAGTGATGGGGGAGTACGGAATACCGGGCGGTGCTGAATTTACCCCTTAAGAGACGACTAGGAAAACCTCAGCTAAGTAGTCCCCCGAGACGCGTGCGTTTACGCTACCAACTTTAGGTCCTGTTTCTGTTTCAAACTTGCGCGCATAAATGATAGATAGACGAAAATAGGAGCTATTTAACGATCCCTCATGATGATTCTACGCTGTAGAATCAACGAAGATGTCCCCTGTCGATCCGCCATTTCCTCACCGGAGATTAAAAGGAATAACGAACGTCTGGCGTCACTTTCGACACGGTACTTGTCGGGCTCGTTGACGAACGAAATTGTTCAGTCGGAAGTTACGATACCAGGCAACTTTCTCGATGATAAACTTTCATCAGGCATAAAATAATATAAATCATGCCCCAGTCGGTCGAAAAAGTAACTCTACGCTGCCGACAATTCACCCAACGATAAATATTTAACCATCATTTCGTTTAGGAACAGCATGCAGCCGAGCAGGATACGCCAGCATCCCAGTGACATCTGACGAACGTTAAAAACAATAAAATTCATCGAACGAAAATTTGAATAAATACATCGACACCGTACCGTTGTCGGAAACCAACCGCGTTTGATGGATTTATCGCGACCAGTGAATTCACGAAGGTATTGTTCCAACATTTTTGGTCCAGATATAATTCGGTTTACGCAGAGTGGAATGGAGTCACGGGTGGGAAGATATCGACGATAAAAATTTGCAACATTTTAATTCAAAGCATCGACATTCGTTGCTTTCGAATTTACGACTTTGGTAGATGACGCGAACGAACCGTCTCTCTTTTTCCAAAAAAATCCGACGATTTTTGTAAATTATCGGAACCCCCATGTTCAATGGGAATTCCGACTTTTTTCAACGTCTGAAAATCAATCCGCTCATTAATCACCTCGCTATAAATTTATATGCAGGCGTAATGAAATGCAAAGAAAGGCAAATTACGTGAATTATCGCGTGCCGCGTACAAACAAACAGCAACCACTGTATACACGTTTAGTATCTGTCTGACGGGTTACCTCGAGCTTATGGTAACTCTGGTGAGACGAAGGAAATTGTAGAAATTAGATTCGCCGAGTAACCCCAACGTATACCATGAATCAACTGAACGTGAGGGCGCCTTCAGGGTTAAGTCTGCAATAGTAGACCCTACATGTATAGTGCACCATCATATATATATGTAACTAGAGCTGATGGAGAGGAAAATGAAAGGAGTCGGTACTAGCTTACATGCCTCTCCTCCCTGCTGATGCCACCAACGCTGGACCAGCTAATCCAACCCTGGGGAATAACACTACATCACGAAAATGTATTATACGCCTTGAATTATATTTACCACTTCTTTTTTCGCTCCTTCTCACTCTCTCTCTTTCCACCAATCTTATAAATGGAGTTTTTTTCCTCGAGTATGGAAAGAAAAAAAGAACAAAGCCATTTAGAATATAAACAAGTATCAAAGGGTCGATGGAGAAGCCATGTATGGGGAGAAAAACGAGAACGGGCTAGTTTAAATTATTCCGAGACACGAAAATGTCGGAAATTTATCTCCGGGATAATGCCGAAGCGCTGTGAGCGATATTGCAGACGCGGGACGCGATATTTGCGTCGGAATGACTTTTGAGTCTTGAATATACAACCTCTGGCGCTTTAACGAAGATAATAATGTTAATAATAATAAAAAGACGTGCAAGATCACAGATTGAGCAATCGAGAGGAACACGCGATGCAGTTTGTGTTATTTCAACACGAGAAATGAAGAGATTGTCCATGTGGAAGAGACACGGAGGAGAGTTTTGATAATTGACATTGCGCATATCTGGCTGGTACATTATGCGGTATTAATACAAGAGGGAACGAGCGAAACGCTGTACAGGATGTCGCAAAACCGGATGCTGATAATTTGACACTGCGTCGGGGATGAAATTTCGAGTCGAAAAGTCTTCAAGAACTTTTCGATCCGACGAAACCCCGTCGAGTTATCGACGAATGTAGTTGGACCGAGAACTGCAGCAATTTCCCCGTGCCCCGCGGCGGCAGGAGAGGGGAGAGCGCGCTCACTGGCCCCAACTTTGACGATCGATAACTCGCTTGGTTTTGGTCGTACAAAAAAAAGCTAAAATACATTTCGACTCGAAATTTCATTCTCGATCCAGCCTTGAGCTACCAACGTCGTTTCTTTAGAGAAAAATGGCGATATCTCGTGGAAGCGACACGGAGGAGAGGTTTGATGATTGACATCGCACATATCTGGCTGGTGAATTATGCGATATTAAGACGAGAGGACAGACACGTTGCATACGCTTGTATATATACCTTTCATAAGTATTTACGATGCAATTCAGTGACGTTTGGAATACATCGTAGAATCAGAAGTACGGGAGAGAGAGAGAGAGAGATGCATGTGGCACACACGCTGGAAACGCTCGAATTGCATACGAGGGGCAATGTTCATGTTGCGAGGAAACAAGATTGCATATCATATATACATATATATATACACATATATATCCATATATACACATCCGCACATGCATAATACACGTTAGAGGTGTATACACATAACAAGGAGAGAACTAGAAACAGCGCTGGATGCGTTTACGTGCACAGATACATCTAGGACGCGAATGCGGAAGGACTCGGCACTGCCAAATATATACGGTATGTACTCAACGATATAATGCATGTATGCATGCAGCGATCGTACGAGTTTACATTCGGTTGAGTTATCTATATATATATATAGAAGGAGGACGTGGGTCCACACGTAAGAAACTTCCGAGGCCGAGAGAGAAAGAGAGATAGAGAGGCAGAGAACGCGAGAGGATGCTGCGAGCATAGTGGCTGGTACAGATCTCTCTCTGTACTCCCGATGCTCCGCTTCCACTCGCGAATGGTACTTGTGCCTTGCATACGTACACGTATATGTGTATAAATATATATAACGCTTTGCGCGTTGCTCACCAATGATACCAGAGCCGTAGGAATCGATACCCATACGCTTCAACCCGTTCGCTGCGTGTCCACGAGCAACATGCCCACATATCTACCCTGCGTCACACCATCGTGTCTTTCTCTTGTCCTCACTCTCACGCACCACCCTCCCACCCCTTTTTCACCACCCTCTCTCTCTCTCTCGCATGCCTACACATGAACACACGCACCAGCCGCGTAATGAGAGATACACAGAGAATTCTATACGTGCGGTCGGCAGCTCTGCGGTTATTAGAAGATGACACGCGGACGCTTCGCATATAGGACCATTCTGTATCAACTTGGGGACTGACGGCGGCGATAGACATGTATATATATATTATACACAGTTGACACGAGACTGTATGGCGGTTCGCCGCGTTGAGCAGCATGGTCGCCTCCATTACCGGAAATGGATGATCGCTCAGCCGTCCCGGCTCGCTGAGCAACGGCAATTTCAGACTCTATTTTTTTCATCAAACGATCGCCACCACTCGGAACCATTGCTTTTGAAAATAATAAGGCAAGACTCGATCACGAGGGTGCGTGACCCATTAAGGTTCAGGGGAGCACGTTTGGACTCGCTTGAGAACAAAAAAGAGCAGGTTTTCTCGCAGTCTACAGCGCAGAAACGGCGTTTTCCGGGTGAACAAAGTTTTCCTCGGCTCACGACGTCTCTGCGCTGCTTCGGAAAGAGTGCAAAAAGAGTCTTCGTTTGAAAATCCGTGTAAAATCAAAGGGCGGTTTTTTTTTTCTTTCGAACTCAGACATCGGTCTCGAGAGCGATAAAAAACGATCATCGGCGAGGAAGCTGTGCTGGGATCCTTTTTTTGCGGAATCCTTCGTACTTTTGGCTCGAAGAATTTATGAATAAAATGAAAATCGCACCCGCGACTCGTCTCTCTTTTTTCTCGTACTCCATTCGCCCGATACCGGCTCGGAATTTGGTGTATGCAGGAGTGGAAGGAGAGCTTGTCCCGCATTAACCGCAAACTACTATCTTGGTCTTCTCGCGCTTGTGCGCGACGTCTTTTCCCCAAGTCGTATTTCGTACCGTATCATCCCCTTGGATCTTACTCCCTTCTGTCATCTCTCTCTCTCTCTCTCTTTTCTCTCTCTCTCTCGCTCTCACATCGACGCACACTTTCTTCTTCTATCCGCAGTGAGCTTTCCTCTAATCGTCTAACAAAATTCAATTTCCTCGCGATATGAACGTCGACGACTCCTCGCAAACTTCGTCAACGTTCAGAAGGATAGATATATATGTTATTTCTCTCTCCATTTCAATTTCTCTTTCGTTGCTACAGGTAGCAGAGAGCCCCAAGAGAGAAAGACTCGTCAATTCGACCCTCGCGCGTTCCGCGTGTCTCCCCCTGAAACTCTGCCATCATCGCCGTCGATGTACAGTCGGAGGCATTTAAAACGCGTGTCACCGCGTTTTCGTCTCTCGTACGTGGCAAATGTCTCCAGAAAAACCGAAATAAATCTCGATGTAACGGCGTCGTTTTTTTCTTCACTCGAATTTGTTCAAAAATACCGGAAAACGAGCCGCAATTATGTGTCTTGTTTTTTTTTTCATTTTTCCCCGCGATCGATTGCCAATCACTGCGAAATCTTCTTTTTTCATTGAAAAACCGAAAAACGTGGGTCGCTTTTATCGAGCGTAAAATTCACGTGATAATGTTCAACCGGAAGAAAGAATTACAGAGACGTATCGCGGACTGCCACCCGACGGATTTTCAAAAAAATTCACCTCGCGCTGGAGCGTTTCGTGAAAGTAAAATTTGTTTTTTTTTTGTTTTTTCAACACCGTTTTTATTCGAACGAAGCGAGTGCCAGGATTTTCGATGAAAAATTGCAAAACTACGGCGTAAGTTGGGAATTATGCAGGGGCTGATAGAGACGTGGAGAAGGACATAACGAGAGCGAGAGAGAGAGAGAGAGAGAGAGAGGGGCAATGTCGAATGGTCGGCATGGGCCGAGATAATAAACCAGTTAATTTGAATTAGAGCAGCAGCGGGCAGTATTATATTAGCTTCGAAATAGAGATGATAGAATTGCGCAGAGATCAAATCGATTAATATACACATATATATGTACACAGAATATAATAATTCCTCGCAACATTTACAAACGCGTAATTCAAGCATACTGCAAGCTCGATTGCCTATTAACTCTTGGCCCCCACATATGGGCGAGAGCTTATCGTCGCCATCCACGCGACTTTGATCGTGATCCATCGTCCAATGAAACGAGGGGAACGACGAGATGAAAAATGACGAGAAAAATGTATTTAAAGTGGAAAAAAATAAAAGCAGGAATGAAAAAAAAAAAAAAAGCACGAAAATTCGTCCATCCACGATAATCCGATTCATCACAGGGGATACTACGATGGAGATAGGATGGGACGAATATTAATATAGAGGAATTTCCATCATCCAAAACCGTACAATAAACTATCGATCATATCGGATCGTACGTCACATTGACACACGCTGCAATCTCTAATGGGTTATCTAATCTTCACCGATCTAATTATTGCCAAATGTATTATTAGTGACATGTCAGTAACGCCCCTATTTCTCGCTGATATTATTGTACATAATGTCACCCCGCAGCTCCTGTTTCGCCATGATTATCGTAATTCCTGTCAGCGCAGCGTTCATTAATCTTGCCGACGTTTTGCAAACGTTTTTGAGGACAATGTCATTCCGCAATGCTATCCCCTCTGATTTTTTCATAATTTTCAACAAAACCCTTTCTGAATCATTTTTTTTTGAACCACAAATGAAAATCTCAAAAATAAAATCGACGGGAAATCTGGCGCAATACGAGCCGAAAAATTTGCCCGCGAACCGCGTCTTTCCGAGCGAGAGAATCCGCGACGAGAGAAATAGGGATTAACGTAAACGTCGAAATTCGATTTTTCGTATCGTTTAAACGGGAATCAATTTTAATTCGGAATGAAACAATTGATTCGTAAACTCCAGGGGACGCGTTTGTGCATTAGGGTGAGGTTGTATATGGGGTGAAAGAAATCGGAAATGGGATGTATAGCACTCGACGCACCCTCGTGCGGATTACCAGAAACGCAAAACACAAGTGTCGGAATTCGACGAGATTGGGGTTGATGCTTATACCCCTCTTTTCTCTGTCTCCCTCCCTCTCATACCCACACACACACACATTGTATGCTCGTCCCCCGTATTTAATACTCGCCGGACTCAACAGGGGTGCTTTATTGCACGCAAGTTTACCACTCATGTGACACAATTCGTCCCGAGAGAATCAAGGCAAATCTCTTTTATTTTAACAAATTGTCCCGCGAAGAGCGACATCCGCAAACGACCATATTTATTCGCGCATTCGTCGAGTGCCATAATCTCCGCAAATTGATGCGATTTCAAAGCCGATCTTCCCATTTTCGTCTCCCTGCGCGGAAAAATAAAAAATTCTTTTCCGAAAATCAAATCCAAAATGGAATCCCTCCGGTTTTTCAAATACACTCGAGCTTTTTCAACATTTTTTTCAGTGTTTAGAAATGTTTCGAACGTTTGAAAATTTCTAAAGGACTTTTCTATAAATCAATATCAAACTTTCGCATCGTTCGGTTCACTCTGGAAATTTTCTGTTTGTGAAAAATTGATTTCTGTCGATGGAATCGAGGGTGATTATCGACGGGGGATGAAAATACACGGATTTCACGCGAAACATTGACGAAGCGTTGGGAGGAAAAAAAAGGTGTTGAAAAAGAGACGACGCCGCACTTTATTCGCAACGTGCGTTGGTTATTATTATCAATCGATGGCCGGTTAATGCCGAACCTTAATCCGCGGCGATACACACGGTTTTCCTTCTCTTTCACCCTCCCGCTGATTTCCGCGCACCGCGAGTCTGCTTAGCAAGCCTCGCGCGTCGTATATTCCACCGATTGCGAGAGCCTCATTCCGGAGAGCGCATTGATATTTCCGCGTTGAATTTTTTGCATATTTCATGCGAAAACACCGCGGGCTTATAGCGTCAATAAACCATAAAACGGCGAGGTACCCTCGTGCAACCTGCATTTTTCTCTTCATTTGCGCAAACGAGGTTGAAAATTGGAACTCGTAAAAATGGAATTAACAACCGAAGCCCGCTCCGCGAGGCAAAATTCAATGAAAAAAAAGCAAAACAAAGAAATCGATCGCTATGATTAATAAAAGGGATATCCGACGTTTAATTTCACGTTCAAATATGCTTGACGCGCGACACGCGGATTACCACCGATTTTTCATCGCGGAAAATCGATTATCTACGAAAAATAACGAGAGACGAATGAAACGGCCCGAAAAACGACGTTTCAAAAGTGGGGAATCCCGATTATAATCCCTCGGCCATCCGAATATTCGATATCGAGAACAAAAAGAAAAGAAAAAATGGAAATCGGACTAGAATATACCATCACTCGTGAAAAATTTTTCATTCGCCTTTCATGACCGATAATGACGATTTTACAGCGATCCCATCGCAAACGTATTCTCGAGAATATAAAAAAAACCGATTGTTCAATCGGAAAGGTAAAAACGCTGCATTTCCGTCGAATTTGATCGAGAAATCAAAAAAAAACTCTCCTCAAACATGGCCACACCTGTACGAGTTTTCTCTTTTTTTCCGCCTCGTATCAGATAAAATCTCCGTCCCGAGGAAAACGAAGCTCTATAATTACGAGGATAAATTGAATTTTCCTTCAATCTCGATCAACCGTACATGTACATACAGACACACACACACACACACATACATAAATATACAAACACACACATGTATGTGCTTACCGAAAATACCTCCTGCAGTCACAGCCCCGATGACAAACCAGGAGAGATACGCGCACCAGATAATCCAATCGCGTCTTTTCACATCCATCGTTGATTAAAAAGTTTTATCAGACGATGGAAGACGTTAACGAGATGACGACGCGGGTTCTCTCAGCCCCCCGACGCTCGACGACAATGGCACGTTCTTGAATTTATTTGACCAAGCGTTGATTCGATCGAGAACGAGATCGACGCGCCGGAAAAACTTTCGCGTGTTTTTCCACGACGCGAACATTCGCTCACACGTTACATATATATATATGTATATATATATACGTATAAAAATATATATACATGCATACGCACGAGATATATATATACATATATATGCGAACGTGTGCTCAGAGCCGATCGTCACCGTAATCCGTTGATCGTGCGGCGTGCGTGTCCAAACTGGAGCCGCGACTCGTCATTTTCGGCATTTTTCGTCCACGAGCGTTTTTTTCACATCCCGACGATTTTTTTATTATTACTATCCCGATTTTATTATCCCCTTTCCTTCTTTATTCCTCATTCACTCGCCTTTCGTCGGGTTTCCTCGCGGAGGCCGTTAATTATCGATCTTGGTCCATTGGCGACTGTGGTCCATTGAATATAAGTGATGCTGCGCGCGGATAGAAAAAAATGGGGCGAAAAATAGAAAAATCAAACCCGCCTCGATAGATCAGGACTCTTCTCCGTGTACACCGTAGACGGCCCGAAGCGAGCACTGAATTTTAACGGTCCGCGCTCGAACAATCGATCACGACACAATTGAATCGCGAAATTCCGTTGTTCGGAGCTCGACAACGTTCGACACAATCGTGAATTATTTTTTATTTATTCCCGCGTATACATGTATCGCACGATACGCGTATACAAACACTGGAATATTTTCACGAAATCTGATCACCAAGGTGTGTATTCGTCATCGATAATGACGAATTTTATTCACCGAAGAGGAGAAAAATAATGGATGAAACTTTTCAACCCCCCCCCCCCCCCCGCGCCCTTTTGGTGGTATCCGAAAAAACGTTAAAAACGAAATTTCGAAGATCGGAAATTACGACGAAATTACGAAGGAGTGCGAGCCTTCGAAAGAGTGATATAAAACGAGAGCGGTGTTTTTTTTTTCTCGTAAGTTCAGTTTTTTTTTTTTTCCCGCCCGCTGCACACTTTGTTTCGAGTTGTTCCTGCGGGGAATCGGCGAGATTCCGAGGTTTTTAACGACGAAGCAATCACGTCGAAAGCACTTTTTTTTTATCGGCACTTATCTCGGGCTCGGCGCGATCAAACGCGAAACGCCGGTTTTTCATCGCGCTGACGCACACACACGCGCGCACACACCTCCGCGCGGATAAAAAGCACTTTCCGCGGAAATCTGGAAGAAGAATCATCATCGAGTGTGATGAAATGAAAATGGCACCGCGGAGGAACGCGGGAGGGTCGAAAAGGGATGCGGAACGAGGCGAAAAGGGCGAGAGAGGCGCGAGAGCTTCGGGAAATCGTTAGACGAGATGAGAATCGGCGAAAACTCGGATGTAATCGCGGAGAATCTAAAAGGATGCTCGCGCATATATCGTTTAATCGTGCGTACGCCCGGAGCTACTTTCGGCAACTCGTTAGCGGGCGCGCAGACGGCCTGGCGTGCACCGACACCGACGGCAAGGTGGAACATGGTTCTCTCGGATCTCTCGCACTTGTTGCCGACAATTATCCCCTACGGTCGCCCGAGAGAGAGAGAGAGGGGCGTAAAACTCGACGAAAGAGAGAGAGACTTTTCCCTTTCGAAAGCTTTCGAGCTTTCCTACTTTGCCAGTCGTTACAGCTCGTTTTCTCCGCTCGTGCAACAGAATTAAGGAACGTATACGTGATGCCAAGTTGAAACAATTCTTCTCATCGGAGATGCGCGATGTCCCGGCGATATTTTAATTTTTTTGAAAACGTTTGCAGAAGCGATCGGTCCTCCCTTTGGCGGCGGAAGGTTTTTGCATCCGTCACGCGGAAATGATTCGAGAAAAGTGAAGGACGATCGGCTGTTTTGAATAATTCGACTGTTGAAAAACAATTAGTCTGTCGTAAATTTATTTTCCGCGACAAAGAGCAAGTGTAAAGTCACGACTGAATCGCCGAATTAAACGCGATCAAAGAGCAACGTGATCTTTCTTGTTTTTCATCACTACATCGAACAATTCACCGTTTTCATTCGTATGCGTTTCATTCGAAACCGGACGCTCGTCGGAGAGAAAACGAAAAAAAAAGTATGCTCCTCGCGAAAAAACCTCTCGCGTGAATTTGAAAACGAGAGGATAAAACATTATGGACCCCCCGAGGGGCTCCGAGGGGACCCAAAATCAATCGCCTTCACCCATTTTCTCGCTCTCCAGCGATTCCTCCCTCTCGTTTACCGGATAATCCGGTCTGAGCTGTCACGGTCTTTGACCACTTTCGCGCGCTCGATCTTTCTCCCTCACCCTCCCCTCTCTCTCTCTCTCTCGTAGTAAGTTTTTTGCCCACGTGTATGTAAGAAGCTGTACGTGATCTTGCGAATGCTTCGGAGATTCCTCACAGGAGCAAATGGATCACAAATTGTTTTTTCTCTCGCCCGTGTATGGATGAATCTCCTCGGCAAAGTGGAAAAAGCTTTCACCCGCGACAAGAGCGCGTATCCCCACCGAGATTCACTTCCGTTTTATCCTCCTCTCCCCCCCTCCCGCCCCCCTCTTTTTCAAACCAATTAATTCACTCGAGATCCCGCTCGAACTGGATGCTGAGAGTCGCGAATAAAAGATACACCGAGTGGGAAGAAGAGAGACGCGATGGAAGACGCGATCTCGGAGGTTTTTACCGAGGTTTCCACCGCGAGAGGACCAAAACATTCGTGCACTCGGATGTGAAAGCCAGCTCCCCACAGCATCCGCGTGTGTTACCGTGTGCGTTTATACACACAACTGGTGGACCTTCTCGTTTAACCGGTTTCGCGCGATCCTCACCGCGTCTACCTGCCGCATCGAGGAGAGGAATGCCTCTGCATCTTTTTCGTACCCGCTCGCAGCTCCTCTCTCGTATTATCTTCGCAAAAAAAACCGCGCACAAACACCGCAACGTTACCGCGACGAGTCGCTCCAAAGCAGGATGGGATGCGAGAGATCTCGGTGATCGGCGGTTTTGGAAAAGCCCGCGATACTTTCAAGGCCACTCGGCCGAAAATCATCAAACGCCGAGTTTCGAGCTTTTTCCCCGATGTTCATCGACGAGGAGCGCGATTACGAGCCGTCATCGCTGCTCGCGCCAACCCGCCCGATCGTGCGGGTGATAAAAATAACACCGATTTTCAAATTCGAGGGATTTTCCTAACGCCTGGATCGATATCTCGCTCTCTTTCTCTCTCTCTGATGGATGTTTCTTCGTCGATGAGTGCGTCAATGCATCCTCGTGTTTGTGTATTTCCGTTTGTGCGTTTGTAAGTGTGTTTATATATATATATACATATAAATATGTATAGTTTGAGGGACGAGAGCAAAGCGCGCGCGATTCGAGCTGCTCTTCCCGCAGAATCACGATTCGCACTGGTACGCCATCGAGCGTTGGGAAACTTCACCAAGCTCCGACTCGCGCCCTCTCTCTCTCCCTCGCTCGTTCTCTCGCCGTCTCTCGCTCACGAGCGTCGATCCCGATGCTCGCCACCGCCCCCCCACCATCCCCTCTAGCTGCTGGGGTATCGCGCAACCCCCATGGCTTGTTTCCGTACTAAACCCCCGTCGATTCCGCGCGAGAGGGACGGAGAAGGGTGGATAAATTGTTGGCACGCGCGCGCGCGCGCCCTCTCGCGTACATCCCCACTTACTTTCCACGTTCGGATTCCAAAAAAGCAAAGAGGGGTTTTTCGCGCGGGCGCACGTTGTGTCTCCTCGCGTCGAGCACCCTTGAATCTTTCGTGTACATAAAGTATGTATATATATATATGTATATATATATGTATGTGTATATATATATATATATATATATATACTGCTGTATATATGTATATATATGGACCTTGTACAAGCAAAGTCGCCGCGAGGGTACACTTTCAAGAGAGGACACTGAGAGGGATAAGGGATGAGGGATGAGGATGACGAGACGAAGGAAAGATCGCGGGAAAAAAGTACCCTCGCGGCGTCGTCTCTCCCCCGAATTCCCGCATCTCGCGTGTTTCGGATGCTGTTTCCATTTTTCGACGACAACTCATTTTCACCTGCTGCCGTCTCTTTGCTTCATTCGTATCCCCATTCGGGGCTGATTTTGCGCGACCGCCCTCGACGTGCCGTGACAAAAGATATCTATAGTTTTTTTTTTTTTTTTTTTTTTTTTTTTGTTCCATTCCACTGGACCGAAATGATATCGAGAAAATTGAGGTAGGAACTGGCGCAGGCAGAGTAATATTAAGCGTCGATAAACCCGCGTCTGTGTTTTGTGTAACAATCATTATTGACCCTCGAATCGAATGGATGCATTTTCTTATTGGAATATCGAGTTTTCGGGGAAAAGTCGGTGTGTTTCGTAATCAGCGGGAAATTTCCGATCGGATAACACTTTGATAAATTGAAAATTAAAAAAAAAAAATTTCGGCTCATTTTTCGCCAGTTTTCCGGAAACCTCGAAAAGTCGAAATTTCAAGTGGTCATAACTACGGTTCTATTTGAGCTATTTACATTTTTTGGGGGGGTTTTGGAAAGCCCTCGAGTAGACTTAGAGAACGATGAAAGTTAAATGTCGATAGCTAAATTCCTTCACCCTCAAAATCGATGTCGAAAATTGGCGAAAAAAACGCAAAGGGGTATGTATGGAAAAATTGGCGAAAATCGATGGTCCATCTTTAAAAATCTACCAAAAATCGAAAAATCAAGATATCGACATGAATCAAACGGCATTTTGAAGCCTCAACAATTGCAAAGAGAATAAGCACAAATTGGAGTATCTACCTCAAAGAGGAAAAAAATGGTAATCATTTTAGTGAACCAGCTCAATCCGGCAGAAAATGGCAAAAATTTTTGGATTTCAAAAATGATTTTTAATGATCTATATCGATGTATTTTTTCCCGCTGATTACGAAACACATCGATATTTCGTCAAAAACTCAATATTTCGCTCCGAAAATGTAAAAATACGAAATTTATCAATTAATTATATTTTTCTCATTGAAATATCGAGCTTTCGAGAAAAAGTCAGTGTGTTTCGTAATCAGCGGAAAATTTCCGATCGGATAACGCTCTAAAAAATTGAAAATTTGAAAAAAAAAATTTTGGCTTATTTTTCGCCAGTTTTCCAGAAACCTCAAAAAGTCGAAATTTCAAATGGTCATAACTACGGTTCTATTCGAGCTTTAAACATTTCTTGGGGGTGTTTTGAAAAGCCCTCGAGTAGACTTAGAGAACAGTGAAAGTTAAATGTCGATAGCAAAATTCCTTCACCCTCAAAATCGATGTCGAAAATCAGCGAAAAAAACGCAAAGGGGTATGTATGGAAAAATTGGCGAAAATCGATGGTCCAACTTAAAAAATCTGCCAAAAATCGAAAAATCAAGATATCTACATAAACCAAACGGCATTTTGAAGCCTCAACAATTGCAAAGAGAATAAGCACAGGTTGGAATGTCTATCGCAAACGAAAGAGAAATGGCAAGCATTTTAGTGAACCAACTCAATCCGGCAAAAAATGGCAAAAAATTTGAATTTCAAAAATGGTTTTTAATGGTCCATATCGATGTATTTTTGCCCACTGATTACGAAACCCATCGGTATTTCGTCGAAACCCCGATATTTCGGTCCGAAAATGCGATATTACGAATTTCATCAATAATTGCTATTTTCTCATTGAAATATCGAGTTTTCGAAAAAAAAAGTCGGTGGATTTCGTAATCAGCGGGAAATTTCCGATAGGACTTCCAGAAACCTCGAAAAGTCGAGATTTCCAAGGCTCGCAACTACCTTTTTGCTTTCTGATGCGCGCATATGTTTTGTTTAAATTATTAAACTTGTGTGATAAAATAACGTACAAAATCAAGGCGCTGTAGCGCAAACGTGCGATCCCAAACACCCATCCCTGGTATATATATCATATGACACACATAGCAACGCACCTTTCTCCATTCGCCCACGATAAACTCGAGGCGAAATAAGATCGAGCAACGTTCGAATTCCCACGCCTGATGCCCAAGACTTATTCCACTATATATACGTACACATTTGTACATACTATGTCTATAACCGTCTATATACTGTACACCTTCAAGACCACCCACATGTTCCTTCTCTTCCATTCTCATCTCAACTATCCCCTATCATTGACTTTACGAATGGTGTCTTCTTTTTTTTCTCATCCCTCGCCTCTCTCTCCGTTCCCCTTAAGTGTGTGCCGAATCTCTCCGTCCGAGAATCTTCATCCATACTTCAGTCTCTCAGTGCCCAGAGAGAAAAATAATCGACCCGAGTGATCAATCGCACCTCTTCCGTTTCGAACATCTCTCTCTCTCTCTCAAACAGGCCTATGCAATTTATCAGATGCGCCGTTTTCAACGAATTTATCTCCGGCGTTATAAATGCTCCTCCCGAGAAGCGACGATCCTCGTACAATCTTTCTAGCAAAGGGGATGAAATTTCCTATCGCGAGAAGAGTGAGATCGAAAATTATTATTGTTATCGCTATTTGCAATAATTATTATCTATCGTCGCACGAAAATGGCGGCTTTGCGAAGCTTACCGACGTGTGAATGAATGATGAAAATGATGTTCATCACACGAAAGCGGAAACGGAGAAAAACGTCGGCATAGACGACCAGGAAGATCCGATAAGAGGCTTATTTTCAATTTACAATTCACCGAGCTCCCTGTGCTCAATAAACTCGGCGAAATATCGAAAATTTTGGCAACACGTCGAACGAGGCAGTCGGCATGAACCGATAAAAACTCGCTGAGTTAATAATTAATTAGAGACGTAAAACGCGGCTGCTGATCAGTCAGACTTTAGACGCGTACGGGTGAAAACGTAACAACTTAAAAACGACATGGAAGCTGGATAAAGCGATTAAACGCAAGTAATTATTCACGCAAACTCGCTACAAAACCCATGTACTTCGCTTTTTGGACCAAAAATGATGTCGACGTTTATTGACGGTACAATTACGCTCGCAGTTACCGAAAAAGAGTAAGGAAATCTTTTTCTCATGACACCCACAGGGGTGTCTTTGATCAAAAATAGTTGCACAGCATCGCGCGGATCAATACCGCAAATAAAATGGACGCGGATTTCCAGAACCTTTTTTTCGATGTCCCGTTGCAAAGATACCTCAATCAGCTCCGAAGTTATTCACGGATCGGCAAAAACAAGTATATTTTAGGCACCCGAATGAAAATCAATTTGCCGGACCGCTATTATCGCTGTCTTCCTGATCAAGGATTTATACCGCGTCAATCTGGACTCTAAATATACGCCGCTGCGAAAAATGAAGCCAACAGGAGGAAAGTTAAATGAGAAAATGCCGGACGCGAGAGATTGAAGGCCCCATATACACGTGTACTGGCTTTCCGGAGCGGTTGGAATTGCAAAGGGGAGAGGGGCGTTCGGAGCTTGGTCCAGAAAGGGTTCTTTTTTTATCCTCTCGTCTGCCACTTTGCCCCTGTGGGGAGTGAAGGAGAGAGAGCGAGGGAGAAGAGAGACGAAGAGGGAAAGATTCGGTCCAGAGGCCACCTAATCCAATGTTTTACAGGTTTACTGATTGCGGCAGAACGCCTGGTGTGCGAGTGTACCCTGCTACCTCGTCGTCTTCGGGATCCTTTTAGGGGAGGGCTACCTCTATCTCTCCTCTCCCTCTCTCGCATCCGATCTTTCCCTCAATCTCGCAGCATCCATCTCTACTTTTATCTCTTCCGCCGTTTTCCGTCTCTCCTTTACCGAGCTACTTCCGGTATTCTCCGTAGGTCGAGAGGGAAAATCGAGTCGTGGGAGGCGACTACACGCGGACTGTTCTAATTCAACGGCAAATAAACGCATCATTGAGCTTCCTTCGCCTTTTACCAATCAACCATGTGACACATATACGACACGTATGTATCACTATTTATACCAGCGCGAGTGTCTTCCGGAGAGAGAAAATGCACTATTCGTGCGGAAGTTCGGACGCGAGTCCCGGCATAACAATGGCGAAAAACGAGGAACGGTTAGGACGATAAACGCTTCGATCTTATTTTCGGCTTTATTTTCTCAGCCTCTCTCGGAGTTCTCTCCGTTTGAGAGTCTCGCGCTGGACCCGACGTCCAGCATCCGACCGTGGTGCTGTGCACACGACCGTCGGGGATCCGAATAAAACGATAAAAAACAAGGGCTGAATCTCCCTCGATATAAATTGCACCCTGTACCTCCGGGGGTGGAAAAAATAATAGACAGGGACGATGATGCAACCGCTTTTTTTCCGCCAAAGTCGAATTCCATCTCCGATGTGAGTGCGAAAATAATCAGGACGGAAAAAAATCATCGACGACGCATTTTCGCAGGGAAAAAGTTGCATTTTTCGTTTTCATCTCGAGAATTGCGTCAGAGAATATCTCGACCCCCCGCGCGAGTGTCTGTAAAAGTCTCCAGCGACGTTTTTTTCTTTTTTTCAACCTACGATAATTGCGCATTACGCAAATGCTCGTCATCCCCGTGGGATTTACCACGAGCAGGGATAAAAGAGCCCTCGTGTGACGTTACAATCTTTGAACCAACCGTATGAAATTTCGCCCATCAGCCTCGGCAACCGCTCGCGCATTCCCATGTACGTGTACAGCGTCATACGCGCGCACGAGGCTTTTCACGCCAAGCCGATTTCCATCAAGCTCAAAACCATCGACCATCGACCAATAATACAGGCGACTCGCGAAAATTCGATGAAATACTCATCGCGAAAACAAAATTCGGCAGGGAATATTCGTGTATAGGAAAAAAATATATATAGTCCTCGGTCCTCCGGCAGCATCGTCGGAAAAAAAAAGTCGCGTTTTTGAAACGTCGAAATTAGTGGAGATGTGTTTGTTTTTTTTCGTTCCGCGAATGGAAAAAGATGATGAAAACTCGCGCAAATCGCAAATATCGAGAGCTCTGCTTCCGTTCCTTCGGAGCGGAAAACCTTATGTAAATATTCCGCATGCTATACCGCACACTTTATCCAAAACTCTTCCGCCACTTTTTCTACTCCCTCTTTATATCCTCTTGTGCCTTCGGGCGATATGCAAAAGCGTTGAATGTCCTCGGGACAACGTTACTTTTCGATACTAGTCTGCGTACGTGCAAGCTCGAAAGCAACGTCGAAAAGGGCGAATTTTACGCTCGGATTTGCGCTCGCGGAGACTTTTCGTCTCTCGATGCCTGAAACATCGCATTACGTCTCTTACGGATTTAAAACCTGCTTTAAAAAAAATTGATACGTCCCCCCCCCTGCTGGAACGTCAAATACAATTCGTAAAATATATATCTTCGTCATCTTTCCTCTGTACCAACATGGCCGTTTTTTCGTGGAGAAAAAGGCCCGAGGGATTTAAATGGAATGAAATTATTGATTAAAATCAACGGGATTGCCGTCCGTGGAAGGACGAATATGAAAATACTCTTCTGCGAGATCGAATAACATGGAGCTGACGTGCAATTTCGTTATTCGGTCGAGATTACCTCGGAAATCGTTCCTCATTTGGAGTAATTTGCTCGCGACGTCGCTTGAAGATTTCCTCCGAACGACCTTTAAAGATTTTTCGGGGTTTCAACATTTCTTTTTATGGATATTTTTTTTTTTGAAAATATGACAGAGCTCGAGCTATCGATATCCGAGGAAAACATCGATGGAAGAAACCGTAGGATTTTCAATGAAATACAAACCGATGAAATATCGAAGATGGAAAATGACCAACGAAAATAATTGCTTTCATCTGACGAAAGTGTTGATGCTCGAAATACGATGCTGGCCGCCGAAAGCTCTCCAAATTCCGTGCAAGAATCAACCGTGTGCATGCGAATGAAAATCGTACTGCGAATGAATTTTTCGGACGAATATCGAAAATTGCAGTTGCAGGAGGAACGCGAGGATCGAATATAGCGTCGGTCGAATCTCCCATGGCCAATATCATGTTTACAAAATGGGGATGGCGAGCGAAACAACCCCGGAAGCCGAAGAGCCGATATGACAAACAAGTAGAATTATTTTGCGGTCGCCATTTTCGAACGTTGCGAGGTCAAAGTCGAAAAAAGAGTCAAAGATTGAAGAAAAAAAGGATTCATCCCCCAACGAACCTACGGAAACGAGATTTTCCCCTAATTTTTGTGCCCCGCAGGAAGAAACACTTGGACAGCCTCGAGAATGCAGCTTCCAGCGGTGGGGTCGTCGAATTATCGATTTATAAAATGCGCGAATAAAAGGAGAGGCTCGTCGGATCCGATCCTTGCTCAAACAAACCTCGACAGGTTCTCCAACGACCCCGACGCGTTTTGACAACGGCTAAGCCGCGTTTTTCGCATCCCCCTGCGCGATTCCTCCATTTTCCTACCGCCCAATCTCTTTCTCTTGTTCTTCTTCTTTTTTGAATAAACATTTTTCGAACAAACGACCGTTGCGGTGGAAAAGCTATTTAGCCGCAGTCTCGGGGCCGCGTCGGTCTCAAGGGCCACGTCGTGTGTCTCCCAAGGAGATGTCCCACGGCATCGGTTCCCTAATCCGCAAGCTTTCGCGGGTGTCGAGGAGGTTCTAGACGAGAAACGAGAACGTTGACGAGAGACCGAGAGAGCGAGAGGAAAGAGCTAAGCTCCGAGAATGTTTTTCAAGAGCGGCTGAAACGCCGCTTATGCAAGAGACGACCGAGAGACAGCTCCGACGAAAATGAAAAAGAAAAAGAGGAAAAACAGCGAGAGAGAGAGACCGTGGAACGTCGACGAGGGTCCCATAATTTTTACGTGAGCCACGACTCACCTGCTCTGCTCGCTTTCCCTTCAGCATCTCGCGCGCTCTTGCATACCATATATCCCTTCACTGTCCAAAGAGATATAAGCTCCCGATATTTACACCGGTTTATCTTTGATTTATAACGACCCGCCTTTTTTCTTCTCCCTTTTTTCGCGCGTTTTGTTTTCCACCGTCTTCTCTCTCCCGCCGCTTTATCTCCCAACGGTGACTCAAAATTACACGCTTTCGCGGTTACATCTGTGTCCGCCGGTGTCTCTTCCCGGCGTCTTACGTATCCAGCGGAAATATCCAGGATGGGAATAAAGCGCGAAATACGAAAAGCGTCCCACCGCGCGCAAACAACCGGCTGTACAGGACGATCGAGAAGGGTTTTTCGCTGCCTCTCTGTTTTGTCGCTTTGCGGCATTAAGGTAGTTCTATCGTTAGATTCAAATCGAGAAATTGTTTTGCAGTTTTTCTCACATACAAAATGGTTCGCGGGCTTCGGTTAAATAAGAAAAGTTGTTGCAAATCGACTAAAGAACAGCATACTCCAAATTCACGGTCATCCCAGGTGATATGTGCTTGCTCTATAATTACAAAAATTGCGAAAAAAATGTTCTTAAGATTTTTTTGGAAAACTCAAGAAATCTTCTTTGATGTTGCATAAAAATGTATGCAAAGTTTTAGAAGGCTTCACCACGTAGAAGCCAAGATATTCATTGATGAAAGTGCAACTTTTAACACGCGCTCTTACGAGAGACTACCGAAAATTGTGATTTTTACCAATAAATATCTCAACTTCCACGTGGTAAAACCTTCCAAAATTTATTATACACGTATATATGACATCAAAGAATATGTATTCAAATTTTCAACAAAATCTTAAGAAAACGATAAAACGATAGAACTACCTTAAATGCGGAACATTCGAGGAAAAACCGCCCCTCGGCATTGGCGAAAATGATTTTTTTTTGGGGGATTTTTACACGAACGCTAATCTCCCAAGCGAAATTCGGGTAGCCAAAAAGTGCTCCCAGAAACGATCGCGTTGTTTGGTCTGAAGCGCTCTGTAGGTATAAACGTGGCCAGCAAGGCTCGGATGAGATACAGGGGATAAGATCGCATCTCGCGCGAATCCAGTTGGCCTTCTCCGGAGAAAGCCCAGAGACCCGGAGCACACTCTCGAGACGATTGTCTCGGGGATATACGGGGTGTCCGGGAATCGCGTTAAAATATACCGCACCTGGTTAGATTCCGAGCGAAATTCTCAGCCGATTAGGTTTGATAAAACGAGAAAACTTTAGTTATTCAACGGGATAAAGCGTCCAAATCCAAAATCCAAAACCGTGGAATAGGTTTTGGAATTTTTATCAATTCTTTGTCCTGCTGGGATAAAAGCTCGAAAATCAAGTAAGAATCGCGCATTTCTCGCGCGTAATTGGGTGAAAAACATCGATGTCCGGGAATCGCGTTAAAATATACCGCACCTGGTTAGATTCCGAGCGAAATTCTCAGCCGATTAGGTTTGATAAAACGAGAAAACTTTAGTTATTCAACGGGATAAAGCGTCCAAATCCAAAATTCAAAACGGTGAAATAGGTTTTGGAATTTTTGTCAATTCTTTGTCCTGCTGGGATAAAAGCTCGAAAATCAAGTAAGAATCGCGCATTTCTCGCGCGTAATTGGGTGAAAAACATCGATGTCCGGGAATCGCGTTAAAATATACCGCACCTGGTTAGATTCCGAGCGAAATTCTCAGCCGATCAGGTTTGATAAAACGAGAAAACTTTAGTTATTCAACGGGATAAAGCGTCCAAATCCAAAATCCAAAACCGTGGAATAGGTTTTGGAATTTTTGTCAATTCTTTGTCCTGCTGGGATAAAAGCTCGAAAATCAAGTAAGAATCGCGCATTTCTCGCGCGTAATTGGGTGAAAAACATCGATGTCCGGGAATCGCGTTAAAATATACCGCACCTGGTTAGATTCCGAGCGAAATTCTCAGCCGATTAGGTTTGATAAAACGAGAAAACTTTAGTTATTCAACGGGATAAAGCGTCCAAATCCAAAATCCAAAACGGTGGAATAGGTTTTGGAATTTTTGTCAATTCTTTGTCCTGCTGGGATAAAAGCTCGAAAATCAAGTAAGAATCGCGCATTTCTCGCGCGTAATTGGGTGAAAAACATCGATGTCCGGGAATCGCGTTAAAATATACCGCACCTGGTTAGATTCCGAGCGAAATTCTCAGCCGATCAGGTTTGATAAAACGAGAAAACTTTAGTTATTCAACGGGATAAAGCGTCCAAATCCAAAATCCAAAACCGTGGAATAGGTTTTGGAATTTTTGTCAATTCTTTGTCCTGCTGGGATAAAAGCTCGAAAATCAAGTAAGAATCGCGCATTTCTCGCGCGTAATTGGGTGAAAAACATCGATGTCCGGGAATCGCGTTAAAATATACCGCACCTGGTTAGATTCCGAGCGAAATTCTCAGCCGATTAGGTTTGATAAAACGAGAAAACTTTAGTTATTCAACGGGATAAAGCGTCCAAATCCAAAATCCAAAACGGTGGAATAGGTTTTGGAATTTTTGTCAATTCTTTGTCCTGCTGGGATAAAAGCTCGAAAATCAAGTAAGAATCGCGCATTTCTCGCGCGTAATTGGGTGAAAAACATCGATGTCCGGGAATCGCGTTAAAATATACCGCACCTGGTTAGATTCCGAGCGAAATTCTCAGCCGATTAGGTTTGATAAAACGAGAAAACTTTAGTTATTCAACGGGATAAAGCGTCCAAATCCAAAATCCAAAACGGTGGAATAGGTTTTGGAATTTTTGTCAATTCTTTGTCCTGCTGGGATAAAAGCTCGAAAATCAAGTAAGAATCGCGCATTTCTCGCGCGTAATTGGGTGAAAAACATCGATGTCCGGGAATCGCGTTAAAATATACCGCACCTGGTTAGATTCCGAGCGAAATTCTCAGCCGATTAGGTTTGATAAAACGAGAAAACTTTAGTTATTCAACGGGATAAAGCGTCCAAATCCAAAATCCAAAACGGTGGAATAGGTTTTGGAATTTTTGTCAATTCTTTGTCCTGCTGGGATAAAAGCTCGAAAATCAAGTAAGAATCGCGCATTTCTCGCGCGTAATTGGGTGAAAAACATCGATGTCCGGGAATCGCGTTAAAATATACCGCACCTGGTTAGATTCCGAGCGAAATTCTCAGCCGATTAGGTTTGATAAAACGAGAAAACTTTAGTTATTCAACGGGATAAAGCGTCCAAATCCAAAATTCAAAACGGTGAAATAGGTTTTGGAATTTTTGTCAATTCTTTGTCCTGCTGGGATAAAAGCTCGAAAATCAAGTAAGAATCGCGCATTTCTCGCGCGTAATTGGGTGAAAAACATCGATGTCCGGGAATCGCGTTAAAATATACCGCACCTGGTTAGATTCCGAGCGAAATTCTCAGCCGATCAGGTTTGATAAAACGAGAAAACTTTAGTTATTCAACGGGATAAAGCGTCCAAATCCAAAATCCAAAACCGTGGAATAGGTTTTGGAATTTTTGTCAATTCTTTGTCCTGCTGGGATAAAAGCTCGAAAATCAAGTAAGAATCGCGCATTTCTCGCGCGTAATTGGGTGAAAAACATCGATGTCCGGGAATCGCGTTAAAATATACCGCACCTGGTTAGATTCCGAGCGAAATTCTCAGCCGATTAGGTTTGATAAAACGAGAAAACTTTAGTTATTCAACGGGATAAAGCGTCCAAATCCAAAATCCAAAACGGTGGAATAGGTTTTGGAATTTTTGTCAATTCTTTGTCCTGCTGGGATAAAAGCTCGAAAATCAAGTAAGAATCGCGCATTTCTCGCGCGTAATTGGGTGAAAAACATCGATGTCCGGGAATCGCGTTAAAATATACCGCACCTGGTTAGATTCCGAGCGAAATTCTCAGCCGATCAGGTTTGATAAAACGAGAAAACTTTAGTTATTCAACGGGATAAAGCGTCCAAATCCAAAATCCAAAACCGTGGAATAGGTTTTGGAATTTTTGTCAATTCTTTGTCCTGCTGGGATAAAAGCTCGAAAATCAAGTAAGAATCGCGCATTTCTCGCGCGTAATTGGGTGAAAAACATCGATGTCCGGGAATCGCGTTAAAATATACCGCACCTGGTTAGATTCCGAGCGAAATTCTCAGCCGATTAGGTTTGATAAAACGAGAAAACTTTAGTTATTCAACGGGATAAAGCGTCCAAATCCAAAATCCAAAACGGTGGAATAGGTTTTGGAATTTTTGTCAATTCTTTGTCCTGCTGGGATAAAAGCTCGAAAATCAAGTAAGAATCGCGCATTTCTCGCGCGTAATTGGGTGAAAAACATCGATGTCCGGGAATCGCGTTAAAATATACCGCACCTGGTTAGATTCCGAGCGAAATTCTCAGCCGATTAGGTTTGATAAAACGAGAAAACTTTAGTTATTCAACGGGATAAAGCGTCCAAATCCAAAATCCAAAACGGTGGAATAGGTTTTGGAATTTTTGTCAATTCTTTGTCCTGCTGGGATAAAAGCTCGAAAATCAAGTAAGAATCGCGCATTTCTCGCGCGTAATTGGGTGAAAAACATCGATGTCCGGGAATCGCGTTAAAATATACCGCACCTGGTTAGATTCCGAGCGAAATTCTCAGCCGATTAGGTTTGATAAAACGAGAAAACTTTAGTTATTCAACGGGATAAAGCGTCCAAATCCAAAATCCAAAACGGTGGAATAGGTTTTGGAATTTTTGTCAATTCTTTGTCCTGCTGGGATAAAAGCTCGAAAATCAAGTAAGAATCGCGCATTTCTCGCGCGTAATTGGGTGAAAAACATCGATGTCCGGGAATCGCGTTAAAATATACCGCACCTGGTTAGATTCCGAGCGAAATTCTCAGCCGATTAGGTTTGATAAAACGAGAAAACTTTAGTTATTCAACGGGATAAAGGGTCCAAATCCAAAATCCAAAACGGTGGAATAGGTTTTGGAATTTTTGTCAATTCTTTGTCCTGCTGGGATAAAAGCTCGAAAATCAAGTAAGAATCGCGCATTTCTCGCGCGTAATTGGGTGAAAAACATCGATGTCCGGGAATCGCGTTAAAATATACCGCACCTGGTTAGATTCCGAGCGAAATTCTCAGCCGATTAGGTTTGATAAAACGAGAAAACTTTAGTTATTCAACGGGATAAAGCGTCCAAATGCAAAATCCAAAACGGTGGAATAAGTTTTGGAATTTTTGTCAATTCTTTGTCCTGCTGGGATAAAAGCTCGAAAATCAAGTAAGAATCGCGCATTTCTCGCGCCTAATTGGGTGAAAAACATCGATTTGGATACGAGCACTTGATTTTGATATTACGAGGTCCCTCGTCGCCGAAATTTTGAGTTTATCCACCCTAATACGAATGTATATATATATCCCTGTATTTGGAAATGGGTACATACGCGAGACTGCGAATTTCTATGCCGTTGAGCCAACACGATGTTGCGCATGTAAAACGAAGATAAGCCCACCGTGAGAGACAATACTCCAGATGCCTCTTGCCATATTCCCTCTATCTCTCTTACACACTCTGTCTTTCGGGAAAATGTCGGACCTCTGCCACACGCGGGACAAACTTTCGCGTCGCTTTTGAAAAATCTTCTTCTTGGCTTTCGAAAAAATAACTCCCGTTTCCAAAATGGCTTTTCTCAGTCATCGTGCTGAGAAAAACTGCTGAACTACGCGAGCAATTCGACGCGCGAATCTTTTCGATTAAAGTACAATCAAATTTTGTGTAAACATATCGTGTAAATTGATCAAACGATGAAAACGTGGATAATTCGAAAGGAGAGCCCGCATGGACAGATTTTTCTTACGATTTACGAGGTGTAGTTTTTTTTTCAATCGATAGAACGTTTCGAACATTCTTCGCTTCGTAAATTAGTCGAAATTGTTTGTACGATTTTATCGTTGTCGCGGATCCAACTTGCCACAGTCAATTTATCCCCAAAGTGACGTACGGTGAAGTGTCGTTAATAAAAAAAACGAGAATAGCATCATTTCGCTCGCCACCCCTTTGCGATCGCGGCCGAGAGCTCGGCGACGACTCGGAGAGGATTTACCATATGATTGATGAATGTTAGACAAACCGTGCAATGTTCGAGAAGCTCGGAATCTCCCGGTTCTCCAGCGATATACGCGTATGTCTTGCATCCACAGAGTGGCTAAATAATTTGGACAACTTCCGCCTACATTTTTGGAATCACCGGAAATGTTGAATTCGTCGATGAATTTTGAAAACCAAGGCGTAAAGACTGCTTCTTTTTTTGTCTCATTAAATTGGGAAAACCCGAGAAAAAACATGCCAACGATTCAGACGCTTCTGTGAGACTCTGAAACGTTTGTCTCAGCTTCCTTTGACGCAACGAATTCGGAATGTAAAAGGACAATCTACGCTTGGATTTCAATGAAAAACCTTTTTTCACAGAGAGCTCTGCAAAAAGCGAACAACGGCCAATCGAGTGAGCTCTGGATTTTGTCGGGTTTGTTGAATTTTCGCAAGAAAGGAATTGTGCATGTCACGAGAGCATTAAAGACTCATCTCGTCAATGCTCCATATTCGCTTTTCCAATTTCTTTTCTCCGATGGCCCGAGAGTTTATTTATACGGAATGGCAAAGTCGCGTTTGATGAGTCACGGTCGAGACGAGCTCGAGTAGGAGGTTCCCGGGAGTACATTAGCGATACTTTGCGGTGTATCGAGAAGAAAGGATGGTACATTTGGATGCGAAGCATCGATTCTCCGCTTGCTGAACAAACAGGCAAAAAAAAACGCCCGAGTCAACAAGTTTTCCCCTTTCGTTGCTCTCCTCTCGTCCTCTCGTCTTTTTCTCTCATCCCTTTTAGCTTCGATTCCTCTGTCGCTAAATCTCGCTAAATTCTCTGTCTCGTTTCATTAATTTGTTTGCTTTTCAACCTTTGTTCTCTTTGAGAAGAATATTTACGTGTATCGAGGCCCCCCAATCAATTCCCATCGCGTATCTACTTGATAGCCAATCACGACTCAAGGTTAGACTCTACCTTTTCAAAGGACTCGTTGAAAATTGCTATAAGGGATGCTGCGAAAAGTCTCGAGAGCTTTGCGACCAGCTTTTCGCTCGAATTGCCAATCGAACGAGAATGGCTACAAACGTACTCGTTTGTAACCATTTGATGACAAATTTTGTTATATTTACGGTCGATGATTGTTAGAATTTTTACAAGAAAAAACAGCAAGTGGGGCAGCACGTAATTGATTGATTAATCAACGATTCAATAATTCAAAATTCAACGGGGTTTTGATATTTTCTACGGGGCTTTTTGAATTCTATTTCGAATAGTTGGAATCGTACCTCCAAAATATTCTCAATCGATCGTTCGTTGAATGAGAAACAATTAGCTAGAAAAATCGAGCAATCTATCAAACTATATACGTAAAACGTTGTACTGATTGATATTCGTCAAAATTGTCTATCACGATTCCGATTCGCTTCTTATATCTCAGAGAATACCAAAACTTCTCTCAATATAACGATACATCAACGACGATATTAAGAAAAATAAAAAATGCATCAGAAACTGACTTACCATCGCAGCGCCGCAGATTCCCAATAGCGTCTAGTGTGTTCAGCAGTCGTCAGGTGGCGCCATCTGTCGACACAAAAAAAAACACTCAATGAAGCAATTTCGAAGTGTATATTTCGTCTGCAACGGCCAACGACGGTATCGCAAGATTGTAAACGATTATTTTGCAGCAACGCGCGATTGTTATTAACAAAAATATCGCAAAAGTTTGAGAGAAACGCGTCCGAACTATCGAGTCGCGCGATTATCGTCGCTTCCAGCTTGTTATTCATCGATGAACAACAAAATCTTGCGTGATCTCAAGAGGTGATTAATTTCAAATTGACATTGCGTTTACGCGTGTTTTCGTTTCAAATTGTTGAAATTGCGCGATTTGCGAGATACCTGTAAAGTTCCTTAACCACATTTCTCGCGCGAGTATCATTGCGCTTTTGCAAAATTCGACAAATCGTGAAAAATCAATCAACGCAATGTCGCTTTGATCGAACGCCTACTTGTGCCGAAATTCCGATCACGCAAAATTTTCTCGCCTTCGCAGATTGATCTTGCTAACGAAAAATGATAAACATCTCGAAAATTGCGCATCTCGGCTGACAAATTCGAGAAGCAAGGTCGACGTAGCTATGCTCGATGATGAAAAACTGCAGGATGTCGCGACCTTCGGTTCCGAGATTTCGCACAATCTCACCTGGCTGCACAAAGTCGCACCTGGATTTCCGGTTGATGGATCCAAGGTAACGCCGCTTCACGAACATTTTCCCAGTTTCTTTGCGAAAAATTTTCATAACCTCAAAAACAAAAAATAACCAAGAACCTTCCGCGATTCCCTTTCGATCGAATCTCAACTCTTTCGTCCTTTTCGTTATCTCGCTATTTCAGATAAGCATAATCAACGAGCCAAAAAAATTCTATTCCACGCTCATCGAACGATGCTCGGAAGCTAAATCGAGGATAACGCTGGCTTCGTTGTACCTGGGAACGGGAGAGACGGAGAAAAAACTGGTAGGATTTGAACGACCTTGGGTTACAGTTATCGGATGATTTTTATTCTCCTTCGACGTGAACTTTGTCTCGCTCTATTATTGAAAAACAACGGTCGAACGCTAGGTCAACGCTATAAAAAAATCAATGGAAAGAAGCGAGGGAAGATTGAAGGTCACGATACTTCTGGATTACACGAGAGGGATGAGAGGAAAGTCAAACTCGCTGACCACCCTGAAACCTCTCCTGGAGGAAAGTAAAACATCGTCCGAGAGCTGTAGAATCTTTTTCTATCACACGCCCAAACTTCGCGGTTTTTTGAAAAAAATAATGCCGCATAGATTCAACGAACTCATCGGTCTGCAGCACATGAAACTCTACATCTTCGACGATACGTTGATCATCAGCGGGTGAGTCAAGGACGTCTCTCCGCGAGAGGATTTGTCCCTGAACCCTTTGCCAGGGAAAACTAGAGAAAACAATCGCGGAAACGCCGGAAGTCTTCGATTTTTGAAAATATTCTTGAAATTACCGAATTTTACCGCGAAAAGACAAGTCTCGAAAAAAAAACCGTGAAACTGAACCGAAATTCATTTTTACCCGTTTGTTATTCATTCCTCAGAGCAAATTTGAGCAACGACTACTTTACCAATCGACAGGACCGTTATTTCGTGATAAAAGACTGCAAGGAACTGTGCGATTTTTACGATTCTCTCGTCGAGCGTGTCGGGAACGTCAGCTATCGCGCGACACCCGAACGAAACGAACCGACGCTCGATCGAGCGAAAGCGCATCCTCTCGAGAGTTCTCGCGAGGAATTCGCCCGCGTTGCCGCAGACGGCGTCCTCTCGCTGTTTCAAGAAGAAATGAACAAACGCAACGAGGAGAATCTACGAAAAGGTGATACGAATTTTTCAAACTCGGAACTCAAAAATCCCGCATAATCCCGTCGATTCTTATCGGAGATGGCAAAAGCTCGATTTTTTCCTCAAAAAAAGCCGAAAAAATGTTGATTATCAAAAAACTACACATCACAAAATCCAACCACCGATCCAGATCATTAAACCTGAGAAAAAGAAATCAAGTTTTCTTCCCGTAGAAAAAACAGTCTATTTGCCGGAGAAAGCATTAATCAAACGAATCTTAATAAAATTCCATCGAATTAACTCGAAAATCAAGAGCCAACGAGACCGAAATAAGCTTTGAGGAATAAGACGACCCGACGAAAAAACCGAAATAAAAAAAGAACGAGCACGCGCTCATCGTATCGGCGAAATCGAAAGCAAAATTCCGGTGGATGGGAGAACTTTTCGTTTCTTCCAGGCGTCGAGGGCAAAGAGGACACGTGGATATTCCCTCTGGTGGAAATGGGCCAAATTAACATTCACCACGACAGCAAAGTGACCCTGAGGCTGTTGCAAACAGCGCCGCCGGGCTCGACGTTACGATTAGCCACCGGTTATTTCAATTTGACCTCCGAATACACCGAGGCCATACTGCGTTATTGCCGAGCGGCGTGCCATTTGTTAACAGCCCATCCGACGGCGAATGGTTTTTTCGGTAATAAAATGATGGAGGATCCAAAAAGAAAAAAAAGAAAATCGCAAGATTTTCTTTTTTTTTTTTTTGAAAGAAGATACGATCAATATTTCTATCAGGTGCAAAAGGCATAGCCGGCAACATACCAGCGGCGTACACGAGAATCGAAAAATCATTTTACGAAAAATGCCAAAAATTCGAAACGTCCGATCGAATCAATCTGTGGGAATTTTTCCGACCTGGCTGGACCTATCACGCTAAGGGCTTGTGGTACACGCTTCCGGGACATTCGAAGCCGTCTTTGACGCTCGTGGGATCGTCGAATTTCGGTAACTCGCTCGAAATCGAAAGCGGGAAAATCTAAATTTTCATATTTTCGAAAATTTCGATCGTCGTCGACTTTGACTCTCTCGCGCTGCTGACTACGATGCTGAAATATCGGTCTGACGAATGTGCGAAAAAGTTCGACGGCGTTTTTGGCGATTTCGTTATTGAGAAAATTCAGATTGCGGGATGATGAAATTTTGGCAAATTTTTCGATGCTTCTCGTTTTTTTTCTTTTTTTATACTCTTATTCTCAGGCTATCGCTCGGTAACGCGGGATCTGGAAACGCAAATCGCCGTTGTGACGAGGAACGAAACGCTGCAGTCGTCGCTGCAAACGGAATACGAAATACTGTTCGGTCGATCGAGGCTCGTAACGAAACAGTCTTTCGCTCAACGCGACAGAATCGCGCCCGCGTGGGTATGCGCCGTCGTCGTATTATTTCGTTATTACTTTTGAAGCGTCGAGGCGGACGCGAAAAATCGTCAAACATCCCCGAAAGGGTTTCGAGCGAACTTCATCGATTTGTCCAAAAGAAAAAAATGGAATAACAAAGCCTGTAAATCTCGCTTTCAATAAATTATTTATCACGTTTGAGGGACGAGAAATACCTACCTGACGCCCTCTTTCATTTCCTCCGAATTCACGTGACGATATTTTTGCCATTAGAAAAGAAAAGAAAACCTGAAAAACATTTCGCCGACCAAATATCTGTTTAGAAATTCGCGAATGAAAATCCTTAGCGTTGCTGAAATGGGAAATCGCGAAAAATTCTACTCCAAACAACCCCGAATGGAATTCGAACGGACTACACGAATTTCATCGATTTTTCCAAAAATACTCAAAAACCTGAAAAACATTTTGCCGACTAAATATCTGTTTTGAAATTCGCGAATGAAAATTCTCGTTCCCAAAAACGTTTCGCATCAGCGTTGCTAAAATTGAAAATCGACAGCCGAAACTATATCGTCATTTCCGGTGAATACTCCTCTCAAAACCTCGGCGAACCTACCTCGAGGACGACATCGAATTTTCCCTCCAAACTCGGAATAACAATAACGGAGAAAAAAATGAAACGAAGATTGGATGAAATTTTTTTTTTCGCCGTATCCACATGTAAAGGAGATAAAAAGATGTTCATCTCCGCTATTCTGTAAGGTACGTGATAAAATTCGAGCGTATTACGATTTCGACGTTTAACACGAAGTGTCAAATTCTCGAACAGCGTTTCCGCCGTTTTACCGCTAGAGGACCGAACGAAAGAAACGCGAGCCTGTGACGCGATCATTGTTCCTCGTCAACGAATTTTCAATGATTTCGGAAAAATATCGATCTCGAGTTTTTGTCCTTGTACGTTTTGCTTTGCTGTCTTCTCGGATTTTTCTACCGACCGAACGATATAACAGAGGGCGCTGCTGTATGGGAGACTCTTTCGAGCGACTTGCTTTCCAATCGCGACGGGATGAAATTGATAATAATAATAATGTCGATAAATTCACGGAAACGCGAGATTTTACTTGTCGTCGACGATGAAAGACTCTTCCTTGACGAAAAATTCCACAACCTCCTCCTCCACGTTCTTCGTATCGGAATCCAGGGCGTCGGTGTCGATGTCTGAAATCGAACGTTTTCTCTCAGTAAAGACACTCGATTTTGCGTGAAATTTCAAACGAAAGGGGGAAGAGACGAAAAAAACTCACTGCAACGCAATTCCAATCGTCGTTTCTTCTGCGTGTTCCACTCCTCCGCGCGCTTCTCGCGATACTCGTTGAACGATTTCATGAGCGCGCAACGTTTCTCGATGAGTTCCTGAAGGAATCGGACGAAAAACCGGGAATTAATGAAAATGGAAAAAAAAGAGGGAGAAAATTTGTTTTCTCCTTGCGAAAAACGCGTTTTCGCTTGTTACCTTCGAGGCACGAGTGAGTCTCATGCGGTCTTTGCTCTCGAACTGCGCCGAATATCGCTTCAGGTTCTTCTTGATCTCCTTTATTTGCTCGGCCGTCAGGAGCGTCGGCGGTCTCGGACGCCACAAGAGCTGGTTGAAAGCCGTCAGGTTGACTCTCTTCAAGATGCGACCTTGAAACGTCCACAGCCAGTAACCGTTGTCGACGCTCGTTTTCCAGCTCGACACAGCCGTTACCACGTATCTGATCGCGTTGCATGACGGAGAATTTGTTTGCGTTAAAATTACGATTTTTTTCGATTTTTTCCTTACAAAAAGTTCGAAAAAGGTTTGGCGAATGAAAATTGTTGAAATCGTATTGAAAAAACTTGGGCTCGATTCACTGTGAAATAATTACCGGCCAGTCGGATCCCACTCGACGTCGGAGGTTTGGTAATGATCCGTCGCGTTCATGATCGTAAAATCGTTGGTGTCAATGAACTCGAGGGCACCGGCCATCGTCGTAAGACCAGCGAGAACGATGAATTGCCCCAACGGCGACCAGAACAGGTGATTGCAAGCTTTCTTCTCCAATTTTTCTTGGGGCGAATGGAAAAACATTGAATGAGGCGAAATTGGGGGAAAAAAAGTAAGCAAAGCAAAATGAAAAAGTCGTTACGATGTTTATACTCACTGAGAAGAGCCGGCTGGTGGCCGTAGCGTACTTCGTAAAAACTGACGTTGACACTCGGTATTTCACCATGAATAATGGCAAACTTGCTGCCCACTGGCTCCCAAGCAAACGCGTGAATAGGCTCCTTCATTTCGACGCTGTCCACGGGAATTTGCTTTTCCCTCATATGGAAGATCTCAAAGTTATAAGACATGCCCTGGAATATCAATCCGGTGAAAGACTGAAAAAAGAAAAGAGAGAAATTGGATTTAATTAGATTTTAATTACCGTCCGAGTCTCGAAGACGCGCGAAATCATCGTTTTGTCAAATGAATACGAGCAAAGAGTCAATTAACCAGCGATAAGTTACAAAGAGAATGGAAGCCTGAAAATAGCGAAGGAAACAACAATTTTTGAAATTTAAATAAATCGTCGTATAATCGAATTTAATCGCGTTAAACACACTCGAGGCTTCACCGGAAGCGAATGCTCACCGTATATTTCTGCTCCGTCTTTTCTTTCCTCTTTGCGAAACGATCGACCTTCACGCAGAGATAATCGCCAGATTTTTGCCAGAAAATCTTGCAATCGGCGACGTTGAAGAGATTCTTGTTGCGAACCTCGGTGCGGCTGTAATTGAAAAAAAAAATCGTTGTTTTCTTCTTTTTTCACGCGCACAAAGCACCGGCGCTTTCTTGCCTTTGTCGATCGCGAAAAATAAACAGCCGGGAAAACGTCACTCACTTGGGGATCTCGAGGAGAGTCACCCTGGCCGGAACGTCCTTGTCCTCGGGTACCCAATAAGCGAGAACGTTGTCGGTGGGGGACCAACTGAAATCCCTGATTCCGGGGATCTTTATGCTCTTTTTATCCAGCAGGCCAAACGACTGTAAACATGAAAAAAGAGAAAAACAAAAAAAGTGAGAAAAAATTCACGGCGGCCGCGACGAAGACGCTCGTAGGAGGAAAAAGAAAAGTGACGATTCTCACGGGTGTTTCGTAGACGCTGAGGACATCCTCGCCCATGCACGCCAAGTATTTGTCGTCGTGAGACCAACGGAAAATCGGCCAAACCGACGATCCGTCGGGCACGAAAGATCGTTTCTCCAGGCCGGTGAGGATGTCCCAAATGATGAGGCGTTTCGAATCGGCACCGCCGTCGGAGCGAGGCGAGTAACTCACGAGATAACGCTCGCAGGGCGAAAAGTCGATACACTCGACGCCTTTTTGGCCGAAACGCGCCTGCTGAGTGAACTGCGGTCCGCCCCAGAACGCGACGCCCAATTTGTGAAACGTCGCCAGGTAAGTACCCAGAGGTGACCACTTGACGTACGTCTCGGTCCAGCGCTGTCGAAACGAAAAAACATTCGTGTGACTCGTTTTTTTCGTTCCTTTCGTTCTTTCGGATTTTCATATCGTCGTCGAGCGAGCGAAATTCGCGTTCTACTTCTGTTTCGTTGGGACTGTGCCTCGGGGGGATTTTTGAGAAAAAAAAAGCAAGGCAGCAACGGAAGGACAACGATGGATAACTCACGGAACGTTCTTCCAGCATGGTCGGCTCGGGCGCGGAATTCTGCCAGATTTGAACGGAAACGTTGCCGCCGTTGCCGAAAAGCACGCAATATTGATCGTAAGCGTCGGCGTCCAGGAGATAATTGTGAAGGTCACCGGCGGCCGTGTAGGGTTGCGGCGTCGGTGGCTCCCAGTCCTCCGGTATGTCCTCGAATTTCTTGAAATCCGTGAACAGATTCACCTTGAACGTGTGCAACTTGTCGATCTTGTAGTTGTTGGTGAACTTGACCGCCGCGAGCGCATTCATCGGACTGTTGAACTCCAAGAAAATGTAACTGCGGATGGGAAAACAACATTGTCAGCCGAGTTTGCGAATTTCTGCAAATTCGATCCTAAAACTTTGCAACTTTCGATTCTATATTTTCTATATATACATATATACTATTATTATATATTCTAATGGAAATTATTCGAATTTCACGCTCGTTGTAAGAAAATTTGTTTATAGAGTACTTGTTAAAAGTTGCGGCTAAAAAGCTCGACTACCGTATTTTCCGCTTACCCCTTGGTCATGCCGTTTTCTTGTTTCGGGTAATACTCGTTTACTATCGTGCCGTGCTTTCCAAACACTTTGTTGATGACGGTGCGAAGTCTTTCGAGACGCTCCGGCTCGACGAGAGGTACTCCGTCGACCACGATGACCGATCCGACGCCGTCTGTCTCTGACGGCTTGTCCGGCAAGATATCCGCCAAGAGTTCTACGGTACGGGGGGAAAATTCACCAAAGGCTCGAAAAAGCGTCCCAGATTTATCAGACTCCGAAAGGATTTTACTCGCGACGATTAATCGACCAATGACGATAACATAACCTTATTTCATCATTGTTAATCATTCGATTGATAATTCTCGACAAAATGGCGCAATGAACGATAATAATGATGAAAATCAAAGATTTTGAGTAACGAGTGCTGCGGGGATGTAAACAAAAGTGATGGCAAAAAAGTGCGCAATGAGAATGGTCTCGACGGTACGAGGGACGAGGAAACGCGCAATGTGCGCGAGTTTGGCAACGACAAAGTCATTTTCGATCATTTAATTGTTGATTAACGCGAATTCGAATTTGAGGCTATGTCACGCGTGCCGCATTGATGGCCCATTTGCAGCCATGCGATAATCCTAACCGCGCTTACACATGCCGCCATCCGGGGAAAACCGATTGGAAAAACTCGACTTACCGCTGTCGGAAATGTCATCGTAGTATCCCTCGGGATCACTAAAATTCGGTTCCTCGTCGTCGTCCATTGAATCGTCGTTATTTTTCACGGAATCTTCATTCTGATTGCTTTTATCGATAAGTGTCTTTTTCGCCATGATTGGAAAGCAGCTCCGTACGCAACGGCGACAGTGTGACGAGGGAAAAAATGGCCGCGTTGTGCGTCAGCAAGCACGATCTCGGAAGGGACCGGCGCACCTCGCGCGCGTTTCACTCATGGCGCGAGGAGGGCGAGACGAAAGCCCCGCCGGCCGCCGCCTTTTGATGCAAAATGCACCGGGGCGACCGAGGCCGATCGACACGATCGAGGAACGCGATGATTTCCAATCACTTTTTCACATTATTTTATTACGATTGTTTGAATTACGATTGCTTTGTTCACGAAAGGGCAGATATTGACTGTGAAAAATAGATGTAATAGATATTTTACCTCACGCTGAGGGTAGGTGTCAAAGAACCGAAATACCATTTAACCGACAGAGATGTCACTTCCGGCTAGCTCTGTTGATTATATAGCCGCTAGGTGTCAGTGGTGTCGAAAGTCTGCAAAACCGACGATTTGACAAATTATCGACGTGAAGATTGACTCGATGGACAGTGATTCGCAAAAATAATTCAAGTAGATAATATATATATAGATATGTATAGGTATAGGAAATGGAGATTTGCGTTAAAAATCGTTTTTTGCGTTTTCCGGCCGAAATATTGAGTTTACGCGGAAACTACGCTGATTTTGGTATCAATTTTAATTTTTGAGTAAATTATATTGCTCCCGTGTTTACTGGATAGAAAATCGCCCGCTGATCACGAATCGCATGGTTTTTTACCCGAAAACTAATTATTTCAAGGAGAAAACAGGGATTTTCGATAAAAATCGTTTTTTGCGTTTTCCGGCCTAAATATTGAGTTTACGCGGAAAATACGCTGTTTTTGGGATCAATTTTAATTTTTGAGTAATTATTATTCCTCCAGTGTTTATTTGATAGAAAATCTCCCGCTGATCACGAATATCATGGTTTTTTAGATGTTATGTATTTAATTTATTTTTGAACGTGACCGTCCATTGCGATAACTTTCAAGGCCAACATCTGACAAAACTTCGTTCGTTTAGGATTTCGACACTACCGCCGCCTGGCGATTGTACAGCAAACAAATGCTAGCCGGAAGTGACGTCATTTTCCGTTAAATGGTATTTCAGTTCCCTGACACCCTCCCCACGCTGAGAGTGGGCATGTCACGCGAGTTCCGCCTCCCGCCGCTAGATGGCAAGTGACACACCGCAATACAGCTTTTCGCAAGTCGACTTTTTTTTAACCTTTCCACACATGGCGATACATTTATTACCTCGAGAGAATTGCGTATGGTTAAATGAGTACAGACATTAACTGTGGAAAAAAGATATAATGGATATTGTACGTCACGCTGAGAGTGGACATGTCAAGCGAGTTCCGCCTGCCGCCGCCAGGTGGCCAAGTAACACGCCTCGATTTCAATTGTTTGCAAGTCGACCTTCTTTTGATATTTTCGCAAATGGCGATACATTTATTAACATATTGTTGTCTACTACCTGTGTAAAGTGTTTGATAATTCTCGTAAGAATTGCGAAGTGCCGTTCTCGTCGAATCTGTCACAGCAACAAACGTTCGCCAAATTCAAAAGCGACACTCGCGCTCGCGGCGGTAAATGCCTTGGCAATTGGCGCGAACACGGTAAGTCATCACGACGTTTATTTGCCTCATTAACGATGTACCTTCGCCAACACTTTCGTTAATCGATCCAGCAAAAACAGCCCACTGAAACTCATTTCATTCACAATGGTAGGAAAATTTAGCAAATCGTAACAATCGTAATCGTATAATTCGAATCATGTTTTTTTTTCAAGCTTCGGGGATAAAAATATTTCATTTTCAACACGAGGACAAATAGCAGTGAAATTAGATCCCGGGGCTCCTTAGATTTTCTCGTTTATATGATAATTTCGTTTTAAACGCGAGGCGAGAAACAGAGAGAGAGAGATAAAGAAAAAGAATAAGAAGATAAGGGTGTGAAAGAACGAGATGAAAGAAAAAGGAAGAAAAGGCTTTTGCCCTCGATTGATAAAGCAAACTTTTCTCGCCTGCGGCATTTTCGGTTCCTCACTGTACATAACCTCTCGATGAACGTGACCAAAAACCTACATCAATTTCCTCTCTCACACACCCTTGTTTTTTTCTCAAAATATAATTCTCCAATACCTATGGGATATTCCAGCTGTAATCGAGTCATTGACGATGATTCGAGATATGAAAATTTCAATGCAGAATCCAAAAAAAAACAAAAAACTAAGTTTTCATCGATACATTGCTTCTCCACGCCTCGACCACTCTGTGATGTTCCACAGAGCCTCTCCAGTTGACTGAAAATGAGAATAAAACTGCTGAAAATATCGTCGACTCTTTTTCAAAGATACGAGAAACTTTTTACCGTTTATCGTAAGTACACTTTCGTCTTGCGTCAAGAGTGCGAGAAAAAGGATGAAAAAAAAAGAGCAAAGAGCAGAGACAAACAACGTTCGTTCCCCGAAGCTTCTCCTGTAAATAACAAGCTGAGCGATTTTGCTCTCGATATTTCTTTTTTTCATTTTTATTATTTCACATTTTTCACGACGATTCCTTCGCAAATTTCTCACTCTCCCTCTTGCTCCCTGCGAAACGATGTCAGGGAAGAATTCCCGGGAACAATTTTAATGGGCTTTTCCCTCGAGTTGAAAATCTTTTTCCCACGCGAAACTTCCCTGTCCCGCCGCTTATCCACTTGCGCGCGAGATGGAAGAGAAAAAGAGGGTGAGAAAACGAAGAAAAGTTTACGCGCGAATTTCAACTTTCGGAAATTGAACTTTATATCCCCGCTGGATCGTAAAGTATCGCAAAGACTTTTCGCTCTACGTTTCGTCATCGGAAACGCGACAAATATATTTCACACACTCGCACACGCCATTGGACATTCTTGAGCTCAATAATAACCCCAATTTTTCAATACACAAAGTCAAAAAATAATCTTCCACTCTTCTCACAATTTAATCACGATAAATTTCGACAATTTTGTCAACCTCTCGTCACACTGCGCCTTGGCTTTCATCTCCGGAATTTTTTATTTACAGTATAGATAAAACAAACACAACGCGGACGAGATTTTTCATAGATAAAAATTCATCGTTACTCAGTACACACTCGAGAAGTTTGAAAATCAAAATTGAGAACAAAAAAACAATCGGTGATTCGGAAAAAAAATAAGTGCAACCGCCAAACTAAAAATAACCCTCTTGCGTAAAATAATAACATCATCAAAAATCGAATTTGTCAAAATAATCGATAAACCCGCTGCCAAAGTAACGTCAAACCCCTTGAACCTTGGGGAAAAAAAGATGAAAAAAGGAAATTGCCCCTGCAGGGAAAATTGTGAGAAAATTAAAGACGTCTTCGTTTTTCTCGATGAAAGTTCGTGACTTGAATCATTTCTTTTTTTTCTTTTTGCTTGTTTGTTCGTTAATGTACAGTACTTTACTAGCGCACGTATGAATGGCCCCATAGAGCTTGGCTCGACGAGACGTCGTCCTCCTCCAGCCCACGTTTTTTATTTCACTCAAAGTTCGATATACAAAATTTCACTTAAGCCTCACTATTGTTTTTTCTTCAAACATTAAAAGGAAATGTTTATAGTTTGTTGTCGTTTTTTTTTTTTTTTACATAAATTACATAGTTACAGGAACATCGGATCAAGCCTCCAGGCCTCGTGATCGTTTTATTTTTTTTCACCGCTCGAAAAATATCCCCACGCGCGCAAAAACGTCCGTTTTCCAATCTCGCAAATTTCACTCGAGCGACATTTCCGAACGAACCAAAAAAAAAATCGCAAGATCGAAAAATGACTGATTTTTTCTATGTACACATCCGCCTCGACGATTTTTCAAATTCGCATCCATGGAACCCAAGGAAATCACGATTTTTCCATTATTTTCATCCCAAAATCCACCCCCTCCCTCAATTCACCCCCAAATTTATTCGTATTTCTTCAGAATTTTCGGGATTTAAGATTGAAAAATTGCGAAAAAAAAGGGGGAATTGAATAAACCGTGCGAAATAAAGTATTCGCGCAAAATGACCATCGCGTCTTCGTTGTGTTCCAAGGATGGTCATTTTCCACCCTGGTGCAAGGAGCACCACCCCTCAGCTTCGTTGAAGATCAATTTTTTTTTTTTTTTTTTCATCATTTTCCCTCACTTCTCGTTCTCTCGGAGATTTTGGAGATCGTCGTTGCTCCGAACGACCTGATCAGGCTGCATGCTGCGATCGAGACAGTCGCGTACAGCCTGAAGTATCAGAGCGACGCGCCTGTCGAGGGCAGTCAAATGTGGCTCCCACAAAACTGGCGACGTTGGGTCCGCCGACAGGCTCTCGCGCATCGCGGCGCTCAATCGCTGCTGACCATTGTGGTACCTGCGTGAAAAAAAAGAAAAAAAAAAAATTGCCTCCAGCCTCCGTTCGATCGCGATCTCAAAGGGAACACACAAGGGTCGGTTTTGAGGAGGAGGAGATTTTTGTCCCTCGTTCACGTTTGTCCAGCTTTTGAAACAAAATCTCCTTGTTCTTCCCTCGAATGGTACCTTTTTCGACCCATCGTTCGTTCGAATTTCAAAGACGCACGAATGGCGGACGTACAGTCTCAAAAAAAAACCGAAATAAAAGGACCATACGAAAATATACGAAGAAACGCAGACGTATCCACGTCGCTAAGATTTTCGACAATAATGACGTTGAAAAATGGTTGAATCTGGAATTGTTTGAAATTTACGTTCCGACAAATTTTCTTTGGGACTGTACGACCTTTCCCGAGCGTCCCAAACCAGTTTTCTCACGATTTTTCTCGTAGTTTTCGAGAAATTCCTCCAAACACGGGAGAAACAGGCTTATTTCGGAAAATTACTTCGATTCGACTCGTTGGTGTCGAGTTTTATCGACGAAAATTTATAAAACCATTTTTTGAGCGTATTTAAGTTTGTCAAAGTTCAAAGTCAAAAATTGTATCGAATTGAAAAAAAATAAAATAAACTAGAGTGAATAGTAATGAATAATTTGTTTGGGAGAGCTTTGAGGAAATAATTAATTCGATTTCCGGTTAGCGGAAGTGGTTTTTCGACTCACTTCAGCGGTACTCGAGTCCAGTTTTATCGACGAAAATTTATAAAACCATTTTTTGCACGTATTTAAGTTTGTCAAAGTTCAAAGTCAAAAATTGTATCGAATTGAAAAAAAATAAAATAAACTAGAGTGAATAGTAATGAAAAATTTGTTGGGGGGAGCTTTGAGGAAATAATAAATTCGATTTCCGGTTAGCGGAAGTGGTTTTTCGACTCACTTTAGCGGTACTCGAGTCGACTTTTATCGGCGAAAATTTATAAAACCATTTTTTGCACGTATTTAAGTTTGTCAAAGTTCAAAGTCAAAAATTGTATCGAATTGAAAAAAAATAAAATAAACTAGAGTGAATATTAATGAAAAATTTGTTGGGGGGAGCTTTGAGGAAATAATGAATTCGATTTCCGGTTAGCGGAAGTGGTTTTTCGACTCACTTTAGCAGTACTCGAGTCCAGTTTTATCGACGAAAATTTATAAAACCATTTTTTGCACGTATTTAAGTTTGTCAAAATTCAAAGTCAAAAATTGTATCGAATTGAAAAAAAGTAAAATAAACTAGAGTGAATATTAATGAAAAATTTGTTGGGGGGAGCTTTGAGGAAGTAATGAATTCGATTTCCGGTTAGCGGAAGTGTTTTTTCGACTCACTTTAGCGGTACTCGAGTCGACTTTTATCGACGAAAATTTATAAAACCATTTTTTGCACGTATTTAAGTTTGTCAAAGTTCAAAGTCAAAAAATGTATCGAATTGAAAAAAAGTAAAATAAACTAGAGTGAATAATAATGAAAAATTTGTTCGAGAGAGCTTTGAGGAAATAATGAATTCGATTTCCGGTTAGCGGAAGTGTTTTTTCGACTCACTTTAGCAGTACTCGAGTCCAGTTTTATCGACGAAAATTTATAAAACCATTTTTTGCACGTATTTAAGTTTGTCAAAATTCAAAGTCAAAAATTGTATCGAATTGAAAAAAAGTAAAATAAACTAGAGTGAATATTAATGAAAAATTTGTTGGGGGGAGCTTTGAGGAAGTAATGAATTCGATTTCCGGTTAGCGGAAGTGGTTTTTCGACTCACTTTAGCGGTACTCGAGTCGACTTTTATCGACGAAAATTTATAAAACCATTTTTTGCACGTATTTAAGTTTGTCAAAGTTCAAAGTCAAAAAATGTATCGAATTGAAAAAAAGTAAAATAAACTAGAGTGAATAATAATGAAAAATTTGTTCGAGAGAGCTTTGAGGAAATAATGAATTCGATTTCCGGTTAGCGGAAGTGTTTTTTCGACTCACTTTAGCGGTACTCGAGTCGACTTTTATCGACGAAAATTTATAAAACCATTTTTTGCACGTATTTAAGTTTGTCAAAGTTCAAAGTCAAAAAATGTATCGAATTGAAAAAAAATAAAATAAACTAGAGTGAATAGTAATGAAAAATTTGTTGGGGGGAGCTTTGAGGAAATAATGAATTCGATTTCCGGTTAGCGGAAGTGGTTTTTCGACTCACTTTAGCAGTACTCCGAGGGTGCTCTGTCTTATGACGCAGCATTGCAATAACGGCGCCAGTATCGATATCTCGTCGTGGAACGGCCTGCCAAAGCCTCGTCCATGATCGAGATGAAGGGTGAAAGATTCGTTGCCGAATATCTTGAAGGTCTCGTAATGATGGCGGTCCATGTTGCCAGTGAGGAAATCGAGAACGGCCATGTCGATGAGGTCGAGAAGTCGTCGACCCTCGTCGTACGGCGGAATGTCCCTCACCAGGTTGCAGTAGTCGGAATCTTTCGTGAAAATGTCAAAATCCATTCGAGCTCCTCTACGTCTTTCTTTCATTCCCATCGCGATCTTCGAGGACCTCGCGGAGGTACAATCCGTAAAGCGTACGAAAGATACGAGGCAAAATAATGGAAAAAAAATGAATTCCAAAATTCTAGAAAATTTTCCCGTACTTTTTCCAATAGATTCGTCGAGTACTCGAAATTCTACGTTGTTTTCGAACGGCATTGTACCTCCGGAGCAGCCTCGCGACGCGAGGAAAAGCTTCTATTCGAAAAGCACCGCTGACTAGAGTACCCCCTTAACGCGGAATTTCACCCGTTTCTCGACGTCATTATTTCATCCTTACCGTTTTCCCACTGAGCCTTTCTGCGCTTGTGATAACTCCTTCTCCAAGGATGACGCCACACTTTGCGACTCGCGAATTGTTTGCTGGGTAAGAATGCAGCGAAGCTACCCTCGAGGGTGTCGGGGTTGCCGCAAATGGCGTGCCCGGTGTCGCAGTAATAGCTGCAGCGACCGTGAAAGCACATGTTACCGACCGGGCTGACGAAAAACGTCTTGAGAAGCTCCCCGTCGGCGATCTGGTAAATCTCCGTCGTCATGTTCAAAATTCTCCCGACTACGGGCATCGCCCTGCGAAAACCGAGCAGTCTATCGAGATGAAAAGACGCTATCTCGGCGTTGTGTCTCTCAAAGTCGGTGAAATAAAAGTGGTTCGGCAGAGTCTGCTGCTCCCGAGGGAATCTGCGACGAAACAGAGGGAAACGAAGATTCACACGTGACTCTCGAATTTTTTTTTTTCAATCGCGCAAACGTACTCGCGTAACTTTTCGATATTCGGGGAGTCTGCTCGGGCGGAGAGAATCGCATCGATTTTTTTTTCATTTTTGAGTAAATTTGTTCCGAGGATCGAGGAAATGGTGAATATTTATCGCCTCCGATGACGAATCGGGTGATTATCGATGGAGGAAAAGTGACTAAACGCGCGTGTGACGTCAGAGATGTTCGTTCAAAGCCGATAAATCTGTCTCAAGCGGATGAAGAGAGGGAAACCCTCTCTTGTCCCTTTGGCGCGTGTTGCTCTCGCGGTAATTCATCTCTTAAACTCATCGTCGCTCGTTGGTCTACCGTTCCTCCTCTCGTTAACCACCCACGTGTTCCGCAAACATCTGAGACACGAGAGAGAGGAGAAAAGATAGCAGAGGGCCACCAGGGGGAGAGAGGCAGCTGCATAATAAGTGCCTGAAAGTGACGGGACATGCATCACTCTTCAACGTCATTGTTACGTGTGACACGTGGGCGTTCTTCCCGAGTCTACGCTCTGTCGAACCGATTAGAACGAACGCAGCATCTCTCCGGAGCTCAAAGCAGACTTTAACGTTTTCCAACCGCGGATTTACGCTCGAAATTTTTTAAAAACTCCAAAATTCATCAAGCTGACGTTTTCTTTTCCCACGCGTCGTTCGGAAATGGGCATTTTTCCGAAAAAAAAGCTTACTCTCGGGGATGTACAATTTTCGAAAAAATATTTTGAAAAAAACGCCGGAAATCTTTGTCGCGAATTTTCTCGGACATTTTTTACGATAATTCGAGGAGAAATTCGCGCGAAAAATGTTCGTCCCGTCACTCCCGAGGTGAGATGTATACGATGGCGACGAAATTTGCGAAGTTCTTCCCGAGTCTACGCTCTGTCGAACCGATTAGAACGAGCGCAGCATCTCTCCGGAGCTCAAAGCAGACTTTAACGTTTTCCAACCGCGGATTTACGCTCGAAATTTTTTAAAACTCCAAAATTCAACAAGCTGACGTTTTCTTTTCCCACGCGTCGTTCGGAAATTGGCATTTTTCCGAAAAAAAAGCTTACTCTCGGGGATGTACAATTTTCGAAAAAATATTTTGAAAAAAACGCCGGAAATCTTTGTCGCGAATTTTCTCGGACATTTTTTACGATAATTCGAGGAGAAATTCGCGCGAAAAATGTTCGTCCCGTCACTCCCGAGGTGAGATGTATACGATGGCGACGAAATTTGCGAAGTTCTTCCCGAGTCTACGCTCTGTCGAACCGATTAGAACGAGCGCAGCATCTCTCCGGAGCTCAAAGCAGACTTTAACGTTTTCCAACCGCGGATTTACGCTCGAAATTTTTTAAAAACTCCAAAATTCATCAAGCTGACGTTTTCTTGTCCCACGCGTCGTTCGGAAATTGGCATTTTTCCGAAAAAAAAGCTTACTCTCGGGGATGTACAATTTTCGAAAAAATATTTTGAAAAAAACGCCGGAAATCTTTGTCGCGAATTTTCTCGGACATTTTTTACGATAATTCGAGGAGAGATTCGCGCGAAAAATGTTCGTCCCGTCACTCCCGAGGTGAGATGTATGCGAGGGCGACGAAATTTGCGAAATAATCTGTGTGTGTGTTGAATATTTACCGGGTACAAAGTCTGGTTAATTAATAATACGTTGCCGCAACGTGATTAGTGTCCGATTTGCATCTAATTTAAAAGTTGGCCGAACAATTTCTCTGTCGCACTCTCCTCCTCCTCTCATGCATATATGGAACAGATTTCACTGAAAAAAAAACGACTTTGGCGGATACTTGTAGTATATACATGTATATAAACGCGTATATGCGAATATATATTCGATTGAGCACGCGAAAATTCCTTTCAGAGCGTGAATCAAGCTGGAGAATAAGGGCCAGTACACGGCGTTAATTATTTTTTAATAACGTTTAATTATTCACTCAGAAATTCCATCGAGTTCTGCCTGCAATTTCATCAGAAAGTAACATCGTGAAAATCACGCGGACGAAAACTTGGAGGCGTCAAAATTTCACTTTGTCAATAATTTTAATGATAAAAAAAAAGTGCGCGCTTCTTCTCTCGCTCAATTTTGAAAAAATCCTAGATTCTCGTTACTCTGAAGTTACATCACATTTTTTTCCTCCGATTTTTGTCAATTATACCGCGAAATTATTTGTCAAAATGTTTTCAACAAAAGTATTTTTGCGGGCTATAACATCGAAGCTCGAGAAAGACTCGGTTGTTCGTGAAAATCAGCGAAACTTTACTGGAAACGTCGGCACAACAATATGCCGTAAATATTTCTCGCTTCAGAGATTTTTCCTCCGTGATTTCATTATATCCTTCGCGGCTCTGTAATGAGAGACATAACGGGAAGATATCCCTGGTGGTTTCCACACGAAAGTTCAAACTATTATTTTTTTCCGTCGAGTTCATCAAGAGAAAGGTTCGCGCGGGTTGCATTCGCGCGGAATGAAGAGAAAAAGAAAGATTCCCCCTTAACGCGAAGCGAGAAACGAAATCCCGGCGACTGTCTTCCTCGTTTGACGAGGCACATTTTTTTTTTTTTTTTCTTTTTGGTTCACGGTGAAAATCGCGTTTCGCCGGCGAGATTATCGCTTCTCTTCGCGGTCGAAAAGTTCTCCGCGTACAGGCGGCCTCGTCTTGCTTTTTTTTACCTCGTAATTTTCTCGTGTTTTCCCCTTTTTTTTTTTCACGAAAAAAAAATAGAAAAAAGAGAAATACTCAATATCAGTTTTGGGTCGGCGAAAAATCGGCGACGAAAGTTCCCTCGAAAGAAAAACAGATTTAAGGTAGTTCTATCGTTTTATCGTTTTCTTAAGATTTTGTTGAAAATTTGAATACGTATTCTTTGATGTCATATATACGTGTGTAATAAATTTTGGAAGGTTTTACCACGTGGAAGTTGAGATATTTATTGGTAAAAATCACAATTTTCGGTAGTCTCTCGTAAGAGCGCGTGTTAAAAGTTGCATTTTCATCAATGAATATCTTGGCTTCTACGTGGTGAAGCCTTCTAAAACTTTGCATACATTTTTATGCAACATCAAAGAAGATTTCTTGAGTTTTCCAAAAAAATCTTAAGAAAATTTTTTTCGCAATTTTTGTAATTATAGAGCAAGCACATATCACCTGGGATGACCGTGAATTTGGAGTATGCTGTTCTTTAGTCGATTTGCAACAACTTTTCTTATTTAACCGAAGCCCGCGAACCATTTTGTATGTGAGAAAAACTGCAAAACAATTTCTCGATTTGAATCTAACGATAGAACTACCTTAATACTCAATAAGAGATATTTTCGAGGGAAACTGAAGGAGCAGCAACTTTTGCCCTTTCCGACGAATCAGCGAGCTAAACTCCGCGTTGGAAAAAGTTTCGACTCTCTCTCGGCATAAAGCAATCCAGTTTGTGTAACACGCTGGAGTTTATAGTTGGCGTATAATCAAATCCCGCGATAATATCGTCGCGTCTTTTTTTTTGTCTCGCAAAGAAAATGCAATTACGCGAATTTAAGGGTGTTCCGGAGGTACGTTCGCAACGAAGCTCGAGGGAAACGCGAATTTCGTACAATTTCGTGTTTCAAAAAGTAGCTCGCCTCGCGAAGCGCAACGCCATCTTTGAAAAGTTCGAACAAACGGTCTGTGAAAAAAACGATGAAAAAATTTGGAAAAAATCACTTCGTCAACTCGTTTCGGATTTTTCAACTTTCGTCGACTTGTTTCGAATGAAAAATTCTACGCAGAATGAAAAGAAAAGAAAATTCGATAAATATCCAAAATTAAGGGGAAATATCGCGAGAATACAGTGATTAAAAATAACGCGTGCGATATTTCAGCAATTTGTCAATTATTCCTGTCAATTTCATTCTAAAAACGAGCAAATTGTCGTGCTTGTAGAGCTGTAAATTTATAATCCATGCTGACACGATTTCCGACCGAGTGGAAGTCAATCTTCCTTCGCCACATTTTCTGTGCTGTAATCTCGAGTGGATAAGCTCGGCAAATGAATTATACACCAATGCTGGTTTTGCAGTTGACACAAAGATAGACAAAGAGAGAGAGAGAGAGAGGAGAGGGATGCTGCGAGAGTTTTTGTATCTGGATTTACGACGTTTCTGTGATTCGATTCGGTAGACGTCGTTTTTGTCGTCTCCTCGCTCTCGGAGGAGAGCGTGATGGGATTATACGGGAGCACGTAATTGAAGGAACATACCCTGGGTGATTTCTCACGCGCGTGCATGAGAAGAGCGAGAACACGTAATGATATTATCGCCACGTAATCGACCGAAGTATAATACAAGTTCGATTCAATTTGAGCGATGTTTTTCAACGTTTTTGCAGCACTGGTTATTGGCAACTCCGGCTCATCCCTCGAGTATTCCAAATTATAAATAACTTTGTCAAAATTCCTGCTGCTTTCCAAAATCCAACAAAAATCCAACGAATTATTCTTAAAACCGATTTTTGCACGAAATAAAAACGATCCCGGTACAGTGACTCTGTTATTTTCGAAATTTCTCCATCCCGAAATATCGAAAATGTGCGTGAAAAAGTTTGGACCCAAGTGTACGACTCACCTCATGGGTTTGAACAGCGCCTGCATACCGCCCAAATAATCAATCAGGAGTTTCAGCTGAGTGCCACCTTCCTTCTGAACTGCAACGAGAAAAAATTCCGACCGAGATTTAATCGATATTTCTCTTATCGAACGAATCATTTCGAATCGTCTTTTTTTCGTCTGTAATGATTTTTGTTATGAATTAAATCGGTTGATCGACGTTGAACAAAATATTTGTGCTTTTTTTTGTAATTATTGTTGACTCGACGATGTGTTCGATTGCATTTTGCTTTCTCTCTCAGCGTCGCCTTGCTCCCGAACGCTCGAATACAATTTTTCATTCCGACTCTCAATGCTTTATCGCAGTGATTTTATTATTGGAGCGTCCCTAATTCAATTTAATCGGTTCTGTGAAGTCTCGTTCGCTCGACCCTCGTCCGAGACAATTTTTCATAGAGAGAATCATCGTAAATTGTAATACAGAGGGGAAAAGTCAACAAACGACGGTGAAAAAATGATTTAAAAAAAAACTTGATCATTTTTTTATTCGAGATAATCGTCCAAGGTAAAAACCTTGCGAGTCAAAAAAACGTGAGAAATACGAACGTTTTCGCGTCGAATTATAGAGACGATTCATGCATTTTTTTTATTTACGAGGCACTGTGCAAAACTCACCAACGTGAAGTATGCGCTTTGTCGCTATCTCTCGCAATAATTCGTTGACGTATTTAGAGTCCTTTGGATACAGCTCGATTCGGGAGATCTGTAGGTGAAATTTCTCGAGCACCGTGCTGTTTTTCCTGAAAAAAAAGGAAAATGAAAAAAAAAAGCGTTATTCGACAGCGATTGAATATCGACGAATATCGAGAAAGTGTATTTTCACATTCCACTCATTTTACATTCAGACGGAACGTACCAAAGAGATATTTTGAAACTCCAATTAGCCCAATTGCTTCGCCTCAACATCGACGAATAAATATTATTCCTCATTCCGGGTAAAAATAACGAAATTGGCAATTTAGCGGAACACTGGGAGACGAATTTGGATTGTTAACAAATTTGCACAAATAGAATTGAATTTCTTGAATTTCTCTAATTGCTCGATTTTCGGAGGGCTTCGATTGCTAAAAATAATTTTTTTTTCTCAACAAACTTTCGTTGTAAATATAAAACTATTCAGTGTGTTACATCGATGTCTCGCGTCGTCGAGTTGTACTTTGACATTTTTTTAATAGCATCCATAAATTCATCGCTTCCATCCGCGAGAGACCTTCGTTTTCTTATTTCGCGACAGAATTCACCGACTCTTCGAAGCAACGTTTTTTTCAGCCGTGAGAGAGGGTCAATTCGTGCTCCGGCTGGGGGATCTTTTAAAAATGCATCCAGCAGCTTCTTCGTACGATGATTTTTTTTGTTTTCTAATAATCTTACTGCCAATCAACGTCCAGCATTTCGGATTAATTCGAAACTGCCGGAAAATTCGTTGCTTCCAATATGCCGGAATAATTGAAATCATCGCTTTTCGCGACAAAAGCCAGAACAGTGACGTTTAGAGTATCATCCTGGAAACCGCAATTTCTGTACTCGGTGCTCGATGTAAATCATTCTACAGCGTGGGCTGCACTGTACCTTGATTGTGTCGATTAAGGGGGCACATGTGCTACCCGCGTTAACGTCAAACGCAGGGTTTGCCGTGGGAGGCACATGCGGCACGTAGAACCACACGCGAGAGAGCTGTCACGTTGGGAATTGCCGGGAAACACATCGATAATTCACGTGTTCTTTCGAAAAAAAATTCGTTGGAAAAATCGAAGAATCCCATAGGTTCCGTGGTACCTCCCCCCGACTTTTACGAAGCAACGCACCGCCACCCGGGAGTCTCGGGGGATGTTTTATCGCGAAAGACTCCCTTCGAAGATCGGTATTCCGACGTCCGTCAAAATAACGACGAAAATATGAAGAAAAATAACGCGAAAAGGAAGGCCATCCTTGTCGATTGATCTTCTCTGGTACATCAGCTGGTCCCAAAGGCTTGGATAACATTTCCAATTCCGCGGAGCGAATGATTCCCTCTCGAAGAAAATTTACGTGCACCGCCGAGCGTTATCACGTCGACCAAATGGAGTCACGTCTGATTAAACTGAGAACATCCCATCGCGTGTACAGAGAGCGAATTCTATGGAACACCGAGAGCGATGTGCTCCCAGGAGACGAGGTTCGGGTCGCCACGAGCTCTTCCTCCTTGCGAGCATCGCTAGACGTCACTTTTTCTTGACTGTCGCGTACAAAAAAGTTCAAGGACGAGATCAATATTTCCGAGGTAGCTCGAGACACTTTGACAGTTTTTGTTATAAATTCTTTAAAACCGAATGGTCAAAGTTTCCCCGTCCAAAACTGCCGCTGAAACACTTCCGCCGAGGGCGAGTGTCATATCCGTTCTGCAAGATCGCCGGAAGTACTTTTTGCGACTTAAAAATGACATGGGACAGAGACGGAGGGGCAGAAAGCTGCAAATCGCGCATAGCCGAATGACGACAGTCTCGGATAGGGATTGAATTTACATGGAATGTCTCATATTGTGTACGAAGTGAGAATAAGGAACGAGGAGATCGCACACCTCGACTCTGTTAAAACGGAGACGATTCTCATTGGTTATTCATGGGATCAGAGTGAGCCGAAGAGAGGAATAAGACGATGGGAAGAGAGAGAAGGAGGAGGAATAACGATTTAGTAGCTGGTTCGTTCTTTCTTGCGTAGGAAAAAAAAAGAGAGAGCAGGGAAGAGGAGCAAGTTGGTACAGAACGCTGTGCACCCGATGCTCTTCCATTTGGATCAAGTCCGACTGCGGAGCTCCTTTCTTCGTCATTTTCCATCGTATTTTTCTCACCCGGGTCTCTCGAGTAACCATTAAAAAATGGATTTGAGATAAACCCGTTGAAATCAGCTGTACATTCTTGCTCTTTGTTATGCTCTTCGTTGGGCGAACGGGAGATGACAGACGCGCGAATGTTTCGAGCTGTGATAAAAGTGATCTCACTGGCACTCGAGAAGCTGCTTAAGGCGATGTGTTACATCCGTAAATCGAAGCTTAGAAAAATTCTCCCGCAAAATCTATAAATCGGGTCGGTTTGAAATTCGTTGTGGGTACTTAGTGATATAGCCCGGAGGGACTGACGATTTTAGAATTTCGAAATTTTGAAATGTTTTTCACTCTACAAAAAAAAATATTTGAAAAATTTCGAAATTGCGAAATCGTCATTCTCTCCGTGTCGTATCACTAAATACTCACAAAAAATTTCAAATCGATCCGATTTATAGATTTTGCCGGAGAATTTTTCTAAATTTCGATAGGGGAGGGGGTATCCCCCATGGCCTTAATTTGAACAAAGAAAAATAGCCTTGAATTAAAATGACCTTTCCACCGATTTTTTCTTCATCAACCATCGCTTGGAAAGTTGGGAAAGAAACGTTCGATCGCGACGAAAAATCGATCGATTCGAAAAATCGATCGATTTTAAAAAACCCAGATTCATTCATCGTGCATTCACGATGAGTGCAGCAAGGGTGGGGAACTCTCGTACGTAGCCTTGGCTCTCTCGAGATGATCATCTCAACCTGGAGAGTTCGGCGAACTCGTCAGCATCCCTCTCATTCTCGCTCTTTTCCGGCGGAGAACGCGCGAGAGGAAGCGAGAGCGTTCGCGAGGTCGAAGGCTGCTGCGGCAAGCCAAATAGGCGAACACACACGTATATACTGTATGGACCTTCTTTTCGACTGTATATCGCAGTTCATAATGCACAGGTGTATACTTTGCACAAAGTATGACGAGCGAGGAACATTGGGAAGAGGCTGGCTGGAGCAAACTCCGCGTCGACGATGTTTACTCGAGCGAATTGTGTCGAACTTCCCCTCGCGGTGGATTACGCATTCACGAAATTCGTCATCCATTATTGACCGTCTGAAACGTATATCCTCGGTAATCCCCCGAAATTTTAAGCACCCCCAGATCCGGAAATCCAAATTTTCAGCGATTCCTCACGCTGGAACTTACCGATCGATCTTTTTCGAGTCCAGCTTTTGAGCAATGTTTTTTTTTTCTTAAAAAAATCTATTTTGTACCGGTTTCTTCGCTGCGAAACGACTTTAATCGGATTTTCACGACGTCTCGGTTGATTCCTCGAGAATTTTTACAGGCCCGAGTGTAGGGTGAGTGGAAATAGAGGAGGAAACTTGAAAAATGACGTTGGTATTTTCGTGCAATGGCGTGAAAATTCGATAAAATATGTTTAATATTTTGAATTATCAGTTTCGATGATTTCCTCTTCGGTGCGCGGGAGATAATGTCGTTCCGGGAGATGCAATCTTCCGATCGTTTGTTGCCAAAGATACTCGAGCGTTTCTGTGTGCCTGGAGCCGTGTATCATAAATTTTCATTCCCCGCAACGGAAGTTAATAGCACGGAAAACGTATTGTAGCATGAAAGGCGTTTGGAATTTGATGACTGCGAGGAGGAACTGAACGGTGGATGGAAATGATTCGTGCTTAATTTCGTTCTAACGACGCTGTCGATCTCTGTACGTGCATGCATCGGGCGTTTCTTTCGAAATATCTCTTCATTTTCTACAATACACTTTCCGTCGTTTATGGAAATTAGTAGCACGCGAAATTCACTCTAGCGTAAACCCCGCCGTGATTCATTCAAGAAATCATCGGCATCGACGCGATTCACCGAGAGAAATCAAAAACAGTCCAGCTGGAAAATAAAGAAATCATTTTTTATCCATCAGACAGCAATTTTTTCTCTCGGTTTGTTTTTTAAAAATACATTCGCACGTCTCATCTGCTGAGACACGCATTTCGCGTCATGGTTCCTTGCTGGAAAAATTGCTGGTGAAACTGTAAAGAAAATTGTCGTGAATTAAAAAATGTCTCACTTATTGACGACGTATTTGTCGACCGATTGATTTTCTTCGTTGAGGCATTTGCAACGAAATGAAGTTGAGATGAAATGAAAAGAAAAAGGTTTTATAATTGTTGTTTATGGATGCATGGATGCACTCGATAAATGTTAATCGGTGCATCTACATTTATTTACTGTTTACAGCAGTGTAGGGGAGTTCGATTGGGCTATATTGCGATGCACGTTTTTATTGCGTACTTTTCAACCGAGGTCAAGACTAATTTGGATTATATGCGGGAGGATGTCAAAACGAGGCGGTTTAATTATTATGTAAGGCAACGTTTTTCCGCGATATTAAATTGCTCGGTTTTGATTACGAGATTGTACACAGTAGCGTATGTGATCGCAAAATCATAGTATCGTAGAAAGGGTGAAAGATTGCGGTGGTCTGCTCGCTTGAAACCACCGCATGTTTATATGTATATATATACACACGTGATATATTTCTGCAATCTTAGAAGACCCTCAATAACATCTCAGAGAGGACACGACCCTCGATGTCACGTTCCGAGAAAATGAAATTTCAATAAAGAAATTAAAAAAAAGAAGGCGACTATTTGATTCGATGAGGTTTTTTAGAATTTTGCATTGAATTATTGAGTTTTCAATTAAATATCGACGTGATTCGTGATCAGAGGGCAAGAATCCATCGATATGGACTGTTTTATGTGATTTTAAAGATTCGAACATTTTAGCCATTTTTTGCCAAATTGGGTCAAATCACTAAAATGCTCGCCATTTTTTTCCGCTTTGAGGTAGATACTCCAACTTGTGCTTGTTCTCTTTGCAATTGTTGAGGCTTCAAAATGCCGTTTGGTTTATGTAGATATCTTGATTTTTCGATTTTTGGCAGATTTTTTAAGTTCAACCATCGATTTTCGCCAATTTTTCCATACATACCCCTTTGCGTTTTTTTCGCCGATTTTCAACATCGATTTTGAGAGTGAAGGAATTTAGCTATCGACATTTAACTTTCACCGTTCTCCAAGTCTACTCAAGGGCTTTTCAAAACACCCCCAAAAAATGTATATAGCTCAAATAGAACCGTAGTTATGACCACTTGAAATTTCGACTTTTTGAGGTTTCTGGAAAACTGGCCAAAAATGAGCCAAAATTTTTTTTTTCAAATTTTCAATTTTTCAGAGTGTTATCCGATCGGAAATTTTCCACTGATTACGAAACACGTGGAGTTTTTCCCGAAAACTCGATATTTCAATGAGAAAAATGTAATTAATCGATAAATTCCGTATTTTTGCATTTTCGGACAGAAATATTGAGTTTTCGACAAAATATCGATATGTTTCGTGATCAGCGGGAAAAAATACATCGATATAGACCATTAAAAATCATTTTTGAAATCCAAAATTTTTTGCCATTTTTTGCCGGATTGAGCTGGTTCACTAAAATGATTGCCATTTTTTTCCTCTTTAAGGTAGATAGTCCAACTTGTGCTTGTTCTCTTCGCAATTGTTAAAGCTTCAAAATGCCGTTTGGTTTATGTAAATATCTCGATTTTTCGATTTTTGGCAGATTTTTTAAGTTGGACCATCGATTTTCGCCAATTTTTCCATACATACCCCTTTGCGTTTTTTTCGCCGATTTTCAACATCGATTTTGAGAGTGAAGGAATTTAGCTATCGACATTTTACTTCCACCGTTCTCTAAGTCTACTCGAGGGCTTTTCAAAACACCCCCAAAAAATGTATATAGCTCAAATAGAACAGTAGTTATGACCACTTGAAATTTCGACTTTTTGAGGTTTCTGGAAAACTGGCCAAAAATGAGCCAAAATTTTTTTTTTCAAATTTTCCATTTTTCAGAGTGTTATCCGATCGGAAATTTTCCGCTGATTACGAAACACGTGGAGTTTTTCCCGAAAACTCGATATTTCAATGAGAAAAATGTAATTGTATAATAGTAATACGAGATTTGTGCGCGAATGTTGATCGCCGATCAACATCCGTTTCTCGAGACGCACGCATACGTACGAGCGCACACTTTCATCATATATTTCTAATAAACGTATGTTTCTCTTCATTGTCGGTGAAACCAACAAAGCCCGCAATGAGGCCACTTCACAGACTCTTCAATAATTTTCTATACCTGTACAATGATGAGCAAAAAAAAGTACATTTTATGAGAATTTTAAATACTCGGGTTATTATACAAGAATCTAAAAAAAAATAACAATCACTCGAAAGATACCGAGCGCGTTAAATATATATCCAAAAAAACATGACTTCCCATCGAAAACCTATTCTTCATTTGAAAGCCTTTTGGAACTTTAAAAAAAAAAAAAAAAAAACAACCTCGACGACCCAGTTAACGAGAGCTCCCGTCTGCTTTTCTCTTCGGGTCACAAAAACTCTTCCCGGCAAAGTTTCTCTTCAAAAGCGCCTGAATAGAGGAGCCACGGTCTCGTCTTAACGTCTGTTCTTTGAAACGCCACAAATATCTGAATCAAAAATGCCCAGTTGAAAATTACTTTTTCCAAAAAAAAAAGAAGAAAAAAAATATGCATAATATCACTCCTACCCACCAGAAGCTTTTAAAGCCCAGTAATTTGTTTTCCTCGCAGAATTTTTTCCCAAAAAATTCGTACATAAAAAAAACAACACACTTGACGAAATATTTTTTCCTCAACGTTCAGCCAACAAAATTGCAGTCCACGTGTAGAAAAAAATACCCTATTTGCGGAAGATTCTGTCGATAGTTTCAATCCGCGTTTGTCAAAAAAAAAAAAAACATTTTATTTCTCCCTTTCTGTCCCTCAATCGATGTGGCGTAAATGTCCAGTGTCCACTGCGTGTATCGAAACTCCATGAACAAACCAACCCGATGCAAACTCCGATACGTGTAACCACCCACGTGTTACGACCTTTCGTAAATACATCGGAATGGATAGCCGACGATAACGAGTGGCTTTCGTACTGTCGTCAAAAGGCAGTGTCACAGCCGGCATCGATATATCCGAGAGAACACTCCGACGCCCGTCGTCCATTCCATGTACACGCGCAGTAGCCATTTTGTGGCACGAGAGCGCCAACGAAGAGCGTTTCTCGTGGATCCACGTTAAGGTGTTTAGTTTTTTTCGTCAAAATCCATTTTTTTCAATGAAACTAACAAAACTGACGATAACACGAATTAAAAAACGAATTTTCACGTCAATCGCAGAATCGCCACGTTGGAATATCCAATTTGCGTTCTCGGTCCACGACGGATCAGTTTTTGTAAACATTTACGTATATATATATATACATACATTTGTTTAAATAAACCAACCTGCGCCCAGGAACATTGATACGCGACAGGAGCAACGCGAGTCCCTCGGGATGAGATGCGGTGTGTGGATACACAAATTTGCATTCGCCAAAGGCAAAGGGTTGTTGTCGGTACCGCGTGACCCAAACCCGCCGGAATAAATGTATATATGCAGCATGAATCAACGGGTTGTTCAATTGCACATGCCATTTGCTGATTCGCAGTCGACAACGCGGTGCTTCGCGTGTTTGTTTTCTCCTCTGAAATACAATTAAGCTCGACGGTGCTGGCGTACGCGAGTGGGTATCGTTTGTTTTACCGTTAATCGACAGCTGAAAAGCAAAACAGAGCAGCGCCGATCGACGCCGAGCGGTCAAACATCGGACTGCAAAAGAGACTGTCAAAGTCGAGCCGAGTGTGTTCGTTCTCGAACGACCGTCAATCAGGACGTTTCGGACGATTTCACGTTTGAAAAAAAATGGTAGCTCTTAAAGCGTTCAGCCGTTGAATGGCAAACCGGTTCGCGTTCCTCGCGCCCCGACGAGACATTTCAGGCGATAGGTTGGCGAGTTTTCACTCGGGAATCGGCGAGTGGTCTTGCGAATTCAATCGAACCGACACCGCGCGATGTACGACCACTCGCTCAGCATGGAACACACGGAATCCTGCTTTTCCATGCGCGTTTGCAGAAGGGGATTTCATAAACATATGCGTCGGTACACGAGCCTGTCGGTGTGCAAAAACTTCGCTCCGATATCCAGCTGTTTTTCCATCTCTCTCAAATTCTCTCGCGTGCTCGCTTTTCCGGATTTTTCTCGCCTCGGTGCCGGGTTCAGGGATGAGGAGAAGATGGTGTCAGCGGGAGGTTGGACTCCGGTGAACGAGCACTAAACCGAGGATCGGGTGATAGTGCCGTTGAGGGTCTGGTCCGTTCCCCGGGACGTCGGACCCGACCAACTGGTTGTCCGATGGAAAAATACGTACGCGGGCATGTCGCAATAACTCGTCTCGATGAATGCATGCAAAAGTTGGATACCAACTCGGCTGGGGCGAGGGAAATTCCGTCGACTCTGTACACCTCGGCAACTTTTCGTTTGTTTGTCCGTTCGCCGCGGATTCGCGGAGGAAAGAGTCCCCGCTGGACCCATTGGCCGCAGCCTGCAAGACTGCCAATTTCGCGGGCTAATACGCCGATCATAAAATGCCCGTGCTGCGTGCTGGTGCAGCACCGACGTTTCGCGTTCTACCGACTGTATGTCGTAAATTATTTCCGGGCAAACAGACGAGGTCCGCGAGAGTTCAGAGGACAATTTCTCGACTGAGAGAGAGGAGGTTGAGACGTGTGTTGACTTTGCGCAAGTATATACACACTGGGACCAGCAAACAGAGTGCATACGCGCGCACAAATCGTCGTTGCATCCATCGGAACTGTGTGCACGTATCCTCTTTGTCGAACAATCGACGAATATCTCCGCAACGCCGCAGCATCCCATTCTCGTATTCTATACGATGATTGGGATCCTGTGCGTACTTCCCCAGCATCTTCTCTCGCTCTTTCCGCATCGAAACATGACCCAAATTAACCATCAATTAACGTACAATTACCCCCGTCATTTTTCCATTACAGCCCTCGGAACTCTTCGACTCTCCTCCTCGGATCTCTCATACCGATGAAGAAAAATAACAAGATTTCACCAAACTGCGATCATAAAAAGTGGTAAACTTTCATCAACTCTCGTACGCCAGGGTTCCTCATTTGTTCCATTAATTCCACATCAGAGAAAAGTGAATTCTCCACTTTTTTCACCCTGCAATCTTTTTTTTACCATTTTTTTGGTAACCTTTCCGCATTACTATTACCCGAAATCAATGTACTTTGAGCCTTGTGTATGAATAATGCGGTGCCTGGTTTTCGTGTCATCGGCAAGTTCTCGAAATTCGTACGACATTTTGGTTGGACTGTGGGATTATACCTCTGGAATATCCTTCATTGCTCTCTCCTCCTCCCTCTCCTCCTCTCTCTATCTCAGTGTCTATTCGGTGATAGCAGTAATCACATCAGGATGCGGCTCGTCCACTGTGTGTCTCACGCGATAGTCACGTAATCATGACACTCGTACGTTCACCGAGAAACATGATTATCCTGATGTACCTGGACGTGTATGATATTACAGAGTATTTTCCGCCTGTGCATACACCGAAACACTGGCACATATATAATACGAAAAGCCCACGTGGCAATCATGCTGTAGCGGCAAAAAAATCCGACGTACCGCCAACAACACGAGAGTCTCTCAAAGCTCTACAGGCTGCTCCGGAAAGTTCAACTTCCATAATTAATCACAGAGTGACACTCGTTGCGAAATTCCGAGACGAAAAGCATCTCATCGTTTTTTCGTACGACGAAATCCCGACGAGTTAATAATTCCCAAAGTTCGCGCAGCATCCCTTCGACCTGCCGATCTTTGGCGATCGATTTCAGTCCCCCTTTTTCTGCTCTCGGTTATTGGCGTTCGATTCATCGAAGATATGATAATACGATATCGAGGACGACTCTGAAGATCGAGGAGGAAGAAATTACGTTTGATTATAATCTGTCATCTTTGCTCTCGATCTTGGTCCAGGATGAAATTCGCTCGGGATAAATCCGTCCGTGTGTGTTTTGTGCATACGTGCCGAGGAAGATCGATTCCAACGCGACGTAACTGTACACCGCCTTTGAGGCATCTCTGTAATTACGTTTGTCGCTGGAGCTCGGAGGCGACCGATGGGACGGACGACGGAAACCGTGAGATCCGTTCTACTAATGTACAAACGCGGTAATATCCCGTATGGAAAAGAGATAAGAGGACACACATGATCGTCGAAGCATGAATCCACGGTTTCCTTCTTTCCTCTCTTTTTTTCGTCAGAGTCGCCGGGTTTTTGCAAATTTCATTCTTCCTACGCAATCTTTTGAAAAAGAAAAAACGGTTCCATCGGTCTTTCGCGTCTAGAAAAGGCGGACGAGATGAAAAATTGTCGAGGGGAATGGAATTTCGATTCGATTTATCCCTCGCGCGTTAATCCGAGGACCAAATTGATGTTTGCTCTCGTACGGATGCTGGGAGGCAGTTTGATCTTTTCTCGCCGTTAATTCGCAGCTCCGGGGCTGCGCAACTTTTTTTCCACACGTATTATATGTCTTGTACAAGTATTGACCTCGTAAAAAGGTTACGGCCGCGGATATACAATTGCGCTTCGTCGCTGTGCAAGTTGAAGGCCGGAGCCATTATTATCTAATCAGTTTCGTAACACACGACTCGAAACTCGATTCCCCGATGCTACCGAGGCGTTGCGATCGAGGCGCACGTGTGTGCCAAACGGTGTCGTGCGATCGAGGCTCATCATCGTTGCACACAAAGATTTTTTCCACTGAAAAAAAATGCGAAACGGGGGGGATCCAATGTGGAATAGGAAAATTGGGAAAAGTTGTCGAATTTGGAAAGTCCCCTGTATTTGCAATGAAAAAACCCTCGCGAGGGCGTTTTATGCTTTTTCGTGAGGCTCTTTTTTTTGCACGAAACGGGCCACTCTCGTTCTCCAGCTGTTTTATTATTATCGAGTTTTATTTTATTATTATCGAGTTTTATTTTATTATTATCGAGTGTAGGACTTTACGGTTTATGCACGAGCATGACGTAACGAATATTGCGTCGAAATTGATGCCCCCGTTGCGAAAAAAAAAACAAAAAAAAATGCTCACGCGCTTACTTTTGAAAGACGATGAATTTTCGCGCGAATATTGCAAAATATATAAATCGGGTTGCATTGGCCAACAAAGTTGTTGACGCAAATTGTCCCACTGTTCGACACGTAAAATTGTACGTACGTACAATTTACTCAAATTTATTCAAATTATTTTTTCAATTGTATCGATTATTTATTTATTCAAATATTATTTATTAAATTTATAAATCAATTTATTTATACATGTATTTAGCGACCTCCGTTGATCCTCGCCGATAAAACACGTTTAAACATCGAAAACTGCAAAAAAGAATCCTGAACAAAATCGCCCCTCGAATTGCGACAGAGTGAGCCAAAAAAAAAAAAGTTTATCCAGCGATTTTTGAGAATTGAGAAAAGTTTGTCGCGTCGATCGAGGAGAAAGATTGTACATCAAAAACTACCCTTGCCGCAATCGTCGATGGGTAATATTAGAATCGAGGAAAAGACGCGGAAGTGAACGTCAAAAAAGCTGTAGGCTCGTGAAAACTCCGGGTGGTACACGAACCCCTTTTTCATCCGAAAAAAAAACCCGATGGCTCCGTCAATGAACGAAAAAGGTGGGCCAATTAGACGCGCGCGGTTCGCCACGCACGACTGATTAACCCGCAACCGCGTCAATTAAAAACTCGTCCGAGTCTCGTGAAAGCGATAATTGCGCTCGTAACGCTCGGTGACATGGAGAAAATGGGAGTATCTGCGTATACGTACGATCTAAGAAGAATAAATCATCGAAAATTTTTTTTTTTTTTTTTTTATCAAACTTACCTCGGTGAAACGCTCTTCAAGCTTCCGAGCGTCGGATTATCCGTGTAATCCTCGTCGCTTATTCGTATCACACCAGTTTCGGCGTTGATACCGTCACCGTTCAGCACGTAATCCATGAGATCGCCAAAGTCGTCGTGCACTTCCGGCTTCTCGGTTCTCGTCGCACCGTCGACACCACCGTTGTAATTATTGTCCCTGTTCGGAGTCTGAGTCGCGGCGGAATTGTCGCTACCCGACAGTTCCTTGCTGCCGTTGACGCGCTGCAGGAACTTTCTGCGAAAATTACTGTAAACCGTCTCGCGATTCGGCGGATCGCCGAATTTGACGCGTCCGTGGCTGGGCACGAGATGATGCCCGCTGTAGCCGAGATCCATCTGCAGGTCCATGACCAGCAGGAGGGTGAACAAAATGGCGAAGGCGCTGAAGCTGAAAATCAGCTTTTCTCGCAGCCTCTTGACTCTGAGGGCCAACTTCATCTTGGATTCGGCTCTTGATCTCGTTCTCGTCGTGTTCCTCCGATTATTCGCGCGAAAGCTCCTACCCCGGGCGTTCCCCGGACCGGAAGAAGAATCGGCGGCCTTCCTGGGGCTCGAATCGCCCGCTTTCGCTCGACGGGTCTCCTCGAGGATCTCTTCAAGGTCCAACGACCTTGCGATCGTCTCTCTCCGCGACGGGTCCTCTCGAGGTAACCTCGAGGTAACCTCGCGACTTATCGGGACTTTGTCGAGAGGTACGGTGATCGCGGGGCGAGTCAATCGAGCGTCTCGGTCGTTTTCCACCCCGACAGCGGCTTCTCGACGAAAATCCCCGGCCTCCCGGGGCTCGTTAGTCTCCGCAGGGGCAAGCTCGTCTCTCCTCAACGTTTTGTCTATCCGAGCGAGCGTCCCGTCGCACGAATCCGCCGCTGCGATCTCGCGACTCGACACCTCGTCGTTGTTCAACGTTATCGCGTCAACGGAGCCGGAAAAAGACCGCGAGAGAGGCCCCCCTTTTTCCCTCGAGGCAAAAGACGAAACGACGCCACCCGACTCTACCACCGCGTAATCCCGCACTTCCTGTCCGCTGTCGCGCAAAAACGTCGCACTAAGATTCGTCCTCGTCGTTCTCTTCGTCGCCGACGTGCTCACTCTCGTCTCGTCTTGCTTCTCCGGCCGTTGGAGCCCGACAAACGACGATTCCTCCGGGTAATCGGGTTTCGGTGTTTGCGTTGATACTGCAATTCGGCATTTTGCGCACTCGTGCGATTTCGCACCGTTTCCGTCGACGCTGGACGCTTCCGACGCGAGCGACGACGAGGAATAAGCGAGGAAAGTGTCTTCGTACCGCTCGAGGCGTTTCTTATCGCGTTGACTCTGATTATCCGACGACCCTTGACCTCCGGTTATCGCCGACGTTGTCGCTGATCTCTCGTCGCGCGTTAACGAGCAGGCCGACTCGATGTTCCTCGAGGATGACGCTGAGCAGCTCAAGAAGGTTTCTCCTCTGATGGGAGTCTCGTACGATTGACCTTGAGAGGTCGTCTCCTTCCCGGAGACTTCTCCTGGAACAATTCCACCAAATGTGTCCACCGGGGGTGGCGAGTACTTCAGCTTACCGCCGCGAGATGGCGAATCGTCGCGGAAGCGACTCTGCAGCTTCTTCTCTCTTGTCAAGGTCGTTTGCCGAGTGCCGAATCCTCCGGAACCGCCCTCGCCGGTCGAGGAATCCCGATGATTGGTTCGCTTGTGAAATCGCGCCTCGTTCAGTATCACCCCGGTCTCCGGGTACCATTCGTCCGACGAATCGACCTCGAAACCATCCGTTTCCGGTACCAACAGCGAGCCAACTTTTCCCCCAGGTTTTATCCAGCCGTTGCTAGCCGAGCATCTTCGGGTTTGCCGACGATTTTCCTTGGCTCCGAAGGCCTTGGCCTCGACGAGACGCGAATTGTCCTCGGAACGTATGAGCTCCTCGATGTCTTCAATGGAGACGCTTCGCGAACTCGCGTAATCCTCCTCCGAGGTGGGCAAGGACACCTTCTGCCTCTCAGCGTTTTCCCATGAGACTCCCGCCGATTCTCCCTCGATTTTCCGCAGTCTCTTTCGCTTCTTTTCCCTGATCGGCGCTGTCGGCTTCCCGCAGTCTCGCTCATCCGCCGACGCCTCGACGGAGTTGTTCCTGCGAGCGGAAAACAACTTTTTCCTTATGAACTTCGGGCTTTTCCGTATGTTGCGCACGAGCTTCTCGCAATTCACACCGATCTGCGATGTTTTGACGATACGCTTGAGAAACGAGTGGTTTCTGACGATGTCGACGTTGGTCTCGGCGCAATCGCGCGAATAAATCGTCTCGCTGCTGCTCGGTGTGTCCTGGTGGCCGCTGAGGACGGCGCCATTCTGACGTCTCGCGGTGACGAGCGACTCGGGGAATTTTCGATCTCCACTATCTCGGAATTTCTCGCGGACTGAATATTCTCCTCTCGTGTCTTCCGACGGTCCATGAGTCTTTGTACATCTCTCCTCCTCCAGAATTTCGCGTTTCGATTAATTCGGAATGTACCCGTTTTTTATATCGTCGATGGCGCGGAGAACCCTGGTCGGACTACTTTTTTTCGCGACTCCCGGATGCGTCACACGGTCGCGCACACACCGACACTTTTTTGCGCTCCTACGATCGTCGCAGCGATCTTTGTCCTCGACCTTTGCCCCCCTCGATCTTCAGCCTGAAACACACGGTCAAAAAAATACCGTTTCATTCAATTTCCCACTTTTTTCCACGCCATTCGAGCTTCCGATTTCCCGTTTCGATTTCAAACGGCACTGTAATTCAGTCCTGCTACCCGCCCGACTATTTAATCATTATTATGTACGTAAAGTGTTGTACATAATGTAGTAAATACATGAATAATGCCGACGCGAAATAGCGTTGTATAAAAATAAATATATAACCGCGTGTACATGAGAGATACGCCCGGAAAAAAGTGCGCAACACACGGCGTATCGTTCCGCTTTTATCGCGACTTTTTATTCGATACGACAATGCACTTTGGCGCTGAAAAAGATGACGAATCAAAGTAGGTCATTCGCCGTAACTAGGTCTGCGAATGACAATGAAGCATCCTCTCCTTCTCGCGAACATAAATAACGAGCTTTACGCAAAAAAAAAATTACCCGCAAAGTTGGATCACCGTCGGGCGATCGGAAACGTGCCTGCAGAAAAAAGCGGCAAACTTTTTGTCGCTCATTCGGCGGGCTTCGTCATTCGATTCCAGGATGATGAAATTGAAAAAAAGAAAAGCCCTCCCCGGCAAAAGAATATTTGGTCGAAAAATGTAGATTTTTAATAAACTACAGAAAAAAAAACGTTTTTTTGAATCAATCATTGACTGAATGGGAAACTTGAAAAGTATCATGAATTTTGGAATTCTTTGTTGGATCGTTTGACGCAAAATAATTATCATTGCGTTGGAAATGGATGAAAAAAAAAATGTGCTACGAGAATGAATCGTTATCGAGTGAACGCAAAAAAGCCGACGTACGTATGTGCGCGAAACTACAGAAAAAAAACGTTTTTTTGAATCAATCATTGACTGAATGGGAAACTTGAAAAGTATCATGAATTTTGGAATTCTTTGTTGGATCGTTTGACGAAAAATAATTATTATTGCGTTGGAAATGGATGAAAAAAAAAATGTGCTACGAGAATGAATCGTTATCGAGTGAACGCAAAAAAGCCGACGTACGTATGTGCGCGAAACTACAGGAAAAAAAACGTTTTTTTGAATCAATCATTGACTGAATGGGAAACTTGAAAAGTATCATGAATTTTGGAATTCTTTGTTGGATCGTTTGACGAAAAATAATTATTATTGCGTTGGAAATGGATGAAAAAAAAAATGTGCTACGAGAATGAATCGTTATCGAGTGAACGCAAAAAAGCCGACGTACGTATGTGCGCGAAACTACAGGAAAAAAAACGTTTTTTTGAATCAATCATTGACTGAATGGGAAACTTGAAAAGTATCATGAATTTTGGAATTCTTTGTTGGATCGTTTGACGAAAAATAATTATCATTGCGTTGGAAATGGATGAAAAAAAAAATGTGCTACGAGAATGAATCGTTATCGAGTGAACGCAAAAAAGCCGACGTACGTATGTGCGCGAGACGATGGTACGAAAATCTCGGGTACATATGTGACGTGGAAAATCCCTCCGATATTACGATTTAAGGAGATATACGACGATACACACGTGTAAGATGGATCGTCGTGATTCCGAACTTTATACTCGCGAGATCATCATTTTCCGAGCCTCTTATCTGAGATTTGAAAACTGCGGGAATTTTTTGTACGTATCGCGAGCTCCAGTCTTCCAGGTTTCACCGTCGCAAAATATTTCTTTTCGAGTTTGAGGCAACCACCAAAAAAAAAAAAGAAACATCAGCGAGAGCAAACACGATACTTGTGACACACGAAATAATGATGAATTTAGAAACGTACTTTTATTTCGATCTTTGAAAAAAAAAATGCAAAACGCTCGTGATTTTTTCGCTCGCTGTGACTTTTTCTGGAAAATTCAAAGTTTTTCCATACTCCCAGCTTCTCAAAGTGCAATTACATGTTCACATGTGCTCTCGGCTCAAAATCATACCGTCGTAAAATTGTTCGATCGTACTCCGCTGCACCGAAACTTTTTTATTCAACTGTTTATACGCGCAATGTATGCATGTACGCCCGAGTTTGGAATGAATCGCGCGTTCGCATTTATTGCCATACACCGTGCGTTGATAAAATATTATCTTTTAAGCGTTGGAAATTATTATGATTGAAAAAAAAGGCACTCAAAGTGTATCTCGGCGTGAATTAAATTTCAACATTACCCCCCCCCTGCTAGGGATCGAAAAACCTCTGCCATTTTCCTCGCGAACAAAAGCTTCCGAATGAACCGACTGTTTTTCGTCAATTTTTCAAAATTTTTCATTGAAAGCTCGTTAAAATGTCCAGAAAATTCCGCATCGGGGACTCTATTTTTTTTCTCGTTTCTCTTGGCTCTATCGCGAAAAAGTTTGCGTCCCGCCTGGGAAAGTTAAAAAAAAATAAATGACCAAGTATTCGGGAAAAAAAAAATTGCTGGCTCGAAAAATCAGCACTCTCCGAATCGCGTGTTTTTTTTTTCATTTTCGAAATGAGACGAACGACGCACGTTGAAACTTTGGTCTTTCGTAACGCGTGTTTTTTTGTTTGTTTGATTTTTTCAATGCCCGAACAAACAAAATGAAAAATAAATGACGAAAGGCGACACCAAACTCGTTTGGGAGTGTCGCAATTTCCCGATGAACCGTCGATTGCGAAATTCGTCGGCGTTTTGAAAATACCGCGAGCGATGCAAAAAAAATCAAAGTCCCGGTGGGAGAGAGTGGGAAAAACGTTGCTCCGGTCGCTGGTGCAATAAACTTTTTGTGTACAGCTCCTTTCGTCATTTTCAAATTCCCGATTGAGTGTTAAGGAGAAACAAGCGGATTAGCTCTTTTTCTACGAGCTTCGCGCGCCGCGTACTCGTCGATAATTATCGATGCGAACGATCGTTTTTATTGCCCCGATCGGCATGAATTTTTCCGAGCGTTGCGCAAAGTCGAGGACGAAGGAAACAAAGCTCGTTTTCGCGAGCGGATACAACGATAAAACGATATTTTTTCTGAATGTCTACGCGTTGGTTCGTCGCGAGCCAAAAAATCCAATTAATTCGGTATTAATTATCCACATTATATAACACTTTTCAAAGATTTTGCGTAATAATTTTTTTAATTTATCCCGTAATTCGATTTAAAAAAAAAAGATTGAAAATTATCACATTTCCGATGCTCCTCGAGAAAACGCTTCGGCCGATATGACGCGTCAAAGTGACGCCTCATCCACGTGTATAATATCGTCGCCGATGACGATTACGAGTGAAAAATCAAACGAGAAACCGCGCGAGACACTTGTTTTCCCTCGCGTTCGTTTGACGCGTGCGGCAACTCGTAAAAAGATACACCGAGTCGCACGCGAACGCGCGTAGCGGCCTCTGATTTTGCCAAGAAAATTTATTTTAAGAAACTCAAACGACGAGTGCAGATCCGCTGCCAGGATTCCTAGGCCGCACGCGTTTAACATTTTCCTCCTCATCGTCATCGGTGCACGTACCACGTATACTTTGTATTTATCAGCTCGAAAGATCGATCGAATCTCAACGCTCCGCAGGGATGCTGTGATTTAATTAAAATTGGAGCGAGAAAAAAAATCCCCCCCTCCGGCGATCGCTAAATTTCGCTCCTTCGTCTTATTTATTGAGCAGTTGTTTGACGTTGAGGAAAAAAAAGAAATGAGCTATTATCTTGAATGAAAAAAAGAGGGAAAAATTTTCGGACGAGAATAAGAATTCGAAAATAAATTTTGAAACCCGAAATAGACCGAGGAGCATGCCTGCGGACCGTTGGCAGATCTCGATTCGATATGAGTGGAGGAGAAAAAAATCGTTAGCGTTCCACGATGTGAGAATGACTTTAAATCGAGAGATTAAGGGGTGTTTCGTGTGGTTTTGTCGTACGTGTATGGTGGATGAGGAGAATTAAGGGGGATCCCGAGTCTTACGCCGGAAACTGTCTCAGATGCGAGAGACGAAAGGATAAAGACTGCTGAATCAATGAAAACTCGAGGACCGCCGCGAGTCTCGCGGAGAGAAAGTACCTGCTGTTATTCGCGCTCTAAACTCTGTAAACTCTCTCGTGTAACAGTCGATTTATTTTTGCCGCTCTCGCTCCGTGTCGATTACCAGAGATTATTTTTCTTCCCTTCGCGAGTACAGGATGATTCATCCGGAGCGTCGAACCGAGAAATTGCAAATTCTTCGATCGGCGTGGAATATTATTCGAATCACTCTGCTTTGCGTCTGAAATCTATTTTTTTTTAAATCGTGGCTAACGCGAGTGTAGTTTTTCTCGAAATAGCAGCCGAAATCCGCAGTTTCCGGATTCGATGCTCGTCGTGAATCATCCTGTACGTGTATCCAGGGACGACTATGACAGCCAGATGGCGCTGTCGACGTTTGTCCCACTGGGAAAAATCGTAAAGCTCGATTTTGAGCATTTTTGGTATTTTTGAAAATGTTTACAGAGACGAAAAGTCCATTTTTGAGAAAACTACCTCCAGCCGCGTACGGCAAGTCACAGCATCTCGAGTTTCGTCTCCGTTCGAGCGCGCGGTTACGATACAAAACGGGGAAAGTTAATGACTTCGTGGATCATTCGCGACGAGGCTTCTCCTCGTTTTTATGCACCGAGTGCGAGGGAAAAGTCGAGCGGAGAGTCGAAAAACGCGGAGTTTGCAAACGATGTATTTGTGAAAATTATATTTTGATATTTATCGCATGTATAAATACGTTTAAAGATGATGGCTTTGCGAGGACGCGATTGCCGGGAGTTCGACGCCCTCGCGCTCCAATCATCGATAAAAAGGCTCTATTTTAATTTTCGACGACGCATACGCCTCCGGCGCTCAACCGAGCAAACGGTTGACTTTCCTCTTTTTTTTGTTCTCGATATCGGCGACGACTGATAACAGCGATAAGCATGAGAATAAAAATTCCTGAAACCCGCGCGCGCGGAAGAGTTAAGGTAGTTCTATCGTTAGATTCAAATCGAGAAATTGTTTTGCAGTTTTTCTCACATACAAAATGGTTCGCGGGCTTCAGTTAAATAAGAAAAGTTGTTGCAAATCGACTAAAGAACAGCATACTCCAAATTCACGGTCATCCCAGGTAATATGTGCTTGCTCTATAATTACAAAAATTGCGAAAAAAATGTTCTCAAGATTTTTTTGGAAAACTCAAGAAATGTTCTTTGATGTTGCATAAAAATGTATGCAAAGTTTTAGAAGGCTTCACCACGTAGAAGCCAAGATATTCATTGATGAAAATGCAACTTTTAACACGCGCTCTTACGAGAGACTACCGAAAATTGTGATTTTTACCAATAAATATCTCAAATTCCACGTGGTAAAACCTTCCAAAATTTATTACACACGTATATATGACATCAAAGAATACGTATTCAAATTTTCAACAAAATCTTGAGAAAACGATAAAACGATAGAACTACCTTAAACGGCGCGATTCGCCTTTTTCTTTTGCTCAAACTCGAGATGAATTTTGAGTTTCAAGCAAAAACGTTGTTACCTGCTGAAAAAAACGATATTTTTCGGTTTTTCATTTACGTAACGTCGCCGAGTACTCGAAATACGAATTATATTTTGATTTCGTCGGGATCGTATCGTCGGAGCAGTCTCGTTCATCCGGATGTCGATAATCTGTGTTGAAATTCAAGGTTTATCGGAATTTTCGAAAAATATGAATATGAAATCTTCCCAGGGGGATGCGCCGGTCGCGCCACCAGACCACGAGGGTAGTTTTTAGAGGAGAAACGTCGAGGCAAGCGGAAAATAACGCCCGGCACGATGACGAGGCTCTTTTACTCGTACATCCATGTTTCGTGTACGTACTATTTATATTGATGCTTTTATCAAGTGTCTCCAGATCGAATTTCGAGGTCGCCTACATATACATAAATATGAGAGCTCGTATACACGCAAGCTCAAAGCACAGCATCGTCGTTATAGTACATACTGCTGGGAGTGGGAAGCTTTAATTGCATCAGTTAATTAATGCCATGAGGTAAATTAGCCGTCCGTGCTTTCGCCTTGAAACCGAGACACTTTTGGCGCGGTTAGCAGGGTGTCTCTGCTGCTCCCACGCTCGCCATGAAACAGCTTTGCACTATAAATTTCGATACACGTGAAATATTCATTTATGGAAAATTCCGTCTATTTCTATATAGTACCGCGTTGGAGCAGCTCTCTGTTTCAAAGGCGAACGCGATGTACAGTGTGTGAACTCGGAATTGAATGTCGATGATTGAGGCTACTTTTGAGGAAAAAAACGCAAAGGGGTATGTATGGAAAATTGGTGAAAATCGATGGTCGAACGCAAAAAATCTGCCAAAAATCGAAAAATCAGGATATCTACACTATTTAGTAATAAATTACTATTTTCTCATTGAAATATCGAGGTTTCGGGAAAAAGTCGGTGTGTTTCGTAATCAGCGGGAAATTTCCGATCGGATAACACTCTGAAATATTGAAAATTTGAAAAAAAAAATTTCGGCTCATTTTTTGCCAGTTTTCCAGAAACCTCAAAAAGTCGAAATTTCAAGTGGGCATAACTACGGTTCTATTTGAGCTATATACGTTTCTTGGGGGGGTTTTGGAAAGCCCTCGAGTAGACTTAGAGAACGGTGAAAGTTAAATGTCGATAGCTAAATTCCTTCACTCTCAAAATCGATGTTGAAAATCGGCGAAAAAAACGCAAAGGGGTATGTATGGAAAAATTGGCGAAAATCGATGGTCCAACTTAAAAAATCTGCCAAAAATCGAGAAATCAAGATATCTACATGAATCAAACGGCATTTTGAAGCCTCAACGATTGCCAAGAGAACAAGCACAAGTTGGAGTATCTACCTCAAAGGGGAAAAAAATGCCGAGCATTTTAGTGATTTGACCCAATTTGGCAAAAAATGGCGAAAAATTTTCGTTCTTCAAAATCAAATTAAACAGTCCATATCGATGTATTTTTTCCCGCTGATTACGAAACACATCGGTATTTCGCCGAAAACGCAATATTTCGGTCTGAAAATGCAATAATTCGATATTTATCGATTAATTACATTTTTCTCATTGAAATATCAAGTTTTCGAGAAAAAGTCGGTGTGTTTCGTAATCAGCGGAAAATTTTAGATCGGATAACACTCTGAAATATTGAAAATTTGAAAAAAAAAATTTCGGCTCATTTTTGGCCAGTTTTCCAGAAACCTCGAAAAGTCGAAATTTCAAGTGGTCATAACTACGGTTCTGTTTGTGCTACGTACATTTTTTGGGGGTGTTTTGGAAAGCCCTCGAGTAGACTTAGAGAAGCGTGAAAGTTAAATGTCGATAGCTAAATTCCTTCACCCTTAAAATCGATGTTGAAAATCGGCGAAAAAAACGCAAAGGGGTATGTATGGAAAAATTGGCGAAAATCGATGGTCCAACTTAAAAAATCTGCCAAAAATCGAGAAATCAAGATATCTACATGAATCAAACGGCATTTTGAAGCCTCAACGATTGCCAAGAGAACAAGCACAAGTTGGAGTATCTACCTCAAAGGGGAAAAAAATGCCGAGCATTTTAGTGATTTGACCCAATTTGGCAAAAAATGGCGAAAAATTTTCGTTCTTCAAAATCAAATTAAACAGTCCATATCGATGTATTTTTTCCCGCTGATTACGAAACACATCGGTATTTCGCCGAAAACGCAATATTTCGGTCTGAAAATGCAATAATTCGATATTTATCGATTAATTACATTTTTCTCATTGAAATATCAAGTTTTCGAGAAAAAGTCGGTGTGTTTCGTAATCAGCCGGAGATTTCCGATCGGATAACACTGTGAAATATTGAAAATTTGAAAAAAAAAATTTCGGCTCATTTTTGGCCAGTTTTTCAGAAACCTCAAAAAGTCGAAATTTCAAGTGCTCATAACTACGGTTCTATTTGAGCTATATACGTTTCTTGGGGGGGTTTTGGAAAGCCCTCGAGTAGACTTAGAGAACTGTGAAAGTTAAATGTCGATAGCTAAATTCCTTCACCCTCAAAATCGATGTCGAAAATTGGCGAAAAAAACGCAAAGGGGTATGTATGGAAAAATTTGCGAAAATCGATCGTCCAACTTGAAAAATCTACCAAAAATCGAAAAACCAAGATATCTACATGAATCAAACGGCATTTTGAAGCCTGATCGATCGCCAAGAGAATAAACACAAGTCCGAGTATCTACCTCAAAGAGGAAAAAAATGGCACGCCTTTTAGTGAATCAGTTCAATCGGGTGAAAAATGACGAAAAATTTGTTACTTCAAAAATCATTTTCAATAGTCTATATCGATGTATTTTTTCCCGCTGATTACGAAACTCACCGATATTTCAACGAAAACTCGATATTTAGATCCGAAAACGCAATAAACTCAAAAAACAAAGATAAAAAAAGAGACGAACTCTGCGTTTCGAGTCTGAATAAAAAATGAATATTGTACACATATACGTGTCTACTATATTATGTACATATTCTATTACATATCATATAAATATATAAGAGCCAATTTATATGCACGTGTGAGAAAACGAGTGCTGTTAAAAGCGATTAGAAATGGTGGCGCTGTCGTCGCTGAGAGTTTTTTTTTTTTCTCAAGCCACCAGCTGTGCCTTATCTCTTGTTTCAAACGACTTTCTAAAGATGCAGAATCTTCTTTTCAAGTTTCGAAGAGTGGCACCCGACTCTGCGCAACTTTCAACGTAACATTATGAAAATCACTATGATTATCAATCTTTCTCATTAACATCATTTTCATCAAGAAACCAGATCGACTTTCGTTGCATCCAACGTTCAATTTGAAGGAATAACTCGACGACCTCGAATTTCGTTGAACAAAAAAGTTCACCAACGTGCTACTTGTTGAACGATAATTTCAATAAATCGATCGATAACGGAATATCGTGTCGCGAACTATCGAGCAAAATGTTTCAAAGAATTCATAGAAGAATAAGAATAGAAGCAGAGTACTTGTTTCGAACTTTTTGAGTAAAAATTTGAAGGACAAAGAGTTTGCTTTTTTTTTTCAATTTCAACTCTCTCTCTCGACTATCACGTTTTTCCCCGGTTTTCGACTCCAACAGCTGTTGCCACTCTTCTCATTGACGCTCGCCTTCGACATCTGCGTCTGTGCGTGGATTCTTTTATAAAATATACGGGGTGTCCGAAAACTCGATGTTAAAAATTGTACGTTCGATTTCGCACGAAATTCCGGGTCGAAATGTACTTTGGCATTTTTTTGCGCGACCAAAAACGCGTGGCATCGAAAAGTGCTCAAAGAATCTTCGAATTTGAACTTGATCCTCGATGTAGCATCGAATTATCAGCATCCACTTTCGGGACAGCCTGTATATGGATGTATATAACGAAGAGAGGAAAAAAACTGTCGAACGGCGATTCGTGTCGTCACGGGACAGCGAATTTTCGAGTGTTTTCAAAACTTTCTAGGCACGAGAATCGACATGTAATGCGTGTAAAATTAAACTATCGAAAAATACAAGGAGCTCCCTTTGGTTTCCGGATTTTCGGGTTCGCGAGCAACGTCCAGTCTCCCCTTATCCATCAGGCGGGCGCGAACCGAGTTTCTTTTTCTATACATTGGAAAATTCAAACGAGATTTCAATGATAGCTGATTTTCCTCTCGTGTGTCTGCTCGACATGTACGATTATGCAATCACAGATGGAGGCAAGGAAATCAGGTCACCTCGTTCAACGGTGCGAGGCGTCGAGAAATTTCCAATTGATTTTTCTAAAAAGTCTAATCTAATTTCTCGAAATTTATAAAAAGAAACATTTTTTTTATAGCCGTATAGCTGGTAGCTTTTTTGAGAAAAGCTGCAAATACCAGAATCGAACTGTACGTATCGACGTTCGAATTTCGAGATAATCTGTGTAAGACAATCATCTCAAGACAATTCTCAAAGTTGCAATTGTGATGCACGGTAATAAATACGTCCGTACATCATTCGGAACTGCAAAATCTAATTGAACAGTCCATGTCGATGTATTTTTTGTCGCTGATTACGAAATACATCGGTGTTTCGCCGAATATTTCGGTCCGAAAATGCAATAATTCGAAATTTGTCAATTAATTACATTTTTCTCATTGAAATATCGAGTTTTCGGGAAAAAGTCGGTGCGTTTCGTAATCAGCGGGAGATTTCCGATCGGACAACACTCTGAAAAATTAAAAATTTGAAAAAAAAAATTTCGGCTCATTTTTTGCCAGTTTTCCAGAAACCTCAAAAAGTCGAAATTTCAAGTGGGCATAACTACGGTTCTATTTGAGCTATATACGTTTCTTGGGGGGGTTTTGGAAAGCCCTCGAGTAGACTTAGAGAACGGTGAAAGTTAAATGTCGATAGCTAAATTCCTTCACCCTCAAAATCGATGTCGAAAATTGGCGAAAAAAACGCAAAGGGGTATGTATGGAAAAATCGGCGAAAATCGATGGTCCAACTTAAAAAATCTGCCAAAAATCGAAAAATCAAGATATCTACATAAACCAAACGGCATTTTGAAGCCTCAACAATTGCAAAGAGAATAAGCACAAGTTGGAGTATCTACCTCAAAGCGGAAAAAAATGGCGAGCATTTTAGTGATTTGACCCAATTTGGCAAAAAATGGCGAAAAATTTTGGATCTTCAAAATCAAATTAAACAGTCCATATTGATGTATTTTGTCCCGCTGATTACGAAACGCATCGGTATTCCGCCGAAAAACCAATATTTCGGTCCGAAAATGCAATAATTCGATATTTGTCAATTAATTACATTTTTCTCATTGAAATATCGAGTTTTCGGGAAAAAGTCGGTGCGTTTCGTAATCAGCGGAAGATTTCCGATCGGACAACACTCTGAAAAATTGAAAATTTGAAAAAAAAAATTTCGGCTCATTTTTTGCCAGTTTTCCAGAAACCTCAAAAAGTCGAAATTTCAAGTGGGCATAACTACGGTTCTATTTGAGCTATATACGTTTCTTGGGGGGGTTTTGGAAAGCCCTCGGGTAGACTTAGAGAACGGTGAAAGTTAAATGTCGATAGCTAAATTGCTTCACCCTCAAAATCGATGTTGAAAATCGGCGAAAAAAACGCAAAGGGGTATGTATGGAAAAATTGGCGAAAATCGATGGTCCAACTTAAAAAATCTGCCAAAAATCGAAAAATCAAGATATCTACATAAACCAAACGGCATTTTGAAGCCTCAACAATTGCAAAGAGAATAAGCACAAGTTGGAGTATCTACCTCAAAGCGGAAAAAAATGGCGAGCCTTTTAGTGAATCAGTTCAATCGAGTGAAAAAATGACGAAAACATTTTCCCTTCAAAAGTTTTTTTAAGAAAATCTAAAAATACCAGAACCAAACTGTACGTATCGACGTTCGAATTTTGAGATAACCTGTATAATACAATCATCTCAAGACGATTCTCAAAGTTGCAATTGTGATGCACGGTAATAAATACGTCCGTAAATCATTCGCGCGTGATGCTATCCACTTACACTCGTGGATCAACACGTGTCTGCACGCGAACGTTCGTACAAAACTTGTGTATACGCTTTTAACGACTGTCGAGCGCGATTTGCAATCGACAGCATCATTTCGAAGCGTACGGATTGTGCAAACGGAAGAGAATTTCCTGATGAGTCAATACAACGCGGGACCGCGAAAGTCGTCATGCTCGCGTCTGAATTTAAATGAATTTGAGAACGGTATTTTCGAAAAATTTACAAATTATCCCGATAAATAAATATTTACACGAATAAAATCGACAAATCGTCGTTACTTTTTCAGGGATTCTTTTCAGCGCCAGCAGGAATTTCGATCGTGCGAGGGATCTTTTTTTCCCCATGTTTTTCGTTATTATTTTCGCTCAAAAAAATCGTGCACTCACGTTCAACAGCTGACGATCGGTACGAAGAGGACCGTTCGCCCCCATCCTCCTTCATCGTCATTCTCAGATCATTTTATCTCCATTTCCGAGCCTTCGTGTACTTACATATCTCGTTTGCGTTAGAATAAAAAAAAAAATGAAACCGCTGGTTAACACGGATTTTTTTTTTAAATATTTTTCTTTTTTTTTTTTTCAATCAATTCCTGTTAATTCCACACTCTGGTTAGTTAGCGGACGGAGTTGCCATCCTGTACCGTGAATGATTCTCGTGGAATCTGCAAAGAGACGAAGAGACGAGAGTTAGAATAAAAAAAAAAAGCGGTTATACACTTTTCATCGCGAATAAAGTGAGATTTTATTAGGGCTGTGAAAAGTTTCGTGCAGCGTGGCGCCGCTGAGATTGATAATAAAGCGAAAATTAACGCTTTTTAATTGCAGTTTGAAAAAGGAAATTAAAACGAAGGTCAAATTGCATAGCGATTTTTCTCTTTTTGTTTTTTTTCAAGCAGCGATATACCGCGCGTAATCTCTCTCGCTCGAGGATAAAGTTATTGCCCGATTGCATTTCACAGTCGGCTGAATCCGAATCGATCGGGAATCGATCGAATTTTCCTCTGTCGTCTTATCTATGCGATCCTCTGGTGAAACTCGCGCAGCATCACAGTGTGATCCGAGGAGCAACTAAGGCTAAACGTGGCTGGTTTTTTCGACATGCTCGACGAGATCCCTCGTCGGGCACAAAGCGAGGAAATAAATAAGCAAAAAAATCAACACTATAAATCTTTCGATCAGTTTCGCGAAACGTGCGCGCGCGATAAAATTGTGAAAATTCGACGAAAACCACAGGATAAACAGGCATAAATTTTCCCGTCCGATTACACCGGCGAAACTTTGAAAAAAAAAATATTACGTTACAAAACAATCGACCGTGAGATTATTAATCACGAGCGATCGACGCCGCTCGTCCGTCACTCGATTAATCATTTGTTCGTTCCATTTATTTAAATTCATATTTCATAACGCCACTTGAACAAACGTTCTCTTTGTCGTGACGAACGTAACGGCGCGAGCGGTTATCGCGTCATTAATTTCAGCCGTATCAGTTTTAATTAAATTTCGAACGCTCGCGCGCGCTCCGTTTGACGACGCGAGGCGCAAATTCGAATTGAAAATTCGAGTATATAAACTTTGTTTATTTTTTAATCGACGGTCGATTCGTCGCCGTCGCAAAAAAGTATCGCGAAAAATCACGAGAAAAATAGACGATCCGCGGATTATCCACGAAAGATTCAAATCAAAATTCATCGCAGTGTGCGTTTTACCGAGCGGAATCATTGCAGAGTCAGCTGAGCGTGCAAGATGAGTATCATAAAGTTGCTACTCAACCAGACCTTGACCAAGCACGACTCGAGAACTCGAGATACCTATGCGAATGAATAAATGCATACATTAGGGTGGTTCGAAGAAAATTCACATTTTTTCCACCCCAAAAATGTCAGATTCAGCGTCATCCCAGCATCCCACCATTGGGAATCCATCTCCCCGCGCGATTCACCTGGGGACAGTGTCTTGAACGACATTTTCGAGTTTTTCCGTCATTTTTCGTACGCACATCTCGCGCGCTTACTTTTACTCGTAAAAAGGAATGACTATTTTGAAATTTGCAACGAAAAACTCGACCGAAATCCCCTTAAACAAATGTCAAAGCTTGAACATCAAAAATACCATTTTTCCAACCATCCTAATACTTATATTATCCTAATATATATATTAATTCCAAAATCAAACAAATTCCTATTTTCTCCACCCCAAAAACGTCAGATTCAGCGTCATCCCAGCACGGGTCCATTGGGAATCCATCTCCCCGCGCGATTCACCTGGGGAGAGTGTCTTGAACAACATTTTCGTGTTTTTCCCTCATTCACTCATAAAAAAATGCCTATTTCGAAATTTGCAGCGAAAAACTCGACCGAAATCCCCTTAATCAAATGTCAAAGCTTGAAAATCAAGAATACCATTTTTTCAACCATCCTAATACATATATTATCCTAATATATATATATTAATTTCAAAATCAAACAAATTCCTATTTTCTCCACCCCAAAAACGTCAGATTCAGCGTCATCCCAGCACGGGACCATTGGGAATCCATCTCCCCGCGCGATTCACCTGGGGAGAGTGTCTTGAACAACATTTTCGTGTTTTTCCCTCATTCACTCATAAAAAAAATGCCTATTTCGAAATTTGCAGCGAAAAATTCGACCGAAATCCCCTTAAACAAATGTGAAAGCTTGAAAATCAAGAATACCATTTTTTCAACCATCCTAATACATATATTATCCTAATATATATATATTAATTTCAAAATCAAACAAATTCCTATTTTCTCCACCCCAAAAACGTCAGATTCAGCGTCATCCCAGCACGGGTCCATTGGGAATCCATCTCCCCGCGCGATTCACCTGGGGAGAGTGTCTTGAACAACATTTTCGTGTTTTTCCCTCATTCACTCATAAAAAAATGCCTATTTCGAAATTTGCAGCGAAAAACTCGACCGAAATCCCCTTAATCAAATGTCAAAGCTTGAAAATCAAGAATACCATTTTTTCAACCATCCTAATACATATATTATCCTAATATATATATATTAATTTCAAAATCAAACAAATTCCTATTTTCTCCACCCCAAAAACGTCAGATTCAGCGTCATCCCAGCACGGGTCCATTGAGAATCCATCTCCCCGCGCGATTCACCTGGGGAGAGTGTCTTGAACAACATTTTCGTGTTTTTCCCTCATTCACTCATAAAAAAAATGCCTATTTCGAAATTTGCAGCGAAAAACTCGACCGAAATCCCCTTAAACAAATGTCAAAGCTTGAAAATCAAGAATACCATTTTTCCAACCATCCCAATACATATATAATCCTAATATATATACATACATGCAAATATGCAGAAAGTAAATCTGCGTAGCAGCGAGAGAAGAAATTAGCATTGCTCGAGCGAATCTCCCGCGAGTCTTTATCGCTTCGTCTTTATATAATATATGCGAACTCGATCGTACGTCGGTGGTGAAAAATCATGGCAACTCGATTTTATTTTCCCCGACGCACAGTCCGCGAGTTCGATCTATTATTATTATTATTATTATTATTTTATTCGCGCGAAAAAACATTTAAAAATCGCGTATTCCCGCGTTTAAACCCGTTGCGTGCACAGCCGCGATGGAGGGTCGAGCGAGAGACCTTTTTTTTCCATTTTCTCCTCGATCAAAGTCCCTCAATTACGGCATTTTAGTCGCGCTGTTATCGACACGTGATGGATGATGATTCTCGCGGGAGTATCGTATTTTGCAGCTCGCGACGACCGTCGACTCGACGTAAATCAAGCGCACATGCCGCGGTAATCCAATATACCCGATAGATCATGAATTACAGCGCAACAAAAATATTCACGAGTCTCGTACATTTACCTACGCCTTATCGGCACATTTTTTTATCGAGCACTCGGAAACAAAAGAATATTCATGAGCCATCTGATAAAAAAAAGAAAAACATCTGGAGCCAGACTCGAGTCGAAAATGTAATTCCTATAAAAAAGCCTGAATAATTCACGATATTTACGAGAACGAAAAAGAATTTCGAAAAAAACAAAAAAAAACGCTCCAAAAAAATGTAACGCTCAATTCCGTTATCACCGACGAAAAATACGGTTCCCCACGATCGCCCGACGCGATTTGAAAAATTTACTCCGATCCGCCGTCTTTTAAAAAAAAAAAACAAAAAAAAACAATGTCAATTTGCTTCTAAATCGGCTGTGGCGATTTTTGAAAAAAATTTCAATTTCTTCACCGACAAAGCCCCCCCCCGATCGACGTGTACAATTTGTCGTCGTTTTTTTTTATTTTATTTTTTTGAAAAATTTGGAAAATCGCGTTGACGAATCAGAGTTCGTCGCGCCCAAGGTTTCCCGAGTTGGCATGAGAGCCTGGTACGCGTTATTACGTGTACACAAATGTGCACATGTGTGCATAAAGACTTTCTATTTTTGCGATTCATCGCGTCTACAATGTACATCGTTATAACGAACGAGAGTACGCGTACGAAGCGTATACCGGTGAGTGCGGAGACCGACGAGGTGAGATAAAAGCGAGAGAACGCGACGTGTGCATCCAAATGTCGTCACACACCGGCGAATTAATCTCGCGGTTAAGCGCAACGCGTCAAAGAGAGACATTTTCGTATTGGCATCGCGGTCGAAAAACGAGAAAATTATAAATAAGAGCCGACAAAAAGTGCGGCAAACGACAATCCGAGCGATATTCGAGGATATTTCAATCACGACTAACGAAAATTTCACCCGAAATCATCCTAGAGCGCTCTCGGCAGCGCAACGTCGATTTTTCAAAATCGTTATCGCAAAAAACGATCATCCGCGATAATTTTTCAAATTTCCTCGCGATCCCACACGGGAAATTCGCGAAATTCTCACTACGTTCGATTTTTCTCGCGGGACCGTAAAAAATAAGACGAGAGCAAGTGGATTTTCGCGACGAAAAATCGTTTTTTTTTTTTTTTTTTTTCGAGAGAGAAATTTCGATTTTACGATTTTCGCTCGTTTCCAAGGACGAACCCGAGGCGCCAATGAAAATTTAGCGGGAGAAAAAAAAAGTGCGAGTTGAAGAGTCAATTTAAAATTAATTCACGAAACGATGGGAGTGGATGCGATGAGGATGCGCGCTGCCTGTTGCATTCTGCAGTCGTTCAGAGAGAGTCGACGAGTGTCTCCGTCGCTCTTCGTTTCGCGTGGCTCTCAGCATCGGGCCAGAGCGCGGAATCTACTCACTTTTGCCGTCCGACGCAACAGCGGAGCATTTTTCAAGGCGAAACGAATCTGCGTTAAATTTAAACGTCCAATTTTTTATTGCTCTTTTTTTTCTCTCAACTTCGGCAACGAAATACGAAAAATAAACGTTCGCGGTGTTTGTTTATACTCGGAACGAGAAAACAAGCATGACGTCGCGTCGTTCAACGATCGACGATGCATTTTTTGACGATATAATTAAGGTAGTTCTATCGTTTTATCGTTTTCTTAAGATTTTGTTGAAAATTTGAATACGTATTCTTTGATGTCATATATACGTGTGTAATAAATTTTGGAAGGTTTTACCACGTGGAAGTTGAGATATTTATTGGTAAAAATCACAATTTTCGGTAGTCTCTCGTAAGAGCGCGTGTTAAAAGTTGCATTTTCATCAATGAATATCTTGGCTTCTACGTGGTGAAGCCTTCTAAAACTTTGCATACATTTTTATGCAACATCAAAGAACATTTCTCGAGTTTTCCAAAAAAATCTTAAGAACATTTTTTTCGCAATTTTTGTAATTATAGAGCAAGCACATATCACCTGGGATGACCGTGAATTTGGAGTATGCTGTTCTTTAGTCGATTTGCAACAACTTTTCTTATTTAACCGAAGCCCGCGAACCATTTTGTATGTGAGAAAAACTGCAAAACAATTTCTCGATTTAAATCTAACGATAGAACTACCTTAAGGTAGTTCTATCGTTTTATCGTTTTCTTAAGATTTTGTTGAAAATTTGAATACGTATTCTTTGATGTCATATATACGTGTGTAATAAATTTTGGAAGGTTTTACCACGTGGAAGTTGAGATATTTATTGGTAAAAATCACAATTTTCGGTAGTCTCTCGTAAGAGCGCGTGTTAAAAGTTGCATTTTCATCAATGAATATCTTGGCTTCTACGTGGTGAAGCCTTCTAAAACTTTGCATACATTTTTATGCAACATCAAAGAAGATTTCTTGAGTTTTCCAAAAAAATCTTGAGAACATTTTTTTCGCAATTTTTGTAATTATAGAGCAAGCACATATCACCTGGGATGACCGTGAATTTGCGGTATGCTGTTCTTTAGTCGATTTGCAACAACTTTTCTTATTTAACCGAAGCCCGCGAACCATTTTGTATGTGAGAAAAACTGCAAAACAATTTCTCGATTTAAATCTAACGATAGAACTACCTTAAGGTAGTTCTATCGTTTTATCGTTTTCTTAAGATTTTGTTGAAAATTTGAATACGTATTCTTTGATGTCATATATACGTGTGTAATAAATTTTGGAAGGTTTTACCACGTGGAAGTTGAGATATTTATTGGTAAAAATCACAATTTTCGGTAGTCTCTCGTAAGAGCGCGTGTTAAAAGTTGCATTTTCATCAATGAATATCTTGGCTTCTACGTGGTGAAGCCTTCTAAAACTTTGAATACATTTTTATGCAACATCAAAGAAGATTTCTTGAGTTTTCCAAAAAAATCTTAAGAAAATTTTTTTCGCAATTTTTGTAATTATAGAGCAAGCACATATCACCTGGGACGACCGTGAATTTGGAGTATGCTGTTCTTTAGTCGATTTGCAACAACTTTTCTTATTTAACCGAAGCCCGCGAACCATTTTGTATGTGAGAAAAACTGCAAAACAATTTCTCGATTTGAATCTAACGATAGAACTACCTTAACGATCTCTTTTTTTTCCACCGCGAGACCAAGAGTTTTCGATGTGCAGCGTCGTTTTTTTTTTTTTTCTCTTCTCTCCCGATCTCGAGCGAGTGTTTTCGTCTCGAAAATCTCCGCTCCCGAGCATCTCGAGCGTCTCTCGATGTGACCGTGACAAAAAAAAAATTCGAATTTCGATTTTCGTCGTAAAAATCCCGTTTAATTCGTAACGGCAATTTCACGCCGATTTCGGCATACGTAATTTCACGGCGACGACCGCATACACGCGCTTAAAAACGCCTCTACAAACCCTGCGCCTGCTTCCCCTTCCGGTTCACCGGAAGTTCGCCACTTCCGGTCCAAAAAAAAAAGCTCCGCTCCTCGCGATCCTACGTAATCCCCTCGGGCCTATTTCCCTGTCCTTCGTTCGCGCAAAAAAAAAAAAAAAACATTTTTCCCCCAGCGACGATCGACCTCGAGAGTCCCGCCATTTTTTTTTTTCGCCATTTCCATAAATACCTCCATAATCACAAAAATCGTTATTATAATCGCCGCATCATTTTTCCGATTAATGAATTTCCTCGCGAAAAGAGAAAAAAAAAAAAAAAAAAGCAGCGTCGCGCACGAGCGTCTTTTAAATTCTCCGCCTCGTTCCTCGCGTTCCGCGATTTCCAGTTTTCGCTCTTTTTCTTCCTCCCGTCCATGCGCGCTCGAGTCTCCCGTCTCCCGTTTATGATTACGTATAATTTCGCCCGATGATTCGACCAACGTTGTAATTTCGAGTCACTATTATGTGTACCATAGTTGCCTCTGTCTATTTACCCCCCCCCCCTCCCCCCCCCTCCCCCTACCTACCCCCCCGGCGGCTTACTTTCTACGACAGAATCGCGTTTAGCTGCACGTCAGGTATTTCCAGGCATTAGCATATTCGCCGATCTTGGAACAATGGTGAAAATTTTTATGTGCGAAACGACACCTGTGCGTATATGACGGCGTTTTGTTTTGTTTTTTTTTTTTTTTTTTTTTTCATACACATGTACCGTACGAAAGTAACGTTGTTACCGGCGTTACGGTATATATATATATATGTATAGTTGCGTAAATATCGCGAGCCTCTCGTATCATTTTGGATCAATCAATTATGCAAAAAGATAAATTGAAAATTATCCGCGAGTACGCGCGCGTGTTCAATAAATCACGTTGAGAGGAACGCACGCGGTTGAGGCTTTTTTCGTCGTCGAGTACGTCGAGCAGCGCGGTAATAACGCGCGAGACGATCGAAAACACGAAAACACGCGTTGTCATACGGTTTTTTGGATTTATCGCACGATCGATAATCGATCAATCACTGTTGGGGCATTCGGCGACCGGGCCTCTTCCTTCCACCCCGATTTGTCACGATAATCGTGATAATTATCGTCACGACTGACGATAACATCGACGATGATGGAGATGTAACAGCAGGACTAGGATTGTTGTTTATTTTTTTGAAATTTGTTGTTGGTGCGTGTGAAAATCGAGATTCGGAATAAAGGAAAGCTTTTAAAACGAATTTTGACGGTTTTAGTGACGATTTTTTGCGATTGAATTACAGACGGGAAGGTTTTTAATTGAGTTTGGGTATTGTGGAGGGTCGAAGGTTCGAATTTTTATCGTTTTTTACGTGGCGTCTATTTGTCGGAATTAATAAGTTTTGTTATTGTGAAACACATTCGACATTCGACACATTCAACCTACTTATCGTGAAGAAGACGTTTGAAAGAAAAAAGAACGCGTGTGCGCCACTTATCGAAATAAATATTTGTACATGTTTGAGATAGCGTCGAGAATTCATGAATACGTCCACGAAAAAACGATGATATCGATATAATATTTTCCCTCTGTATCTGAGGGATATCTCCATGAAGATTAAGTGTGTATTTTGAGCAGCCCGTTCTACTGTCGATGTTTTTTTTTCACCGAAATTGAAAACACACATTTTTCGATCGAAATTCGTATTTTTATTATACACCAATTTCCCCGAGTCGTTGGAAAGCATCAAAGGGATTTTTGCGTTGAATTGCAACGCCGTTTAAATTACAGGCTTGCCAGCTACGTTATTTAATTCCGAAACTCGTTTGAATTTCAATGCAAACGCGCTGGTAAATTATGTATATTACAGGCTTCGTATCATCGCGCGGTGTATGAGCTTACTTGAAAAATTTGACAGTCGCACGCAACAGCGAGATGATCCTTGAGGTGCAGAACTCTGAATGCTCGTCAAGTTTCGGGCGAAACTTTGCGTGAATTTTGTTTCGTTTACGTCTGTGCCATTGAAGAACTACACAATGTCACTCGACGGGTCACGATTTAAAGGAATTTGGTGAATTTACACGTCACGTTCGGATCGTACGAAAATACACGTGGTTGAGCGTCGACCGAAAAGAGTAGCTGTCGATCGTACCGCGTTACGCGAGAGCTCGCCGCTCACTGACCGTCATTGACTGCCTGTGCCTGCAGAGGCGCGACGCGCTGTGTAGTCCCCCCACCGCTCCTGCGCTCCCGCGCGCCGCGCACTCGTCCCCGCCGCGCTCCTTCCTTCCCCCACTACCGCCGCATTATATCACGCTCCTTCTACGATCCACCTGATATCGCCAATGGTGGGACGCGATGATAACACGCGACTTATTGCGTTCTACGCCGGGCGAGGCACAGGACGCGCATTTATATTGTATCGTAAAAGACGTCACAATTGGCATAGGCAAATTTCTTATCGCCATGAAGCGGCTGTCTCGACGAAAGTGGAACGGCAGATAATTTGTATAGGAAGGTAGTAAAATTTTAATAGCTTTTTAACAGAATATACTGCAATTGAAGATGAGTTTTTCTTTGGTAGAGGGATACGAAATTCAATACTTTTATTTCTTTCTTATCATCGTCCATTCATTTTTGAGACTATTTAAAAATATACTGTTTGCAATTGAAAATAGGAAAAGAAAATTTAAACAGACATATAATTGACGAGCACGAACGAGTTCACGTAACGCGATAAGAACACTCGTTATTTAATACCTTTTTTATCATTTCGCGTGACAAAGTCTTGCGTCTTTTTTTCCTTTTTTCCATCAGTTTTAACGAGATTCACATGCATCTAATTTGTTTCTTCTTTTGTCAAAGTGTTAAATTACGCCAAAATTTTATCCGGAACGTCAAATCTCATAATCACTCATTCCGCATAAATCGCGATTAGCACAAGCTACAGAGTTCCGGTAGGTGTAATATTACATAACCTCAAATTTTCATGGCGCGGCAGAAAAGCTGCCCGCAACGGAGCATATAATATTCATATAATTTTTCTGGTACCGAAGTGAAAAAAGCGAGCTTGGTAAATAACGAACACCCTAATGTGCACTGGAGCTTTTAATAAATCAACCGAGTAAATTAAAACGATTGCTCGGAAAGGAGAATAAGGAAGAGGTTAAAAACGCGCATAGACGCGATTAAGATGCAACGCGCATGCGGTAATTGGCAAGAAGTTGAAAATTCAAATTTGACGGAAGACGACCAAAGGGAAGAGAAATATCGATCGCGTTAGATCGGATTCTTCATCGTCGGACGTTGAATAATGCAGAGGATACGACGCTTGGTAAGCCGTACGGGCGAGGGCAGCACCGTCGCCTCGTCATCGATAAAACGAGACGAGAGTAAAGATTTAACTCGTACTCTGTGAGAAGGAGGCACGTACGCGTATGCAAACGAGCTACCGTGCGAGGGAAAAAACGAATAAGGGATGTATAATAGAGAAGGGAGAGGTAAAATATAATCACCAAGAAAAGCAACCGATGAAAAATGTATTTTATACGTCCGGAGAATTTTCCGCGCGCGAAATTTTCGACATTTCTTTAAAAAAATCAGACCTCATAGGAATTTTATATAATTTTCCGGATACAACCGGTTATAAAACATCCTTAAAGGATTATAAACAGAAAAATTCGTACAAAAAAACAGGATTTTTTTTGTCATCCACGCTCCGTTTCAAACAGTGATGAATACGCGGGCGACTCTGCCATCATTGGCGCATCTTTTTCATCCCCTGCGATGCCTTGAAAATTCTTCGTGAAACAAAAAAACTTTCCGCATTCACTTTCAACTTTTCAACGTTATTCGGCGTGATAAGGGTACAACTTTCGAAAACAAGACACGTGTGAAGTGATAACGTCATGTACGCGTTAATATTGAAAAGGTAGAATGGTAATTACTCGACTAGACTTGAAAAAAGATTTCGGTTTATCATTGGTTCGTAACACGTCGTGTACATCGTGATAAGGAGAAGGCTATAGGCGAGTCGCCTATTGTTGCTCGAAAAAAAGTCGTCTTATCTCGCACTTGTTCAATATATTTACTTATCACACGTGTCCCACTAATTTTACGTGCGTACTGTCGTCGAGGAAAAAACCTCACGCGTGTTCCCATTTTATTCTCGTTACTGCGCGGTAACGTTCCAACGAATACCGAAGCTATAAAGATATCCCGCATGCATATAAGTATATGTTTTTCTGATGCTAACAAGAAACATTTGCTGAAAGTTATTTCAAGGAGAATAATAGTTTCGTTCTTTCCATTTCTTTTTTCGTACGACTTTGAAAAAGTACGCGAATATCACAACTCGCCGCGCTCCGTGCCTCCATCTGGCGGTGTAAATATGAACCTTTTATTATTTGACAATAAAAAACACAGACTCATCTCTCACATGTATATTCCATGCACATGTACACCCGCGGAATTCAAATCTGCAATTGAAAAAGTACGATTCAATGAGAAACTATAAACTTGGGCTAATTTTCGTGTTTCCGTTGTTGATTAATTTCCGTTTTTGGACAAACTCCCGTGTGATAAGTCGGTCCTTTGCAAAAACGCGTAGAGAAGAATAAAGATCGATGGATAACCTAAAATTCCCATGATCACGTCATTTCGTGGCGCTGGGTGTACGAACCTCGGAAAATCCCTATGAACCTCCAAATCACGCATGTTGCACATCTACAAAACTGAAAAATGACGGACGTTTCGACAGTTTCGACAGGCCGAGTAAAACGTAATCATGTGTAAATAAAAAAAAAGAAAAATCTCGCGCAATTTCTTCAAAAATCGTGTACGTAATGGCGACTAATTTTTATGCTCCGCGTCAAGAGACATTTTTTCATCATAAATCACCAAGTTACGAGAAAACAACGATATGAGACTCATCGAAAATTCAACATTGCCTCGACCTTGAAACATCGATCGTTTGACGTTTGAGAGTGAGAAATATTTTGAAAATGGGTTCGGAGCAGAGTTCTCATTCGGGCGCTCGAGCCAACGAAGGAACGCGTGTCCGAACCGCGCAGCTTCGTCGGGGTAAGAGCGTACCGAGCGGCGAAAGATTGCCGGACGATACACCCCCGAGATGCACCAGTCCGGGACCGAGTATTTGCTCCGACTCGGATTTACCTTACATATCGTACACAGTCAACAGGCCTATAGGGGATTCCCCAAAAATGACGAACAAACAGACGCAACTCGGTCGAGGCAAGAGTTTCGGCCACCGAGAGATGCAGAGACGAAAATCGAGCAGCGGCGCCCTCGTTCAGAGAAAATCCAGCGCAGCGTCGAGCAAAACCGCTCACAACATAGTTGTCGTAAAGCCCGCGGTCTCCGACGTTTCCGCCGAGAGAGATCCCGATCTCGTCAAGCTTCAGAGTATTCCCATGTTCCTGCCGATCATGAGAGGAACCCTCAATCTTCCGCCGGGGGTCAGAGATCCCGAGGTACTCGAGAGACTCGACCCCATGGGTCTTTTCAATCTTTGCGCTCGTTATCAGCATCATCTGAACACAAACGCTCAAACGATAGCCGCGGAGCAAGCTTTCCTCTGCACGAACATCGATGCAGAAGTCAATAAAATAATGAGCCTCGCGACGGAGAGGCAGAGAAAGTTTGCCAAGTTTGCCGAACAAATGAACAAAGTACACGAGCTGAGCAGACAATTGACCAAATGTCACATGCAATTGAATCAAACTCTAGAGAGCCTCGAAACCCTCAATAATCTGTTACCCATTAAAGAGCGTCTCGAGCCTTTCGTCTGGACCACGGGATAGGGGAAAAGTTTTCAGCGTTGTCGCACGAAGCGTCGTTTGCTGTTGGATTTGTTGAGCTTGCAAGATCGACGCTTGCGATTGGAACTTGTGTATATAATATGAAAAATATACGTGTCACTCTGTGTTTTATTGCGCATGTAAGGAAATTAATATGAATAAAAATTGAACGTTGATCCTACTTGAGATTTATAATACTCTGCTTACGATGAATTTTGAAAAATGTTTTTTATTGATTATTTAACACGTGTGGAATTTTTTGTTTTCAGGAGTCTGTACGCCGCTATAACATCCGTCTGTTGTTTTTCCAGTAGTCTCCTCTCCGCGCTCGGAAGGTCTTTTCTCTTGCCAGTTTTGTCAAGGCATGTTTTGTTTGTTTTTATGACTCTCGAATCATCATTCTGTGCATAAATAGAATTGAGGAGTAAATCCCGTTTTCTCTCGGTACCTTCGGGCTTGGTGAATTTTGTTTTCAGATTCGGCGGAGCATGTACGATATCTCCGAATTGCACCGTCTCTCTGACTCCTTTGGAATCGTCCGATTTATTTTGAAGTTTTTTCTCCCGCTTGAGCTTTAATTTCTCCCGTCTTTTTTGCACCTTTGTTAACTTTGGTGCGATGTTGGATGCGTTTGATTTTTTCTTCTTCTTTTTTGTGTTTTGATGTTTCATTTTTAGTTTCACGAGCTCGTCTATCTCATCCTTGGGGGCTTGCTGAATTCCCTCGACATGTCCAGTCCGGGGATCTCTCTTTACCTCGACGTTAAACTTTTGTTCAAAGATCGTCTCTTTGAGGAATAAATTAGTCTCGTGATCGACGCGATGAACGAATCGATGGGTGCTCTCGCCGGGTTTTTGATTGAAAACGGGGACGCATTTTTCGGGTTTTGCATTTGGATGTCTGGCTATGTTTTGTGGACCTAATGTTATCAAATTATTCTTAGATTTACGACTTTTCTTTTTTTTCGTGAACTTTCCCGATTTGACGGCCTCCTTCAGGTGCATAACGCGCGCTAGACTCTTTGGTATTGCTTGCTCGTCGATGTTCCCCGGAGGTTCGTTGATTCTCGTTTTTAACCTAAAAAAAAAGCACGAATGTAACGAAATAGTCGAACGAACGCCTCAATTCTCGAGACATTCTACTTACTCGGCCCATCTTTTTGCTCGTTGTTTATCGGGATCTTTTATTCCTCGGTGCTTCTTTCCAGGTATTTTACGACCCATTTTTTGGCTCCTTCAAAATATCAATGACGACAGTTGTTTCTCGGCACCAAAATAAAACCACGTGTCGAGCAATCACGACGGTCATATGACCGCGTCACTTGACCACGGAAATATGATGTGCCATTCTACAATTCGTATATACAAGATTTTTCGTTTTACGTAAACCCGACGAATTTCGTATGAATTTTTCTTTTTAATTCATCATCGTATTATTACGGCTCAGATTTCTGATTCTATCGAATTTTTTTCTCAGATCTCCGATAGTACGCAGCGCCAACAGTGCTTGACGGATTCTCCGCGAAGCTTTGAAAGCGCTGGTCGCGATCAATTTGCAGGTTAAGTCAGATTGCGCGCAATAACAGTAAACGTTTTCTCCTACGAACCGGAGCAGATTCTTCGTTGCTACCTCGTCTCAAAGTCATTAAAAATAGTGGAAAAGAGACGCTCCGTCTCTCCGAGACGAGTCTGCGTTTCAAAAACTTCTCTTAAGACCCTGTAACTTTCCATAAACAATCTTCGACACATCGCGTCGATGAATTGAATGACATTTCAATGACACACAAAGCACAATTGTTGTACTTGCATCGTCGCAATGACGACCCTTGGAAGATTGAGACCGATGGTTTTGGAAAACCGGTGCTGCAACGTCAACGTTGTGAATATAATTTGTCAAATGTGTACAGAGGACGGAAAAAAAAAGTCGCGAGTTTCGAATCGTCCTGTGGTCACTCCTGAGGAACTGCCCGGAGGAAATGTGACGAGCGAGAGTGACACTGTCGACGATTGTTTACAAGTGCCAACAACGTGCTGCATGTCCGGTTGTGCAAATTGCGTTTGGATCCAGTACGCAGAGAGGCTCAGCGAAAAAATGAAAAACAGCGACGAGGACATTCGAGAGATAATTATGAGCAAAGTTGAAGATCCCAATATGCGAGCTTTCTTATCGATGGAGCTGCGTTGTCGTAATCTCACAAAATCGTAGCGAGAAATTTTGATAAACGATTGGATAATCTTTTGTTTTTGATATCAAAAAATGATATAATATTGTATATACAAGCTTACCGCTACTTAATTATGTAACGAATACATCGTATCGGGCAAAGAAAATTTATACGAATTATTATTATATTTCAGCTTACTATCACCGAGATAATTTAAGAAATTCACAAGTGCCGAAATAATCGGACACAAACGTGAGCCTAATCCGCATGAAAAATCGTTTTCCAATTTCCATCGGACGTATGCTTCGATCTTTGACTAGATTCAACGAAATTTTCCTATGATTTTGGTGTTTTTCCAAAAATGACGCACAAAACTTGCAACCAAGGTGCTTGCGTCCTGAGACTTTTCAATTTTTTCTTCTCATCCTTGAAAACGAGCCAATTTTGTCTGTCCGAGTTCAAACGAGGTCCCCACTCGTTGGACGGCGAAAATGCTTTTTTCCACTGTTCCAGCGTCGGCAAGTGGCGATTTTTCAAAAGTGCACGTATCGCCCACAGAGGAATTTGTCCGACCGCGAACACGAGAACGACTATCCCGGATGCGTGTGCCGTCCAGGGGAACGTCAGTGTTCCGTACTTCAAGGGACTCAAGGTGATGATGGTGTAGAGGAAAATTATCATGAGTATGACAGGGGTGAAGATGAACCAACACAATCGCCAGTAGACGCTCGGCCTTTTGTTCAGCATAAACTCTACGTCGTCTACGAAATTTTCGATGCCGTAGATCCATATGAAACCGGCCATTTCGAAGCAGGCGATGATGAAAACGACAAAAGACGTGCCGTAGTAGTCCATCAGAGTCAGCATGAATTGGCCACCCTGTGCATTGCGAAAAAAAAAGTTTCAAGGTCATAAGCTTTGTTTCAGTTTCATCTTTCACCTTCCGGCGTTCCCCCGTTTTCTCTCATTTTGCACAAAGATTCCGCGTATTCAATTTTCTCGCTATTTTTTTTTTGCTGTGTAAAATTTTTTTTTGGCCGGATTTTTCAACGAGTTTTGCCGCGTAACGTTAAAGTCTCTGCTCGGAGGAGCAAAACGAGTATCTGCCGGACTTTTGTACTCACCGGTGTAACGTAGATGAGACCAACGAGAAAACCGATGATGCAAGTTGGATACATAACCTGCCAGTATTTTAGTTTCGGAAACTGCCCAAGGATGCCGCTTATCACGCTTCCGTTCATGGCCACGGCGCTTCCAACACCCAGAACGAACATCATGAGGAAAAATAAAACGGCGAAGAGCTGAATGTGTTTGTGGGAAATTGAACATCATTAGAAAAATAAATGACGATGAAAGACGAAGAAAAGCTCCACCGATTATTCCCAACTGTTGGAAACTCATTTTCACCTGCGGCAGTATCTCAAACTTGGCGATAGCCTCCGGATAAGAGACGAAAGCTAAGCCGGTACCACCACGGATTACCGACTCTATATCGTCCGTTCCCATTTCGTGAGCGAGATTTCCCAATATGCCGAAAATCGTGACGCCCGCCATCATGCTCGTTAAAGTATCGAGAGTTGTCACGATTATTACGTCACTGAAGGGAGATGAAAACAAATCTCGAATAACGATAGCACTAACGCGCCAAGCGCCATCTACCAACGATCTAACCAACTACCGAAGCATGTTTACCGACCGTAGATTGTGGAAATGATTACCGATAAATATTGTGCCGGAAGTTGTTGTGCGACGAGTACGTGATAACAGCGCCGAAGCAAACGGAGAGCGAGAAGAAACATTGCGTAACAGCGGCGTACCAAACGTTCGGATCGAGAAGTTTGCTCCATACGGGCGTTACGAAAAACACGATACCGTCGAGAGCGCCATTCAGGGTAACCGCGCGGCCGAGCAGAGCGAACAATATGACGTACGGAAATATCGCCAAGAAATACGAGGCCTTTCCGGTGCTTTTTATGCCGCGCAACAGTACCAACGAAACGCTCATCCAACTGCCCAGCAAGCACAGCGCCAATTTCCAATCCGGCATACCAATACCGTCGTCGATCGATTCTTTCTCCTTGAGAACGATCTTGGTAAAATACAATTCCGCCGAAGTCCATTTTCTCTCCGCATCGAGGCTCGTAAAGTTGGCGCTGAGTGCTGCTTCCTCGCTCGCTCGGTTGTTGGAATCTACGCAATTTTCGGTCCATCCCGAATGACATCTCGACCATGGCAATTCCGCGGCGAACGAATCGACGAGATAGGAGAGATTCAGCGCCATCAGGCACGAGTAGTAAGTACAGAGTACTATCGTTGAACACATTTGAGCCCAACCGACGCCTAGAAAAAATAAATACAAATAGATAGAAAACAGAAAGAGAGAGAGACAGACGATTTTACGAGAATAATCTCTTGATTGTTTTATCGCTTCTGTGTCGCGATAAAATCCTTGTTTGAGAGAGTACGCACCTGCCAAACCGGGCAACGCGTGCCAGACTCCTATGGAGGATTTACCCGAAAATTGGCCGACTATCATCTCCAAGTAATAAAACGGTTTACCAACGAGTATCAAGAGGATGATGTAAGGTATCAAAAAAGCTCCACCTCCGTTCTCGTATGCCGTGAACGGAAATCTCCAAATATTGCCAAAGCCCACGGACATCGCCACGCACGACATTAAAAATTCTATACTATTGTTCCATCCCGTCAAGGACGTTTCCGACGTTTCCGTCTCATTGTCCTTCGTCGAATCTCGCTCCGGTCGAATTGCCGAATTTTCGTTTTCGCACTCGTACGCCTTGTTCTCGAAACCGCGCGTTTCCTCATCTCCGAACTCTCGCCTCATCTTGAAAAATAACGATTCGCGATTCGTCAATCTCCACTTTCGTTTCTCGAACTTTTATCCACTCGGAGTAAACTTCGAGCACAAGATTATGTCATTCGAAGAGAAAGAAAATCTTTGGTCCATATTTTACGACTTGTTTTTCGCACATGCGTCGGGAATTATGATATCATGAAAACAGCACCCTCGGTGGCTCATGGTCGACCGAAATTTAATTTCCAAGAGTAAAAAACGAAAAAACTAAGAGCTCAAATATGACAAGGTTGTTCGAAGAGTTGCAGAAACAACTGCCGAATAATTGTAGGGTAAAGTACCCAGTAGTCGGCCCTGCACCACTAGTCGGCCTTTTTAGAATTTGCGATGCGTGCAAAGAGTGTTGACACCAGTGTTCATACTCTTCGCACGCATCGCAAATTCTAAATCATTCCTACCGTTCTTCTCTGAACGACGACAATAATCATCCCTGATACACTTTTTTCTTCACCGATTTCGTTTTTCGATTAACATCGACACGAAACGACACGAAAAAACAAATTAACACGATTGAATTATAATTAAAAAGTCTAATCATCGAAGTCGTGATTAACCGCAACGTTCGATGTTAATCGAAAAACGAAATCGGTGAAGAAAAAAGTGTATCAGGGATGATTATTGTCGTCGTTCAGAGAAGAACGGTAGGAATGATTTAGAATTTGCGATGCGTGCGAAGAGTATGAACACTAGTGTTCATACTCTTCGCACGCATCGCAAATTCCAAAAAGCCCGACTAGTGGTTCAGAGCCGACTACTGGGGGCTACTTTACCCTACCAGCCTGCGACGGCAATTGGCGACAAAAAAAAAAGGGTCAAACTCACCGTTGTGCCTTTCGTTGATTGCCACTCAAAAACAATCGTGACTCGCGATCACATACGATTTTCGTTCCCCTTCGCGGATTTTTCACGAAATTTCGGCGATTTTCGGAAATTTCGCTCCTCGACTCGTCATCAAGGAACGAAACTTTCGGCGCTCGTTAAAACGAACGAGCAATTATCCCGTTTCTACGATAATAATGATAATAACGAAAATTGGCGAAAAAAAAAATCGGGACAAAAGCCTGACCGACACTGCACGTTCGCACCTGTTGCGCGACGCTCAGAGAACAAGCTCCGAGTGCCTTTGACGCTCGGGGTGATGGATATATAAAAGGAAGAAATGACGAGAGTCTTCTTTGTTCGTTTTTATCTGTACACAAACATCTTAGTTGAAAATCCATAAAAGCTCACGCGCCATTCAGCGCGATAAGAAATAAAACGCTCGTCTAGTGTCACAGACTCTGTCTCGTATTACGCTCGACGGGGAGTCGCGTGAAACGCGAAAAAAAAAAAAAGAAACGGAAGAGAACCTTCGCGCGCGCTTGTTTGTCATCGCGTCTCTTGTTTTTCCCCTTTCGCGACTTCCGGAAGTGACAGTTGGCGATTATTCCTATTCTCCCGCATGAGAAATCCTTGAATATCCCGAGCGCGAACCGGAAGTGGCGAAAAAAAATGCCGGAAGCCGACGAGGAGTCTTTGAAAATTTCGGAAAAATCCGCAAACTCCTCGCGAAAAACGCAAGGTCAGGCGAAAACTTTGTTGCTGACTTTTGTCCGTTTTTTGTTTAATTCACGCAAAAAATAGGTGAGAACAATGCCTCGGAGATGACGAGATCGAGCGGAAACGAGGTGAAAGATGACCGCGACACCGGAAGTGCCGCGGGTGTCTCCAAAAGCGCGATCGACTCGCCGGGATCGAAAAACATCGGCAGAGACAAAATGGCGGACGACGAGAGTCTTCGGGATCTCGCGGGTGATCCGGAAGTCCGGCGCATCGTGGAGTTTTTGCGCCGCAAATCCATCAGCGACCGTCTGATCGGTCGACTTTTGAAAAATGGCCCGTGCGACGGTTTCGATCGGCTGCTGTGCGCTCTTGGCGTTGCCGCGGACGACCTGGAAAAATTCACGTGGCCGAAAAGATTCGAACGCAACGATCGCCCTCGGGACTCTCCTCGCAAAAACGAGGACGGCCATTGGACGAATCACGATGAATCATCGATGAGTCCCGATAATTTGTACTTGAAAAAACACTTTGGGCAAATTCTGACGCGAGCCGCCGTCGACATCCTTGCGCGAAAGCCTCGCGATCCCGTCGCGTTTCTGGGCAATTGGCTGATGAATCACAAGATCTGCGAGGAGCGGGAAAATCGACGCAGAGAATTCCAGTCCGAGCTGAACGCTCGGAGGGAAAAGCCAACGAGTCCGGTAACGTTCGCCGATCGTTTTATTCGTTTTGAAACTTTTTTTTGTCAACCCTAAAGCACGTTTCGAAAGTATAAAGCCGATAAACCGGAAACTACGGGAGAATTTGGAAAAAAAATCATCGATTTTTGAAAAAACGCCCTCTACAATTTTTCAACGCTCTTTTCGAACCGTCGTTTTGTCAATTAGCACCTTCGGCGTCTGCGGGTGACGGCGGATGATCTTGTTTCGTCAGATTTGTTTTCAGCACGTGAAATTTCGCGTTCCATTTCCGATTCGTTGGGATTTTAGCGCCGAAATAAAATTCTCGGGTTTTTCATCGTTTTATGAAAAATAAGAATCAAGCGAATGGCGGGAGGATTATTTCCTCCATTTGAGCTGGATAAGAAAAATCAAGCAACGCTTAGTGTACATTGCATCATCTTTCGCGAGAAAAATATTCGTCAAATTCGTCAAGTCGTGTCGTTTAATGTATCAATATTAGTATTATATATGACGTCTTTCACGTACTTGACAATTAAAGGATTATAAATAAAAAATCTAATCGTCCAAGTTGCGATAACGGTGCTAAAGTGACGTTCGAACTTTATCAGGTGACGAAGGTGGCATCGCGACTCGATGATGAAGAGGAAAAATCAATGAAAAATCATTCGATTTCGGATGAATACGACGAAGGAGAGATGCGACTACAGTAATTACCGTTCAAAGACGATTAAAACGTTCGACGAGTTTAGCCCATGGGATAATCGCAATCTTAATCATTCCCGCGACAAATTCTCCGGCGAGATTTATGAGAAAAATCGATACAAACAAACGATAAATCGAACAAACGTCGTTTGAGGAAAAATCATTCAAACATTCGACAGAAACAACTCTGCCAAATTCAGCACAAAGTGTGGTTGCAGGGATAATCATTTTTGCGACAAAATCACACGTGAGATTGACGAAAAAAAAAAACAAATGAACACGATTGAATTATAATTAAAAAGTCTAATCATCGAAGTCGTGATTAATTGCAACGTTCGATGTTAATCGAAAAACGAAATCGGTGAAGAAAAAAGTGTATCAGGGATGATTATTGTCGTCGTTCAGAGAAGAACGGTAGGAATGATTTAGGACAAAAAAGTTTGGCAAAATGGATGATTGCATTTCTACGATAAATTCGCACACGAGGAGTTTATAAAAATGAGGTTAATACGTGTAATCCGAGGGCTTATCGGGGATAAATTAATCATACGCTTCGGTGAGAAATGTACTTTGGCTCGTCCTGTACTATTTACAATATTTTTTTTTCTCCTTTTTTTCTTTTCGCGAAAAAGTCGTTCGACACCCGCCGGAGGTAGTTGAGATGAATTTCAGCGGGGATATCTTTCGTTCGATCACATTAATTTCTCCTCCTGTCCCGTCAAGACGTAAATCAGTTGTTTGACTCTCGAGCTGGTGCGTTTGTCCCGCTTTTTTTTCATCGTTTCTTTGAACTGCCGCCAGGCGGCGTGGCGGGTTGCGTTACGCGGTCCCCAATTTGGCAGCGGCTCGAACGCAGCGCGAAACATCTGTCGATAACGATTCGATTTTTCGTATCGAAAAAAGAATGCACAAAAAAAACCCAATGTCCTCGAACGAACTCACCTTCGTCAGGCCCAAATCCTTTTTGCAGTAAATCGCGTAGATCATCCAAAGAGGAATCTGCAGGGTCCCGAATGCGAGAATCATCCAACCGGCAACTACGCGTCGTCGAGAGAGAATATCGATCAAAAGTACATTTCGATGATCGAACTTTTTTTTTTCAAAATTCTACAGCCATCTCGGTGACGAATCGTCCGACGGGGGTACTTTTGTTCATCGACATTCGTTTTTTTATCTTTTTCTTTCTTCTCGCAATTCGAGACTCACCGTAAGCACTGGTTGGATAATAAACGCCGCTGTAGGTCAATGGCGTGAGTGTCGCGATCGTGTAAACCAGTATGACGATCAGCAAAATCGGTGTAACGAGTCCCCAGCACACGCGCCAGTACACGGTGGGCCTTCGTTTCAGCATGAATTCGACATCGTCGAGAAAGTTCTCCAATCCGTAGACCCAAAAGATGCCCGAAATTTCCATCGTCGCGAGAACGAAAACGATGAAGGAGCCGGCGTAGTAATCAACAAGCCCGAGAATGAATTGTCCACCCTGGAATAAAAAAGTTGACGAAAACAACACATGGCGTCGCGCGCGTCGCTCGCTGAAATCCGAGAGCGAAAAAAACAACAGTGCTGCTCGAGCTGCGCCTGTGGGAGAATTTACAAACTCACCGGAGTGCAGTAGACGGTACCGACGATAAAGCCAAACAGCGAAGTGCCGAGAACGACGTGCCAATGTTTCCATTTCGGAAATTGATCGGATATTATCGTGATTATTCCGCCGGCGAGAGCAATGGCACTGCCGATACCGAGAACGTACAACATCAGGAAAAACAAAAGGGAAAAGAGCTGCGAAATTACAAACGACACGATTATTCGTCGCGGTGAAGAAATTCTTCGTTTCACCCGCTCCCCCGACCTGCTTTCGTCATCGGGGATGCCCTACCGATCGACGGTAGGTAAAAAAGTACAGAGAACACGACGATTTTCGGAAAATCCTTCTTCCGGAAGTTTAACCCTCGATTCGATGGCTCAATCAAAAATTATCGCGCGCGACAACGCGAGGAAGAGATCGAAGCGCCTCACCTGCGGCAGAACCGTGAACTTGGCAATTGCGTCCGGATAAGAGACGAAAGCCAAGCCAGTACCGCTGCGCACTACGGTGGTTATGTCGTCAGTGTTCATTTCGTGGGCCAAATTGCCGAGGATACCGAAAATCGTGAAACCCGCTAACAAACTCGTGAAAGTGTCGAGGGTCGTCACGACCATCGCGTCTCTGAAAAAAAAAAGAAAGTGAAAAAGGAGAACAGAAGGAACAACACGAAAAACTTTCGTTTGTTTTTCGCAAAATCGACACGCGAGTTTGACGAAGAAAAAAAGTGCACCTGTAAATATTATGATCAAAGTCATTGTACGACGAGTACATGACGACTCCTCCGAAGCAAACGGAGAGGGAGAAGAAGCACTGCGTGACCGCGGCGTACCACACACCGGGCTCGAAGAGCTTCGACCAGTTTGGCTTTATGAAGAATATTATACCGTTAATCGCACCCTCGAGCGTCACCGCGCGAATCAAAAGTGCGATCATAATGACGTAGGGAAAGAGGGCGAGAAAGTACGAGGCTTTTCCGGAACTCTTGACGCCCTTTGCCAGCACGGCGAATATGCAAGCCCACGCGAAAAACAGGCAAATCGTCAATCGCCAATCGGGCAATCCTATTCCATCGTCGATGTTCGCCTTTTCGTTCAGCACCGTTTTCCTGTTTCGTTTTTCGCACGAATTATCAAAAAATACCATCGCGAAAGATTCATAAATAAATTTCCAACCAACTTCGAATTCCCAAGAAAAACGAAGAGATTTTCGCAGAGTCTCGCGCGCCGAAAAGGTGTAAAGTGAGAGGTTATGTTTGCTCACGTGAAATAAAGCTCGGCCGAGCTTCGCTTGTTCGTCACGTTGGCGGCGGCGGCGGTGGCGCTGTCGTCGTCGCTTTTGCCAGAATCGAAGCACGTGTCGTTCCATTCGGGTAGACACGTTGACCAGGGTAATTGCGATCTGAAGCTACCGATGAGATAAAAAAGCGTGACCGACATGAGCGAGCAGTAATAAGTACCGACGGATATCATGGAGAACATTTGTGCCCATCCGACGCCGCGAAAGCCCGGATTCATGGACCACATCTTCACCGAAGATTTGCTCGTGAATTGGCCCATTATCATTTCGAGATAGTAAAAGGGTTTTCCCACGAGGAACAGCACGATTATGTACGGTATGAGAAACGCGCCGCCGCCATTTTCGTACGCGGTGAATGGAAAACGCCAGACGTTCCCGAGACCGATCGACATTGCGATGCAGGACATGAGAAACTCGACGCTGTTGCCCCATTTTTGACGTTCGTCCGCGTTTTCCACGTCGATTATCTGCGCGGATGAAAATTTCGTGAGTCTTTCTTTTTTTCCAAATTTTACATCTTTACGTACGCGCGCGATCGTCCCGCACAGCCGTCAGTCCGGAAAAAAATAATTCTGAAAAAGGACGAACTTTCGTCGTTGCAACTTCGAGTCTCCGAGAATTCTCATCGTCGTTCGTTCGACGTACCGTTTCTTCCGCTGCCGTGGCCCCGTGGCCCGTTTTTCCATCCCCCCCCTCGCTTCCGTAAGGAAATTTACGAGCCTCGCTCGATTTTCCGACTTTTCCAAGATCGATCCTCGCGAGTCCATCGTCACCGACGAAGGCTGGATTTTGCTTCCCCTGCTGCGAAAGAGGAAAAGAATATATCTCGCCAGCTGTACGACTCGTATTTTTATCTCGCAGAGAGGCTTTCCCTTAATCGCACTTGTCAGTCGCGCGCGTTCTTTTTTCGTCGTTATACCGCCGATTGAGGCGTATTGTAAAAAAAAAACAAAAAGAAGAAAACAACAATAATCGCCGCGTCTTCGAGAGTCGTCCGAAAACGTTGCAATTCGCGGCATCTTTTTTCCTCTCGATCGCAATAGTCACGTGGTTTCGCCGTAAAAATGAATATCGAGTTTGATTCGCGCCGATCTCTTTGAAGGAAAGAAAGAAGAGATCCCCCGGCGGGATTTCGTGTAAAAAAAACGTTTCCTCGGGCCTGTAATTTTGCGGCGTACATAATATCTCGCGGAGGATAGCGGTCCATCTTGAGATCTGCGCTATTCTCTCGAATGGCCAAATGTTCGGGAGGCTCGAATTTCGTCTCGGGGTAATTGCCGCGCCAAGGAAGAAAAAAGAAAAAAAAGGCGAAAAAATGGGTACCCGATGAATAGGACGATTATCGACAGACGCGGCAGCTGCTGCTGCTGCTGCTACCGAAAGGACCAGAGAGTCTTTCGTGTATCCTCGTAGCAAAAATTTCTAATCACTCGCGGTAAAATCCTTCAACGTTGACGTTTGAGCAAAAATGTACCTTTTTTTCAAATAATTTCACGATTTTTCACGCGACAACTCGGATGCGTTTGATGTCGCGAGTTTATTACTGTTTTTTTTTAATTATCCAACGTCGAAACTACGCGAATAAAATTCTTTCGGGGTTCGTGAGATTTTTGCGGGCTCCATAGGGATGCTGCGACAAAGATGCGCGCATTGACGAGACAACGGGCGCGAAAATTTCGCGAAATTGACCGTTCTCTTTGCGATTGCTTCGCGGATCGTCTGAAAGAGCCAACAACGATGTTTGCTGAATCTTCGCTTTATGCGTTTCGAAGTTTTTAATACGCTCGCGATGCCATAAACTCTCGAGCCGCCGGCGTCGCGCAGCTCCACCGATAAAATCGCCCGCATCGTGCACGGGGAATCGCGGCGCTGCAAACGCGATATACTCTGTTTATCGGTACCTTCAAAGATACGCCAAGGTCATTGCGACCTTGAGAATTTATTCGCTCCGATAATTTCCTTTCTTCCGAGATAACATCGATTTTTTTTTTTTCGGTATGGAAGAGGACAAAAAGAAGAAAGATTCTTCACGAAATAAAAATGTCGCCATGTTTGTTTTTTTTGGTTTATATCAAAAGGCGAAATTAAAATAATTCCATTTATGAATCTCCCAAGTTTTGCGGTTGAAACGAAAGAATAATGACAATATTTGCGTGAATTGGAAAGAAAAACATCGGGAGCGAAGAAATGCCCCGTGGGAAGTCGTAAAAGTTTTGGAATTCATTTGTGGCATTAAAAATTGTGACACTCGTCGCTTGAACGATGCCAACACACGGTGACAGTAATAATACATCCGTTTAACGTCAGAGCACTTTGTATGAAAACGAGACGAACGAGATAACATTTTCTGCATTTTTGCACGAACGCTTCTGGAAAAACTTTGAGTGCGAACCCGCCAAGCTGGTAAACCGCGTAAAAATAGCAATTACGAGATTTTTTTTGCATCTGCACAAGCCTGACACCGACGAAAATTATATATCAATTTATATATCATATTGCGTAAAAATAGCAATTACGAGATTTTTTGCATCTGCACAAGGCTGACACTGACAAAAATTATATATCAGTTACTATATCATATATCAATGATATATCATATTGCGTAAAAATAGCAATTACGAGATTTTTTGCATCTGCACAAGGCTGACCGCCAAAAATTATATATCAGTTATTATATCAATTTATATATCATATTGCGTAAAAATAGCAATTACGAGATTTTTGCATCTGCACAAGCCTGACACCGGCAAAAATTATATATCAGTTATTATATCATATATCAATGATATATCAATTTATATATCATATTGCGTAAGAATAGCAATTACGAGATTTTTTGCATCTGCACAAAGCTGACCGCCAAAAATTATATATCAGTTACTATATCATATATCAATGATATATCAATTTATATATCATATTGCGTAAACATAGCAATTACGAGATTTTTTGCATCTGCACAAAGCTGACACTGACAAAAATTATATATCAGTTACTATATCATATATCAATGATATATCATATTGCGTAAAAATAGCAATTACGAGATTTTTTGCATCTGCACAAAGCTGACCGCCAAAAATTATATATCAGTTATTATATCAATTTATATATCATATTGCGTAAAAATAGCAATTACGAGATTTTTGCATCTGCACAAGCCTGACACCGGCAAAAATTATATATCAGTTATTATATCATATATCAATGATATATCAATTTATATATCATATTGCGTAAGAATAGCAATTACGAGATTTTTTGCATCTGCACAAAGCTGACCGCCAAAAATTATATATCAGTTACTATATCATATATCAATGATATATCAATTTATATATCATATTGCGTAAAAATAGCAATTACGAGATTTTTTGCATCTGCACAAGGCTGACACCGACAAAAATGATATATCAGTTATTATATCATATATCAATGATATATCAATTTATATATCATATTGCGTAAGAATAGCAATTACGAGATTTTTTGCATCTGCACAAGGCTGACACCGCCAAAAATTATATATCAGTTACTATATCATATATCAATGATATATCAATTTATATATCATATTGCGTAAAAATAGCAATTACGAGATTTTTTGCATCTGCAATAAGCTGACACCGATAAAAAGATACCCCCAAAAAAAGCTGGCACTAAAAACCGTACATTGCATCACCGAGAATGAATTTATCAAAATTTCGAAAGATTCCCGATTCGTTGATACTTATATATACATTCGGAGGCAAAAGCTTTCGCGTTTCGCGCGCTAAATTCCTCGTCCGAATTCATTGTTTGTTTCTTTTTTTTTCACACAAATCAATCACCGTGTCAAACTCAACGACCCACGCAACGCGATTTTTTTTCAACCGTAAAACGAATGATTACGAAGCGAGAAAAATACGAGTTTCACTCTCGCACCGAGAATTTCGCAACGCCGCTGTGCAAAACGGCAATTTTCCGCACTTTTTCCAAATATCCTCAAACTTCCGCACTTTTACCGTCAAGCTCGCGTTTTAGCACCTTGACTCTCGAAAATCAGTCGATTCGTCGCGTTTCCGGGGCAGTTTATAGAAATGCGATTTTTCGAAAAAAAAAAAAACGTAAAAATTCATTGATGTCGATGATTTTCGATGATCCATTTGCGGTCTCGAGAAAATGAACGAAATCGCTCAAAGGGTACGAAAAATACGTCCACGTTAGCGAGAGTTTAAAGTTCCCCAGGAATTGTCGATAAAATCGATCAATTATCGATTGAGATTTTCTCGAACGTTTGAAATTCACGATAAGATTTTTGACGCTCTCTCGCGATTTACTTTGCCGAAACGTCATCCGCGAACAAGCAAGCTTTACACCGTGGAATGAGCCTTCAGCTCGGTATGATTTTTGTGCGAAAGAAAAATCCGTGAAATTTGCAATTTCGTTGGAAAACTCGTTCTCGCGCGGTGACATTTCAGCTCGTGGGACAGCGAGTGTATAATAATCATTTATCATGACGTTTCGCATTCACTCCCGTTCCTTTTAATCGTCACATGGACAATTCGCGATCTTACACGTAATGCGAAACTGTTAAATCGCACGCAGGGATTATAATTACCCGGCAATTATTTTCCTTATTTTTTCTCAATCCATCAACGATTAAATCTACACGTTCGATCGATATCGAACGATTAAATTATTTTTCCCAACTTTGAGGAAAAACTCTCTGAATTCCTCTCGTATTTGGCGCCAGTCACGTGTGCCCTCTTTCTCACACTCGAATACGAACATGCCCTCGATCGGCTTCGCGACTTTTTCGAAAATAAAATTGCGACTATTCGCAACGAACGACGAAACATTTTTTCACTCATTTTCCGGTACGTTTCAGCGGCTGAATCACAGCCGCAGAGCAGTGAAAAAAAAGACGTTATCGAACGCGCCTCGATAATTACCATTTTGTCTTTTTTTTGCGATTTAATTATCGTCCCGACGATTATTTATTCAATTTCCACACTCTCCCGAGTCTCGTTCGAACGTTTCGTCTTGTTTTTTTTTTCTCAATTTCTTCACGATACTTCCGGTTCGTAATTCATCACAAGTGCGCACTGATTAAAGCATCGTCTGTGAAAATTTGAAAAAAACAAAACAAAAAACAAATCTCGTACAAAATATTTAACCAGATGTTGTCTACTTGAACTCCGAACGCCGACTGACACGCGCTGAATCGATGTTGCGGTTACACACTTTGAGTTAAAAAAAAAAAAAAGAAAAATAATAATAATCAAGGTAGGGAGAGCGAAGACTCTCGTGCGTGTCCGCCGAGGGAGTGCGAGCGAGAGATCGCGCACTCTCCGCTGGAACACCTCGCCGAGGTCTTTCGATCACTCGCTCTGGAGAACGGATGTGTTTTGTTCCCGAAAATATATTTTTTCGACCAGACGACACGAAGCTTCGCGATGGTGCGATAAAAACAAATCAAATCTATTTTTCCTATTTGCGTCTCGATCGAGCGTTATTCTTTAATTTAAAAAATACCTTTTTAATTACCTCGCGAGAATGAAATTGTTTATAATATCGTCAGCGCAAGGCCAAAGGACATTCATGCTCCCTCGCTCAACCGTGTCATTGACGACGTAACTATGAGAAAAAAATGCGATTTCAATGAGAAATCGCGCACGTGAGAATTTTTCTACGCGAAAAACAAATTTTTCACTGCCCGTAATTATGCCCGTTTGTCAGGCGATTTTTCAATCATTTTTCAATCGTTAAAAAAATCGTTATTTTATTTCAACGGATGATATTTTGTTCCGTTATATCGGAGCCAAAAGATGGTATTTTTGACAAGATGTTTCGTGTTTTTTTTTTTTTTTGTTTTTCATTCGTACGAATCGGAAAAACACGCATTGTTCTACAATCTTGAGGATAAAAACATCGTTCACGTCTTCCGTAATTATACTCGAACCATCTGTCGATCGATTGAACGGTCGTTTGATTATTATTTGTGAATCATTTTTATAAAAATAGTATATAGATTGGAAAAACACGTTTTGTTCCATAATTGAGGAAAGAGTGACATAATCGGCGAGTAACAGCGGGGTTACGAGAGAAAGTACAAAGTGCGCTCTTCGTTCGGCGTTTCTCGAGCGCGCGCGCTTTCAAACGATCGCGTTTTTTTCGTCGATATACCTCGGCTATCAGCGAGAGAATCGATGAGATAATTCGTAATCGAACGTCATCTCCGCGGATTTTCCAATTCGCAATTTTTAATTACCCCTTCGTCGTTATCACGGCGAAATAAAGCGGAAAAAAAATGTAAGCCTCGAAGAACAAAGCGATAAAAATAGCGAAACGTCAAATTTGCGATTTATCGAAAATTCCTTCGTAGCGAATCACATTTTTTTTCCGTTCTCCGCACGATCGGGGCGTTGGGAATGCCGAGTTTCGACAGTTCGTCGCGTACGCCGATTTACGAGGCGAAAATAAATAATCGCTTTGCGAAACACGTGGAAATTCGTATAATTTTTATTCACGATGATCCCGAGAGGGGAAAAAAAACAAAATAATTCACGAACGTCAGCGGAATCGAGCGTGTCGCGAGTAACCCGGGAATGTGTGTTTCCTGTGTGTCACTGGGTCAGAATCGTCGGATCTTCGATCGTACACATTTTTTATTATCGTACACCGCGAAACGAGAGCCCAGCTTCGGTTCCTTTTTTTCTTTTCGCTCGCTGATACAATCACGATACGAATCCGATACATCGACATCCGCTGATCCAATATCTCGAGGAACTCTGAATTTTCACACTGAATTAATACGGAAAATACGAAAAAAAAACATTTTTTTCAAAGATCGTTTTGTGCTCGATGGACCAGCTGATCCAGAAGCATCCACGAGTAATATCGAAAATTCAAGGGTGAAAAATACAGACGCGGATTTTTTTTTCTTTTTAGCTCGCGTGGGACAGTTTGAAAATTCCCGAGTCGATGTTGAAACGGTAGCGAGAAATTGCGATCTTTGTTGATGCTCGCGGACAATCGAGCGCTCGCGACAGGCAACGAGAAACGTCGAGTTTTCATTTCTAATGACGAATCTATCACCCATGTGTCATTTCTTTCGCGGATGTATGAATATCTGTCAGCAGAAATGTTTGAAACGCCGGAGAAACAAAGATCCATCTCGCGCGGTTAAAAAAAGACCTCGACGTCCGCGGATTACCATAAAAACAAGCGTCTTTTCTTTTTTCGAGGTGTAAGAATTTTTGCCTTTTTTTTCCTTCCTTCGCCATCGCTGAAAAGTAACAATTATTGCCGTGCACGTGCGACGGTGTACACGAGGATGTTAAATACCTTCAAACAGCCTCGACAAAACCTCACGAGACTCAAAATCTCACGTGTGGGTTTTTTAAAATAGTATTTACGGGAAGAATTTTTTTGCGGAGTAAAAAAGATCGAAGAAACAAGCTCGGGAATTACCCGAAAAAGAAGGTGGAATTTTTTCCTATCGACTCTTTTCATTCGTCGCAAAATTGACCCACGAATTTAACACAATTATCGCTATTTATTCTGGGATAATGATTATTTCGCGATTCAATTTGCGCAAAAAATCATCGACCTTGGGCGAGAACCTTTCGCTCCCGAGACGGCGATCATTTTTCGTCAAATTGCGGTCTTTGTTTACAGCGATTTTGCTTCGATGACGTGATTCTCATACGAGCGAAATAGTCGGAGGGAAAAAAAACGTCTGAAGTTTTGACGTACGGTCGAATTGTTTTCGTTTTTTTTCGTTCGTTCAAATCGCTATTTTTCCTTCAAATTTTGCCAGGGCAGCAGGATGCGCGTGAGCCTTCGTCTCGTCACGTCCGGATGATGAAAAATCGCTCGACTCTTCGTTAATTTTGTCGCGCGATTTTGTTTTTTTTTTGCAGGAAACGCCCGAACATCCGCCGAGACCAGGAACACCCATAGTTATAACGTTTTATTCAACTTTTATTATAGAATCGTCGCTCTTCCGCGACCGGGGCTTTTGCCCCCTTAATCGGACAAAAAACGATGCCGACTCGACGACGAATTAGTGCAATCGGATAAAATACAGATCCACGCTTATCCTCGACAGGAACCATGACTCGAATCGTAAAAAAAAAGGAAAACAAATGAAACAAAAGCTCGAACAATTAAACGACTTTTTTTTCATTTATCAACGGAGAAAAAAAAATGCCCTCGCGCTCTCTCTTCGCGGGCAGGGATGACGTTTGTTTTGTCGAAATATTTATCGCTCCCGGACGACGTTAATAATCAGATAGCGTTTCAGACACGATCGTCGCTTTTGAAAAAGGGAAAATTAATGCGTCCGCGTTTCGACAATAACGCGCGGATCAACATTTTACGATGCGGAAGACATCGAACAATTTCGCTGACGAATTTAATTGAAGACAAAAAAAAAGCGATAATACGTTTTATTTTTCGGATGAGGATGTTACTTTTTTTTTTGACAAAATCGAAAAACGTTGTTTTTTCCGACCATCCTCAGTGGGTGAACGACCTTTGGCTCGGAGATGACGTCACACTGTGCGACGATAAAACTCAATCGATTCCGGCCGAGATCCCCCGCGGTAAATCCTCAAGGATTCGATCACGACAGGTGCCATTCTCTCCGCGAGTCTTTCCTCGTTTTTAATTGTCGTACTGAGTGTAAAAAAAAAATATTCTCGCGATTTTCGCGGCAAAAAACGAGGGTGATGGGTCGCTGGAAAAAAAACGAAGCATTTTACCGGTTTTCGCTGGATTTATCCGCACATATCGTGCATGTGCGTACGTACACGTGACGAGACTTTCACCTACCGAGTAGAATTCTCTCGGGCCCTTCTTTGACTCAAGGTTGTTTTGCACACTCGTTTGCAATATCGGGTTACGATGTTGCATACGGTTTAACACACCAATTACCGCGCTAAAGTGCAACGATTTACGATCGCCGCGCTCTGACGATTTTATCGAAAATCAATAATAAGCCTCGTTCATTCATCCAACTCGAGGTGAAAAAGAAAAAAATCAGCCGCGCGCAGAAGGCATCAGAGACAGTCATTTTATCTTTATTTATCACGGTTATACTTGTGATTATGATTGACGGCGACTTTGCCAACTTTGACACGATTTTCGTCAACGTTTTCGTCCGGAGAAAAGATGATATTCGCGAGAATGAAATGCGATTTTGTAGAATGAACAATTGGATGAATAAACGTTGAAAAAAGTTGATGAATTCATTAAACGTCCGAATAAATTGTTCAATTTTCAATGATAAAAATAAAAGTCATTATCGGTAGTACGATCGAGGATCAATTGACGATTTTAATAATAAAGGAACTCGTGAAAAAAAAAAAAGTTTTTTTTTCGCGCTTTTTCGTAATCGTATTATCGTAATGTCGTAATATCTGTGAAAAAAAAAAATCAATAGCAACGGAGACGCTGGGTGTTTGAGATAGGTGCAAAATTAAAATCTTATCTCATATACGTATGTAATTTATAATAATAATAATGAATCTCCGTCATTGAGTCTAAATACGGTTTACACATGTGATTTATATTATCTCAGAGTGTACATGCGTTGTTTATAAACGACATTCGAGTAATTGTAACGAGAAGACTCAATTTTTTTTATTATCCCTCGTATTTACGTTTTATACGGTCGTTTTACGAGCATTCACATTTTACATTCGAGTTGTGAAATTTTATTGAAGTCATGATCATAATAATACCCGAGCAATCTCGAATCGATGAAAGAATGTTGATATATCATCGTGAATGCGCGTATATTTTTTATCGGTATTGTGTTATTTGCCTGTTTGCGAATTGGCGGCTTCGAGCTCGAAATACAAAAGTCAGAGTCTCGAGGAAGACACGTTTCGAACGACAGTTTGAAGAGCGAGTGGAAATTCAAGCCCGGCGACGGTCTCGAGATACTCTTGTGATTTTACGAAATGAATTTTGACAAGAAATCGTCGATTCGAATTCGATACTGGAAGTAAGTTTTGAATAAATAACAACAGCGGCGACATCGCGTGACGATAATTTTCACTAATGTTCCCGGCAGTTTCGTACTTTCGAACGCAGACGCCAGGCGGCGCTGCATTCACGGCGAGAATCTGATTCGAGCGCCCTCACGTCGGTAAAGAAGTACAAGCGTACGACGAAATAAATAATTGCACTTTTCTCAATTTCGATTTTATTCGACATTTTTACGTTCTCAAAAACTGTTTTTGAAAGATATATGACAACGTTTTTTTACTCCTTCAAATACACGCCGCTATACCGTCGCGCCATCTACAATCTTCTGTCCGAATTACGTCAGTACGACACACACACATATATATATATACGACTCATGCATTTTTGTCTTGACCCCGGGCGGCCCAGATTCCACAACAAGGAAATTCTCTCTCACGACTCACAACTAAAAAAACCCCTTCTAAACTTTGATTACTTTGCTCGAGCGTCAATCTCCGCGATATTCTCTCGCGAGTGAGTCGCCGCAAGCCGAGCGACGCAGGTCGTTAACGCGTGTGTGCGTGTCTCCCGGTTCCCTCGTTCGCGTCGTCTGCTCGCGGACTTTATCGACGACAGAAACGAAAAAAAACAACCCGTTCGATCGTGGCAAACTGCAAACGCGTCCCGTAATAACGATATTACACATACGCACACGCGATAATACTCGGCCTGCACATGTATTTCCGTACTACAAGCGGAAAATAGAATAAAAAAAAATAAACGACAAATGTGTCGCATGTAATAAAAATAAATCGTAGAGACGCGCGTTGTTGGAGGCGTCGTTCAGTGCGTGACGTGTATGCCGAGAATAAATTATTAATTTTGTCGAGCGCATTATCCGTTTCGTAAGGTAAATCCCTTCTCGATTTTGTTTATTCGACAAAGCTGCGCCGTTCCACGCGAGGCAAAATGTCACACGTTAGATTACGAAGCGCCGCTATGGTAGGTGGAATTTCACGTGCCTGGGAGCACGGCGGCAGGCCTTACGCCGTGGGCACAGCGGGGTGGGTGAGCGACACAGCTGGTTGCCCGAGGTGGCTAGAGAACGCTGGAGCGTTCTCGCCGTCCTTAGTCAAAGCGTCGACCGGCGTGCCTAGCGTCACGAATTGTCGCGCGATGTCGTCCTCAGCGTCCGACAAAATTCTCACGGAGGATAATGTGTATTCGAATTTGCGACGCATGGAGTATGCCGTACGTGGCCCTCTCCTTCTGCGGGCCCTCGAGATCGAGAAGGAACTCCACAAGGTTAGTTTCAACGACGGGAAAATCGAAAAAGAAACATCTCGAACGCGCCTCTCAGGAGGGCGTTGTTTCTCCACTCGCAGTTTTACGTGTCTTATTTACATACATCGAGCGTGAATCTCGTACGCGGCGCGATTCAAAACACCGCAGTTTCGTCGTTCGAAACTGGCGACTGTTGTAACAATGTTAAGGAAGTACAGGACCTTCGCCAAAATGATGCAAAAAATACGAAATTTTCAGATTTGACAGAAAAATATAAAATATACCTTCCCTTAAATTTTCATGCAAGTAGGGTTCATATTTATTCCGAAAAAAATTATTGAAAATCGGCAATTTAACATTGTTACCCTATAGTAACTGTGATCAACTGCCAATTATATTGAAAAATAAATGTATAGAATGGTGCCAGCCGTTTAAAAAACTACATTTACGCTTGATAAGAATCATCTTTATTAATTAAAACATTAACATTGCTCAAAGGGTACCTTAATAACTGCGAAAATAAACATTTAAAATGCAATATTTTCAGAAATTCATGAACCATTCAGTTCAGGTTAGAATAGACGGCAATGCAGCATTGCAATATGGCGGCAAGAGAAGAGGGAATTTCAAATCAAGTAACAACGTGTGAAATATAAATCAGCTCGACAATGACATAACGAATGTAAAACCCTTATGAGGTTATTAACAATATTAATAATTATTAATCCTAATAATTCTATAAGTGGTTTTATCGTCCGTTTTCGTCACTTATTTTTATTCGTTTTTATATCACAATTTATTGATTCAAAGCGACAGTACACACACGCAGAGGTTAGGTGAACTGAGGTAAACAATACTGTTCATAGCCTCATGTACGCACACCAACACGCTCGCACTTACAGCGTTGCCAAATTTTTCAAAGACATAATTAATTATTTCAATATTATAAAATAGGGATATTGAAAACATTTTATATCAGTAAACGGTTGATTATTCACTACCAACACCGTTTTTAATAAAAAATCAAATAAAATAATCGATAATAGTGGTGCAATCTGTTATATGAAAACTTGGTTTTTGAATGTACAGTCTCGGAAAAAGTTAACTTTTTCTTCATGGCGTAAGCGTTAGTATCATCTCGCGTGCTAGGGATTTTTGGACATGACAGTACCTCCTGTACTTCCTTAAACAACGCTCGATTCCCCTGTGGCGTTTCCAGCATGGCGGCTTCTTAACGCTTTCGTTTGTTTCGAACGATTAAAAAACCTCGGTTACTTCGACAGATTCGGGCTGAATCACGTGACGTGCGTTATAAGAAGATCGAACGTACGTCCTTTCTTTTTCGTACATCGGTTTTTGTTCCCGGTTTCGAAATTCGTGGGGAATCTTTCGTGTCCCTTGACGTCGATAAGGGAGAACGCGTCGTTTACCATCGGATTTTTTTTGTACCGGAAGTTGAGAAAAACAAAGAATTTCTATGACAAAAATATCGTCGTGAATGTAAATTACTGTTTTAAAAATCGTTCCGAGACGCTTGACGGTTTTTCCATCTTCAATGACGAATTAGGCGTACAACAAATTGATGCTAATTGTCGCGTACTGTCGAACGTACAACGATGCGGGCTATTCATCAGGTGGCAGCGTGCGACCAACTGCGTCATTCTCTACCGCATATAAACATATATTCATAACGTTTGTTTATCTCGTGACGCTGATTACCGCATCGAGAAACTGCACGATCTCGAAGTTTGCAATCGCGAAACCGCACGATCGATGATTTTCGGAAAATCTGCCCGAAACGCGTTCTACCATTTTTCAAACGTATTCATCTCGAGCGTAGAGCAAAAGAAACAAAAATTTATCGACGAGACAATTTTTGACGAGAAATTAATCGCACGAACGATATTTGTACGGTAATAAAAATACGCGACCTAGATGCTCGTTTAACGACGCCTTTTCGTATTGAATAAATCTTTGTACATCGTAAAACGTATTTTCCTCAAGCGCAAAGAATGATAGTTGTGCCCGTTAATCTTATCAAGACGAGAAGACGACTTTCAGATAAAACGATCACTCTCTGCTAAGGATTGCGGACACACGCACCAACACACATGTCTTTTGTGTTGAAATATTCATTTACACATTATGTACACAATCGTCGTGCATATTATAACGTAACTCGCGGTCTTGCGACCTCGAGCATTCAATTACACCGGCTGTAGCTGGCATCTATATTTTGTTGTAACGCGTCAATTGATTATTTCCCGCGACACTAAACTTCTCCGACTCAAAACACGATTTTATTAGGGCAGATAAAAAAAATCGAGAGTACACGAGTTTTTCAGTATAATACACGTATTTGTTATATTTAAAACTTTAAATTTCTCAAATTTGGACATTCCGTTTTACTTATAAACAAAAGTACGAGAGTAGAATAATAGACAGGTCCGAAATGGCGTTTTTGAAACATTTTTTTAACGATATGAGTTTCTGGGTTTTTGGAGGAATGAAAAATTTGTTTCGCAATGAATTGCAACATTTTTTAAATCAACTTTCTCATGAAATCATACAAATTCGTTAATTAAACAAATACGCCTTATTCATCGGTTACTTTCGGCGATAAAAGAGCTTGGGCGATGGACGGTTGAATCGAAGATTAACAATGAATAATATCGCCGATGGAGGAACGCTCGATCGCGCGATATTTATTCGATACTTTTTGTTCAAGTCTAAAAGTCGAAGAGATAAAGCCGCGTGATGCAACTGGGAGCGTTATATAAATATATTGATATTGAAAAAAATAATAATCAGAAAGACACGACGAATCGATGATCGACGAAGAACCGGTCGAGTTTTTTTTTCGTCGAATTATCGCGAGTCGGCGTGACGCAACAAGACACGTTAAATTCCGTTAAATTCCCGTTTTCGAAAAATCATGGTATAAAACATCGAGAAAATGAATATCTCTTGGTTTTTTCCGCAGGGAGTCGAAAAACCATTCAAAGAGGTGATAAAAGCGAACATCGGCGATGCGCACGCGATGGGTCAGAGGCCCATCACGTTTCTTCGTCAAGTACTGGCTCTCACGGTGTCCCCCGAGCTCCAGGACGATCCCCGCTATCCGGAAGACGCCAAGATGCACGCCCGAGAGGTCCTGGGTGGCTGCAAGGGTTGCAGCGTCGGCTCCTACACGGACTCTGCCGGAATCGAAGTCATACGAAAGCACGTGGCAGATTACATAACGGAGCGTGATAAGGTGCCCTGCGATTACAAAAATGTCATTCTCTCGAACGGTGCATCCGACGGGATCAAGGTGAGAATCACATCGTTTGGATTTCGAACGAAAATCTGAAAAGTTATCGACGAATTCTCAATGAAAAATTGTCGAAATTTTCGAAATTTTCAGGTCTGTCTGAAGCTGTTCAACGAGCCCATCAATGGCAAACCATCGGGGGTCATGATTCCCATTCCGCAGTACCCCCTTTATTCCGCCGCTTTGGCCGAATTTGGCCTCGAGCAAATTGGATATTATCTCAACGAGGAGAACAAATGGGCTTTGGACATCAGCGAACTGGAGCGTTCCTACAAAGAATCTTTGAAAACGTGCAATCCGCGCGTACTCGTCGTCATCAATCCCGGCAATCCCACGGGCCAGGTCCTGACGAAGAGAAACATCGAGGACATCATCAGATTCGCCCACGAAAATCGTCTCTTTTTGCTCGCCGACGAGGTCTATCAGCACAACGTCTACGACAAGGACAGCGCTTTCCATTCGTTCAAAAAAGTCATGACGCAAATGGGACCACCTTACGCGAACATGGAACTGGCGTCTTTCATGTCCGTATCGAAAGGTCCGTATTCTCGCGGTCTCTTCAGAAATTTTCAAATTTTCAAAAAGAAAAAATGTTTTTTCGAAAATTTCTCCACTTTTCTCTGATCTTCGCGTCTCCCCCCCCTTAACGTTCAAGGATACATGGGCGAGTGCGGACTCCGCGGTGGTTACGGCGAGTACGTCAATATGGATCCTAAAGTGATGGCGATACTGTTGAAATCGATTTCGGCGATGCTGTGTCCGACGGTGCTCGGACAAGTGGCGATGGGAGTCGTCGTGAATCCCCCGAAGCCCGGCGATCCTTCGTACGATTTGTTTATCAAAGAAAAAACCCAAGTGCTGGAGTCTTTGGCCGAAAGGTCGCGTCTCGTCGTCGAGACTCTCAACGGAATACCGGGTTACGAGGTACGCTCGGGCGACGATAATTGACATTTTGAAAAAAAAAAAACAAATTTCGCAAATCGGAAATGCATGAAAATGTTCATTTTTTCGCAGTGCAATCCATCGATGGGCGCAATGTACGTTTTCCCACGCTTCGAAATCCCGCAAAAGGCGATCAAGGCTGCAAAAGCGGAGGGCATGGAACCCGACGTTTTTTACGCGTTCAAACTTCTCGAGGCTACAGGAATCTGCATTATCGCCGGTTCGGGCTTTGGTCAAAGACCAGGAACATATCACTTCCGCACGACAATTTTACCACAAAAGGACAAAATAGTATCCATGCTCAGTAGTCTCAAAAAGTTTCACGAAAAGTTCCTCAAAGAGTGGAGTTAAGGGGCAGGGTGGCGAAGGCTAAGCACGAGAATCAAGAGCAGGCGGTAAAACTGCGATTTTCGAAACGATTGATTTCCCTCTGCTTTTCGTTTCGTCAAAACGCGTTTGGTCGTTCGTAAAACATCGAAATTTCACAAAAAAAAATGCAATACTCGAGGAGCCTGCTCTGCTTCATCGTTTTTCGGAAATCGACTCGCTCCGATGGAAGAAAAATGGTGTCTTTTTTTTAATGTAATTTATAACCGTTTCGGAAATTACGACGAGAGAGAGAGATTTCGCTTTGTTTTGTTGTCTCCCAAGAGCGTTGATCGCTTCGCCAATCGTGTCCACGTTTTTACCGTAGAATTTTCGTCCTCCTCGTCCATGATTTGTAAATAACCCGAGTACGTTTGTTAACGATGGCGTTCGAAGATATTCGACGGGCGGGTAAATTGTTGATCATTTTACAATAAATAACGATTAGAACGATTAGAATTCGCGAAGATATACTTTATTGACGTTACATATTTGCGACGGAAATTGGCATTATCCCAAAGTGGTAAGCTATCGAACGACTGTACATAAAAGTTTCAACGATCTTCGATCGAGTCGGAAGTCGTTTTCGTCATGTTTATTATTATCGTCTCGATCTCGCCGAGAACGCCCACGCGCAAAGGTGAGTTTCGTAGCCAAGACTGTAGACTACACGTACAGCGGAAGTGGGTGAGAAAAAAAAAGGAAAAAAATTAATCTCGCAGATTTTTTTCCTTTTAACGAATTTTCTCTTGTCCCCGCTTCTTCTTCTCCGCGTTCTCCACGTTCCTCCTCGTTTCTCACCTCTCTCACGCTTGATTCGACAGCCTCTCGATCTCCTCGACGAAGAATCTCATGTCGGCCTCGGTGAGGGACGAATTCTGCAGGACGAGCCTGAAGAAGTTCGGACGGCCGCGAAGAGGCTGATACGTGACGAGCATGCTGCCACATCGGACCATGCGCTCCTTGACGACCGGCGCGATCTTCGCGAGTGCCTCGTCGAGCTCGTCGCCCTTCAAGTGACGTTTGCCCTCGGGCACGTACCAGAAGCAAACATTGGTGCATTCCGGCTCCTGGAGAAGTTTCCAGCCGGCGCGATGTCTCACGAGGCTGGCAAAGTACTCCGAGAGTCGAAACACCCTGTCGACGTGTTTCTCGAGGCCCGCGGTGCCCTTGGCCTTCCACATGAACCAGAATTTCAAAACATCAGCCCTGCGGCCGCACTGCACGTGCTTGTCGCCAGAGTCGTACGAGGTATCGTAAAATTTGTCAGGCTGAAAGAGATACGACGCCCTGGAGCAGTGCGCGGACTCGAGTAACTTTTCGTGACGCACCAGGAGGGTGGAACATTGTTGCGGCGCGGCTAACAGCTTGTGCGGATTCCAGGTGACGGAGTCGGCGAGTTCGACGCCGTCGAGGAGAGCCCGATGTTTCTCGGAGACGAGAGCGCCACCGCCCCAAGCGGCGTCGACGTGAAGCCACATGGAGTACTTTTTGCAGAGCCGATCAATGTCTCGCAGCGGATCGAAGGCTCCGAGGACGGTCGTGCCCGCCGTCGCCGAGACCATCAGCGGAATCGCGCCTTCCTCGATGACGCTCAGGATCTTGTCCTCCAGGTCGACTGTCGACATTTTACCGCGGGAGTCGACGTCGACGGTGCGAACGTTGCTCGTGCCGATGCCGAGGAACGCCGCCAGCTTCTTCACCGAATAATGCGCGTCCACCGACGTGAAAATCACGAGTCTCGGTAAACTCGACAGTCCCGTCTCCTTGACCTTGGGATACTTGTGGTGTCTCGCCAGGTTGATGGCGTAGCCGTTCGCCATCGAGCCACCCGGACAGAAGATGCCGTCGCCCTTGCCGTTCGGCCAGCCGATCATCCGTCGCATCTCCGCGAGCACCTGCTCCTCCATCAGCGAAAACACCGGCGATACCTCGTACGTGTACACCGACGGGTTCAACGCGTCCGTCAACCATTGGCCCATGAGACCATACGGGTCTACGCTGGAGAACAATTGATTGACGAAACGCGGATGTCCGGTCTTGACGCTGTATCTTATGACGCTGCGAACGAGCCTCATGAGATCGTCGTGGGAGACGCCGATTTCCGGTAATTCAAGGTCGACCAGAGCGCGCAGCTTCGACGGCTCGCACCATTCCACCACTTTGCTCTGACGGGATGTACCCTGAAAGAGATGGGAGCACCGATGGAAGAGACGAGAAAAAACGAGATTTCGCGAAGATTCCACGCCGTTGACGGAAGAGCGAAAATAACGGGGAAATTCGAGCGGCGGACGAGGAGATCGACGACGGTACGAGAGAGGAAAAAATTGTCGCGATTGCCAACGTCGAATGGCAGTAACGCGGTAAGCTAGTTTTTTTTTCTTCTTCTCTCGTTCTCTTTTTTTCTACAGAAATAATCGCCGGTGCATGCGAGTCGGTCGTTGGAATTTATCGCGATAAATGTTCATTTTTTCCCCCTCTCTCGCTCTCTCTCTCTCTCTCTCTCGTTTTTTTCCGCAGCAACGACACGTTTGGAGAAAATTACGCGTGATAACGGAGGAAAGAATGCTACTGACCTTGAAGACAGCTTCCTCGAGGACGATCTCGAAAAATTCGCGGAGGACTTTCTCGTGCTCGTCTCTGGCTGGCGCGCTCCGATAACGCTTTTCCTCCGATAACATCGATTCATTGTCGAAACAATTTTTCGACGACCGCCGCGACGTCTGCGATTTTTTATCACCGACGATCGATGAAATCTTCACTACATCGTGGAACACCTCGAGATTCGAAGGTTTTTCCAATGCCTCGGGATATATCCTGTCGTGCGAAGGCATTACCGATAATTCTCCTTTTTCTTTCGTATTTCCTTTTTTTTTTCTTCTTTTTTTCCTCGATTTTTTCTCTCGACCGACTCGCTCGACGCCTCGACTCGCTCTGCTCCTGCGATCGATCACACCGCTTACTTTATACGCTAAAACGTTTTCATCAAGGACAAAATCTTTCACGGGACACCCCTCCAAGCACGATTCCGCGCGTGATACATTCCCCCACTCTATTGTTCATATCGTTCATGTTATTTAATCGTATCACGACGCAATAATCGCTCTTACAGACCTCGGACCGAGCTACACGTTGCTCGTTGTTCCTTTTTTTCCCATGTCCGAAAAATGTTGATAACCGGTTGTCCGTTGTACGATCTTATCAAGACGGTGGTTGTCACGCCTCAAAAGCGTCTTTTCGACAATTTCACGAAACTTTTTTTCTCACGGAGACTTTTTAAGGAGACCGATGGAAATTTCAACAATCTTTGCGATCATTTTGCAACTGTCGTTGAGATTTCCTTTTTTTTCACTCCTCCGTTTCGGGGATATGTTTTGTACGAAACGATAATAATCCATGACAATATTGCGAGTGCGAAAGTAACGCTCTGAGTTTGTGTCACGTGTTCACGGTTAAATCGCTAAATGTATTTTCACAAAAGGAAATATTGATCAGCCGGGAGACTGCATCTAGAGGAAGGACGTTAGCCACCTCCCGGAAGTACTTTTTCTCGTCGATATTTTCAAATTAATACGCGCTTTAATTAACGACGAAACGTTGTTTCGCTTTTTCGTCGTTAGATGGCGATCTTGCTTTTTTCACGCAAACTCGTTCTCGCGATTTTTTTCTCCTCTCTTTTCCGAGCGACTCGCGAGAGAGAAAATTCGCTTCTCACCCGGTCTTTGTATCTTTCAAAATTCGAGGATGATTCGGAAAACTCGAGGTTCACTTTTTTTTTGTCTTTCACGAATGCGACGCTCTCTCCGCGCTGAATTTCCTCGCCACGCGGAAGTCTCTTTTTTCCATCGTTTATATTGACGTATGTTTTCATCAACGGACGTCAGCGTCCAATCGATTCTCACAACACACTTAAAGATCTCTGAGATGGTTTTTTTTTCCTTTTTCCTCAATATTCTCCAGTGTAAACGCTCGTCTTCGTCATGCCGTCTCAGCTGACTCATTACGCGAATTATCTCGATCCGAATCGAATATTCCGAGCGTAAGGGAAAGATGAAAGGAAAAAAAAAGCATGTACAATCTATCGTACACGACCGCGAAGGATCGGAAGGCTACCGGTTTAGTCAATGACGCTTGACCGATTTCGTCGAGACCATGGATTTTAAACGAAGCGAGAGACGAAAAAAAAACGCCGAACGGGGAGAAAAAAAACCACACGACGGACGAAAAAAAACAGTGACATTTCGCAAAATCCTTCGGCTCTCGCACCTCCTCGTCTCTGCCAACGCTCTTGATTGTTCTTCGCGCGTTCTTTTGCTTCTTTTTCCTTCCTCTCCTTCCATTTTCACTTCCTGACACACTTTTCCATAATCCTGAAATTGCAACGCGAAATGAGAGTACGATTCGTTCAGCCACGCCGATAAAGCACGCGCGACATTTCGCTCGAAATCCCACACAGCTTCTGTCTTCCCCCAAGGTTTCGTTCCAGCATCGCGAATATCCCAAAGTAATCGCGAGTTTTGCAAGCTTTGCGAAAAAATGGATATGTATTTGCGACAAAGTTCGCCGATCAGCGAATACTTTCTAACGACTTGACGCGTTTGATTCTATCAAAATGTGTCGCAATAATATGAAAGAATGACGCTGACGATTCAGGGTTTTCCCCTTCACGGGGAATCGACCCACGATTTCCTCCGACGCGAACTTCGGAAAAGTATTATTCACACGTGAAATCCCTCTTTTTTTTCGAATCTCGATACGCTTTTTTTTTTATTTAGATTAAAAATGCGGTGCTGAAATGTTGCTGAAGCTGGAAAGGAAGGTGACGCAACTGTCCAAAGGATATGAAAGCGTGCAGAGGCCGCTAGTGTTCGCGCGCAATGTTAGATATTTCTATGGAGGAATTTTCAGCAAAAAATCACCCTGAAAGATGCGAGATCGATCTGCAGCGATTATTATCGCTTCGCTGAGAAGTTTACGAGACTCGATCTTCCTTGCAAATTCCAATGTAAATGAGTGCAGTGTCGATTGACGATTGTGTTAAACGTAGTACGGTCGAGTGTGTATCATTACGAGTGCATTCCTACAGTAATTACACATCGTACTTCAATAACCAGGGTACAATAAGCATCCAAGTGGGTTCGTTAAATTATGGGAGAATAGAGTGAAAACAGAAGCAACGTGGAACGACATTGACTGCGCGGCGACGTGGAAAAATACAGACTGGATTTAACGAAATTTTCGTGGATATTCTCCGAACATTTTTTTCTCCTTTCCAGTGGAACCATGTGAAATTAAGGGCGTTTCCGAGCTATGATCCAAGCAAAACGGAAGCTAATCGGTTTTATTTCGATTTGACTCTTTTTTTCCGGGTACAAATTAGGTTATGTTGCAAATTACTTTTACGAACGGCGGAGGATTTTTCCGTCGATCGTTTCACGTTCGTGAATTAAGCTGATGCTCTCTTGGATTGATATTAAATTGGGGAACAAGAGAGGTTCAATTAACGGTAATAATAAGGAACGTCGGGTTCGTCACTATATCGTATAACGCGTATCGGATGTAATCAAATGTTTTAATCGAGAGGGGAGGATCGAATGAAAGCGGGTGGCTCGCGTGATTCTCGCGGATGACGAATCTTCTTCCGTTTCTTTCGGCAAAAAAAAAACAATGTCGATGTCATTTTGGTGCAACCGGGATGTTACAAAATTGTGAAAAATTCATCTCCGTTCTGGGCACTCGCGTAACATTGTGACCTTTAAGACGTTTAAAATTCGACGAAACGTGTTTCGTATTTTTAATTTGCCGCAAAGAAAAAAAAACGAAAAAAATGGTATCCAAAATTCAAAACGGAAATTGTTCGGGATGCAGCGCAGACGCGCGATAAAAAACATCAACACGGATGACGGTACGAAGCGCGCATGTTTTTTTTTCCACGCTTTTTTCACTTTGAAAAAGTTACTTTCAATCTTTTTTTTCGCTTTCAAAAAAATAATACGTATACGGGATTGCAATTTTTTCTTCAATGTCCTTGATTTTTGTGGTGGGAAAAAATGCATAAAGAGACAGAGACAATTACATCATTCCGCGTACGAGTTGGATTCGATCTCTGCGGACCTTTTTTGCCGGACATTTTTGCGAACGCCATAACCTCACTTTTCTAATTTCTTTGTGGCAAATATTCACAAGAGGCTTATCATTGGCTTTTAAGAGGAATTCGGAAAGGAATATCGTCAATGAAAAACCTCGCGATAATCCAGAAAAATATCTTTGAAAAAATCCGTCGAATATTTCATTTTATTCAACAATCCCGTATTGCTTTTTTCCGTAATTTCTAAAATATAATATCCACGCTACTTAGACAGAAAAAGAAAACAAAGTTTCTCAGTGAATAGATACTGAGAATTGAATAACAATGAATGTCGCGGGGTTTATGAAGATTTTTTTCGGTTTTTTTTCTCGCAAAGAAAAAGCATCTCTCCGTGGAGGCTGGGAGAGACTAGATCGCGAAAAAAATCCATATCACGATCGATTTCACGGAGTATCGTGAAATATGCGTAATTTCACCAAGAGCCATTGAATTCACCGATTATGATTAACGGATTTTTCGTCAAAACTTAATATCTCGTGTCGCGAACCGACGATACCGTCGCATGGAATTTTACCATCGACGTAGTTTGACAAATTTTCTGCAGATGACGACATGGAATCCTTCTCGACGCGGAGAGTACTCGCCACCCGAAGCTGCACGGTTACAAAATGTATTTACAGATCGCCGTACGCACCGCCGTATTAGCCAAAGTACGCGCCGCAATTGGAGCAGCGTCGATTTTTCAACAACAAACAACAAAGTATGCCTAAGGGGAAGAAAAATATCGCGCAGAGAAGACCCATGCACGTATAATCGTCCTCCAGTACTCCGACCTGGAAGCGAATGGAAGATCGATTTGTCTCTGGTTGTTTTTTTATTTTTTTTCAATTTTTTTCGTCTTTCATGGGATAGTCGCGCTGCCGAGACGTCTCCCGTTGAACGACTGTACTTACGCGACAAGCGGGACAAGCGCCGACGAGTATTATTTCCGGAACAATGACGGTCGTCAGAGGAGCGGTAGCTCCGTACGACGGAGCTTGATGTCCTTGACCAGGAGCTGCAGTGCTGGGATAATAACCCGGCGGAGGTTGCCACGATTGATATCCTTAACGGTTCAAAACGAGGAAAGAAGAATGTTATGATCGTCGTCGGGCGAGAAACACTGAGAAAAATGTGTCGGGAAATCTTTGACATAACCTAAAAAGAGATGCAAACTCGAGTCGTATTTCGTCACTTTACCTTGTGGTGCAGTGGCCGCGGCGTACGGTGGAGGTTTATCATTGTTCTGATTGAATGGCTTAGTTTCCATTGCTGTTATCGAATCTCGATTTTCCCGACGACGAAAACAAAAACAATCAAAAACAATCGGTCAGAAAAAGTAACAATAAGTCGCATTTGTCATAAGCGCACACTACTCCATCGAGGCTCTTTATACACGCGCGTCATTCGGCCATTTGACACACGATGGCCGTGTTGTTATATTTCTATATACGCTGTATGCGTAAGACGCGATGTATGTACGTATAATGGGATTATCACCGTCATAGCACTGCGAATAAACATGGTCGTGTTTGCAGCGATTCAATTGTGAGATATAAAAGGAAAATAACAATTCACATGCACAACGTTGCCAAATATAATTGGGAGGAGGATGCGGGTAAAAAAACGACACTTCGAGTATGAGCTCTTTATTCCCTCATCGCAGTTAATTAAGCTTGCAAAGCTATCTCGGTAATAAACGAACGATCTCTCGAGGTGAATCGATAAAATTCACCGTTCGAAGATGAGCGGTACCGAAAAGACACAATTTGATCAAGATTGCCATATTTTTCGAATAATCAAGCGGAAAAATCCACTGGTATTGTAAAACTGTTCAAGTATTTCAATGAAATCATTGTGTAAGTGATAAAAATCAGCTCCGGCTCGATTAGTGATATTATTTTGAAAATGTCAGTACTCGGAAACTTGTAAATATTTGTTAGATACGATTGCAAACAAAGACTACATTCGTTGTCGCAGATGCTGATAAAACCAGAGCCAATAGTTTTTATCACACTGTGAAATCTCATGGAGGGCGTTATTCGTTACGACGATTTCGACACATGCAGATTTCGAAAAATGGTCCACTCTGTTTTTCGTGTGAACTCGAAGAAAATAATACACGCTTTACATTCGTCAACGGCGGAAGAAAGTATCTGAAAACGCCGAAAAACACACAACGAAACGCGGGAAAGAAAAACTTTCGTGCTTCGCCGAAAGATGGCGACAACGACCATTTCCAGAATGCGCGATTCCTAAATCGCGCCTATTATGAGACACATTTCGAACGAACAACGGATATATTGGATAAAATGATAGCTGAATCAACGATGGATGGTCCCTGGTACGTTTTGATATACCAATTTTTGTTCAAAAAAGGTTTGAAAAAATGACACGCGATTGAAATAACACATTCGTTTATTTGTTCGTTTAATTATACTGTTCTTGCGATACAGAGTAAATTCTATACGATACACATCTATATATATATATAATATACACATATATATATATGCACATATATATACTACATTGATGTACGTATATGTGTATATGTATATACATTTATTTATTTAACAAAAATTTTAATGGTCACAGCCACTATATTGCTTCGCGGGACACGTTCTTCGTGAAAAGATTACTCCCGCACGTCCTATTTGAATAGTAATATGATAATTAGGTACTGAGAAATATGTACGATAACCGGTGCATATATATACGAAACAAGTACACCAGTGATCGCAATTGATAATAGCAATAATCGTACTAATAGTCGTAATAGTAGTAGTAATAATAATTATTATGAGCTGCAGTGATGAAACTGTTGTGTCATTTTATATATGGCTTGTACATCATTGTTTCAAGATCTTGCGGCATGAAAAAATTTCATCTTATTCTCTCCGGGATTCCTCGAGAAGGACTGCTTGAAAAATTTCGTTCGAATCCCTCCGTCGAATTTTTCTAAAACTCGAGGACTCGAGGATGATGGACAGAAAGATGGCCACTGTTTCATTCGCCGCGTTGTCAGGTATGGATCGTTGGAGCCGAATACTTTGGCCCGGTCGTGTTGCATCTCGTTATCGAGTATTCTCTGGAGAAATACGAACAAGGAGAAAGAGAGAAAAAAAAAAGTAATTCCCGTTCACATGCTGCCGAATACTTTGCGTCCCCTCGTCACGGACAATGAGACGATGACTACGCTTAAAACGAAGAAGACTAGCCCGAAGATCGCTGTAAGGCCGCGACACCATTGTCGTTTTCGTTTCGCTTTGGCGATCGCGCGACCCAATCTCTCGGCCCTGCTGCCGTCCAACGTGAAATCGAGATGTCGATCGAACACACTCGAGCCCTCGTTCCATTTGCTCTTGGCCGTGGAATCGCCGATCGCGCCGTAAGACGAGCTCTCGTCGCTGCCATCGAGCTGCTGAAACATATCGAGCATTTTCGAGCATCACATCCATGCTCGATGAGACAATCGACAAAAAAAAAAGCGTGAAAGATGTACAATCCCTTCTATGACGAAGGAAAAGAAAATGAGCGCGAGTTTTTGATATCGTTATTATCTAGAATCTAGATGATAATTTTGTAATTTATAATGTAGATTACAATTTTGATACCATTATCGGATATTCGCGATAAGATCGATAAGGCGAAGGATGATTGTGCTAATTGGATTACGCACCGTGGAATACACCGGTTCGCCGGAGATACATTTATCCCCGCGATTCTCACTGGGACGTGCGTTCAATCTTCCACTCGGGATCGTTATTCTTCCAGAGCGAGGATCAAAGTTTCCACAACGAGCATTTTGGCATCTCGAAGACGCGCCGTCCGCGGAGGCGGACTCGGCGACGCGACGAGCAGCGTTCTCCGGACGAACGGAGTTCCTCTGTGGGACGAGAAAGACCGCGGGTGCGAGAACGTTCGGTGGAATTTGAGGTTGCGACGGTGCCGCAGAAGCCACACCGAAAGCCGGCGTCGTCCGCGACGCCCTCTGCGAAGCCGCCAGAAGATTCTTCACCTCGTAAGGGCACTGAGACGACGATCTCGAGGACGCCGGCGCGTTCAGCCATTTTGGCTTTCCGTAGACGCGTAAATTAACGGGATTGACGCCCACCAGCGACTCTCGGCCCGCACCGCTCGACGAGGACGACGAGAGACGGTAAATGTAATCCTCGCAGACGAGGGACGAATTCGGATCGTCCTTGGACTGGTTGATGCTACGTGCGACGGTTATCGAGATATCGCGCAATATTTCCTCGGGCGTTTGATCGGTATCAGCGTCGATAACGGAATTCAGCGTTCTCGACAGTTCCAAAAGCACCTCCCTCGCGGAGGACGACCCCGCTGTCTCCACGCACGAATCTCGATAACCGTGCGACCCATCCCCGCGGCAATAATCACAAATATCGCAAAGATTCGTTTTCTGAAAGTTATCGTGATTTCTCGTGGGCGTTTGAAAGCCTCCTCCTAACTCGCAATCCAACATCTCGCGGCAACGCGTCTCCCGCAAACGACCAATTTGCCGAAAATCCTCTCCGAAATATGGCCATATAGGCCTCGGTATCGTTTCTCCCTCGTGTATAACCGCCAAGCTCGATTGGCCGATCGCCTGCTGATTCTGCGACGACGCCCCCGAGATACGATTCGTCGAGTTTTGATGATGATGATGATGATGATGATGAGGCGTCAACGACGAGCTCTTTGGAGTTCCGGAATTCGAACAGCAGCCCGGATGGTAAGGACCCGCCGATAACGGAGGTGATTGGCTCGAATAGCCGGAACTCGTTGAGGCTCTGCAGCATCTCTTTTGATGATTCTTGATGATTTTCTTCGAGAAGCCGCCCACCAGGTGAGACACCTCCGTGTCCGTTGCATCCGATGTAGGATCTACCCTGGATAGTTCAATTTGTGTGGTTACTTTCTTTTTCATGGTTTAAGCGTCCATTTTGTAGATTCTTTCTTGTAACAAATGGGAATGAAAAATGTAGAGACGAACCATTCGTTGAAACGCGGACAATCGGGATGAAGCTGATTGTTTTGTGGATCCTGGACGTCAGCAGATCCACCGTCGGTGCTCGTTACCGTTTTTCCACCACGTTGGTGCATCACCTCGTGAGAGGCCGGCAGGGGAGTGGCACACACACGTGCCTCGTGATACCTGCCCTGCCTTCACCTATCGTTACGCTATATCGGTACAACAACACATGGATCGGATGCTGGCTCGTCAAGGGCAAGGAGCCATCGCGGCATGCTCTCATACTTTCTCGCCGACTCGTATTCGGTTTTAACCGATCGACGATGCGGCAAAAAAATGTCTTCCTCTCGTCGGCGACATTGTTACGATGAGGTGTATCTTCGGTGTTTATTAATCGAGAGACTATGACTCGCGATATCTGCAACGGAGAGAGAAACAAAAGAAAGCACTTTGTACCGAATTACGCTTATTTCAATTGCGGAGTATGCAGAGTAGCGGAAAATATAGGGGTATTAATCGGGGCTACATTAAATTGGATCAATTTATAAGATCGGCTTATCGTTGTTATTGTATATTGTATATTCAGATTTGGGGGGGGAAGAATTGTCGAAAAATGATCGCCAAAAACATGTTCAATTTTCGATGGCTTTTTATACGTAAATTGTATTATTTCCAAGTACAGAGTTCTCGAAATGTTCATTCTATACCGCTGCTGGATGAATGCTCGTCGTTCATCCTTGATGTAATTTGCATACATCCTCGGTACAAATGAATAATTATCGCGTGGTCACGAAAATTCGTGCAACTATTTTAAACGTTTCGCGAAACGATTGGGAATCGCGCGTAAACATTTTTTTTTGACCCTCATAGATGGCATTTGATGTTCATTGAAACGTTGAATGTCTTTGTAAAAATTGCATTTCGATAACACGTAGCGTATGGATAATTATTGTTGTAATGTGTTTGGCATTACTGACACGATACGAGAGTCTCGCACGTACTCGTCAAGGTATGATAAACTAGTAGCGTGATTACCAGCGCTTCAGAGACTCTGGTAGCATACATATGAGCCTCTTGCACGCCCCCTAGGGTAGGGCACCGCGCGCGGTCACCTCGCTCTCGGCGACCGCGTGTGGAATGCCGATACACGTAAGGCTTCAATCGGATATATACATTAGGGTGAGTGAAAGACGGGTCAAGAAACATCGATTGAAATAACGCTCCATCACCGTCCTCATTTGAACAACACGGGAACGGTTCTTTTTTTCGCGACTTTGCAATCATCCTAATCGATCATAGGTGAGGTTAGAAAAAAATGTGCCGCGTCTAGAGTTTGGGAGAGCGAGAGTCTCGACTCGGCAATGACGCCTGATTACGTTACGGAGGTATATACATGCATGTGTATACTTTTGTAACTCGAGCGACGCGAGCGCTCCGAAGCGTGTCCGAAAAGAGAAACAAAAATAAAACGCGAGAAATGAAGGAATGGGAGAAGAAAAAAAGGGGAAAAATGCACGACAAACACACTCGAAGCTGGCAAAACACGTTATTGGCGTCACGACTGGCCAGGACGACGACGTACATATATATGTATATGTTTATAGCGGGGTGTCGCGTTGTCGATCTCTCGAAACCGAACAGCCCGCTGATCGAGGGACGTATAAGCGTTACGTACGAAAACACATACACAGACATGAGAAAAATCAACGGGCACACGTTTCCCCGGTTTTTATTACCGAAGATATATTTCGCATTCAACAGGTTGTGTGTACGATCAAGGTCGATTGCGTCTACCTCGAGCTGCATTGCGTGACCCCAGATGGCGCATTAAGATTCCAGAAACAATGAGTTACCTAGGGTTTTTCTTTTGTTTTTTTTTAATTTCAAGATCTAACTAGATACTTTATCGGATCGTCGCGATTCCCGCGTACGCTGACTTTGCAAAATCAAACTCGAATTTTCGTGTGCCCGAGGAACCACCAATTTCAGAGTCTTTCGCGATGTAATTAGTGCATTTCGGTGCATAATTAGCTTTGCAGCATTGTTCGCCGCACTGCCCGATGGGATTGGCGTTTCGCGAAGACGAGAGGTTATGTCTCCTGCTTCTAGCGCACGTTCGGACGCAATGAAAATATTATTGCCATAGGTCCGGTATACTTTCCAGACAGGTTTTGTACGTACGTACGTGAGTGAGCGCACACGTGTTCCCTCAGTGAGAATGAAAATACACATTCAATCATTAAACATAAAGTATATGTACGCAATTCGAGTGTCGGGAAAAAAGCTGAAAACATAGTTTTCGAGCGTCGATTTGTTAGATCATTCGCCGCTGTGAATGTTTCGAAAACCCGCTTTTATTACGCGTGGGCTTTATTTCCGTGACATTCGGTAAAAAAAAAACATAAATCATCGATTTCTTCGGTATCCTGGCAATCTTCATAGACTCGCTAATGTCGCTCAATTCTCGCGCTAGAGAAGATGGTTTGCGCGTCGCCGCTAGAGGGAGGGACAAACAAGAGCAGAAGCGCCAAAGCGCGAGGCGGCAAGGGGGAGAGTTGCAGACTGAAAGTGATGACTACTCGAGAATTAAGATTTCTGATAACGTCTATTACCATAGCTGCTTCATTCATGGTTCTTCAAGCTGTTTTGAAGGTACAGTCGCAACGAAATCGAAATGAAGAATAAAACAAACACGGAAAAGTCATTAAAAAATGGTTTTTTTTTTACGTAGACACAAATCATCTTTCCACGTTTCGAAAAATATATGAAAGTGCCACAAATATTCAGAATTCGTTTGGAATGCAAAACAAGTTCGAACAAGCCGCTTCTTGTAGCAATTGAACAGCCAGAACATCCTCAAACGACGACTGAATTGCCACAGACGTTTTTATAGATAAGTCTCGCGCGCACCTCGATTCGCCAAACTCAATTTACAAGTATTACGCTATCGCCAATGTATAGTTTACAGATTCGTCCATGTTTGTGCACTTCATCCCAATCGATGGCGGAAAGTACACTTTGTATGTGTTTCGGAATTTTAGCGACTCGAGTCGGCTTCCCTACTTGTTGCACAAATGTATATACAGACACGTTGTTTACACACACATAACCTACACATGTAAACATATAAATGCGCAAAGGAGGCAAGCATGCGCCGACACACACAGCCGCAAACCTGTGTCCCAACTTTATATGTACAGCCGACTCTTGCAAACTTTCACTTCTCCACGCGGCCGAGGCGAGCTTCAACAACGGAGGTGGACACTTTGTCGGTCTACCGTGTTGGCGTTTTTCATTTCTCCCTTTTTCTTTAATGTTTTCTTTCAAAGCGTCTATGTATACAATCACTGCCAACACAGTAGCGAAAAGCTTGCGTGCGAAATAAAAAGTATGCATAAAACGCGGAGAACGAAGAAGACGCGTGGGAAAGATCCGCTTCGATCGGGAGAACGTTTTTCGCGTAATCTCGATTATTCAGGAGTCGATAAACAAAGTTTTTCGAGCGCTTTTACCACAAAACATTAGCTCGTCGATAAATCTTCGATGAAAATGGAGTTTCGTAAAACGAATTGAAAAAAAGTGCAACATAACCTCAATAATCTTTCTCTTATTTCAATATTGAAGAAAACAGAGTACAGCATGTGTCGACGAACGTTATCGAATGCCATAAATTCAGGAATACACGCTCTGTATGAGGGAAAAGAAACAAGAAAAATAATTGAATTCCACACATCCTCTCTGTACCGACTATGACCCCGTTGCTGTACGGACAACAACATTTCTCGTAAAGTAACGCGTTGCACAATTCCATTCTCCACCAAGGATTTAAATATCAGGGAGAAGATAATTGCGTCTATCGTTTAAAGTGATTTTTCATGGTATTCAAGGATCAGCGTATGTGCTTAACCCGCGGTCCTTCACCTCATCGTATAGAATTATAGATTCTCCATTGAATAGACACCGCGGTGTACGGTGATTCATGTCTAATCTATTCGAAACGTATGCAGCGACACTACATCGCAAGCGGCTCGAATTCATACTTCCATGCTAATGATACGGAGTGCGAAAGTGACGCTGCCTCCGTCTGCGACTCGCTTTTCGTCCCCCAGGGAACGTGCAACCGCGTATTCTGCGAATGGAGTAAATCAATTAATTAAGAAGGTTCACGCGATTCCGCTGGTAACCGAAAATTCCAATTTTGGAACACGGAATTTTAGATCGTTATAAAAGAGGATATCACCGAGGTGATCCGAAATGTTTTTCAATGTAGATTTTTGCAGCTCCGAGTAACCAAAGGCGAATGTTATATATCGTGAAAAATAACTCGGAAATAAAAGTTCAAGTTCGTTTTTCAGTCAACCACTAATGGTGGCGTGTACGATGAGAGATTTTTTATTCAACTAGAGTACAAATTTGTCTTCGCTTCTTTGGTAGGTGATCGATTGTGAATTCCATTGATTAACCTAAAAGCAAAACTCTCATGTTTCGCCAATTCCATGCGGATTAATAAAGTCGCGGGTAACAGCTAGTACAAGATAAAAGATATATCGCGAAAAACGGATCTCTCCTAACTGGTATTTCTCTGCCGAGGGGCTTTGCTGTACGACGGCGCGATTGTGCGGCAACTCTTTTACGAGAGCAAAAGCCCCGCAATTTTACGAGACAATCTTATAAATCACGTGTTCCAACGCAACTTGAACACGATGAGTTATCGCGTTACCGATAAATCGTCCAATGGTACGTAATATCGTTTCATCGATTCAGCGTTTGCCCTTTTCTTTGTTGGCGATTGATGAATAATGGATGAATCGATGGGGCGTGCATGAGAGGAAAATCCTTCATGGGCATGTACGCGTGTAAGGCGATGCAGCGAAATCACTATGCTGACGTCAATGAAAATAACTTTGAGAGCGATAAGCGAGAAAAAAAGCGAGAGAGTCAGTGAGAAATTCAAGCGTGGTCCTTCCATAATGGTCCCAAAATCGACCGCTTTCGCGTTCGGAGGCTCGTTCGGACGATCAAGGTCGAACGAACATTCCCTCTTTGTATCCCCGTGGCCTAGAGTCGTTCTCCCGGTTTATATATACACATGTACGTGACGGAGTATCTTGAAAACATCTCTGCGCGATTCTACCCCCAAGGAAGACCATTAATATAGCGACTTTCACTTTGGGAACGAATGCGCGTTGGGCTCTAGTTATTTCGTCGTTTATAGACACGTACATGTGTACTTGTGTACGGTTTTTCACGTTCTCACACATTAGGGTGTTTATGTATGAGAAAATTGGCAAACATCGAAGATTCGCCTTTAAAATTCTGCCAAAAATCGATAAGTATGGATACGTCGATGAACCAAACGGTACTTTGAAGCCTCGGCGATTATCCAGAGAACAAGCCCGAGTTGAAGCATCTACCTCAAAGGGGAAAAAATGGCAATCCTTTTGGTGAATCAGCTCAAATGAGATCTCATTTCTGTGCGAAAAGCCGTTCCACAAGCTACCTCACACGCTCTGTATCGTTTCGAACAATCATAACGGAGCCGTTAATTTCGTTGTTTTTTCTACTAATTTCACAGTTGGGTTGACGCTTTATGTCTCGATGATTTTGAGATAAGCGGGAACGTGCTTCGAGGCGATTATAAATTCCAAAGATCAGTCTCAAGATTGAACGATGCTAAAGCTAGCGAATAAAGTATATGGGACGAAACATGGCGGGAGATCGAAAGGAGATAAGTGCCCGCGTTTTGCAGGTTATGGACGTCAATCGACAGAAACAAAAAGTTCGCGATTCCAGTATGAGGTTATTTCGTTGATTGGTGAGATTTGAAAAATGGCATTATTCAAAAACATCTCGAGGTCATTGATCTCGAATTCACGTCCGAATAAACGATTGTGAAATGTTCGGAGAATTCGCAATTCGTTATTTACGTGAAAACCAACGAGTGCACACTTTTCAGTAGGTAATAAAGTCAACAACATTTTTCTTCTCGCTGGAATGATTGTCTTAATTTTCACGAGATACGAATTACCGATCGTTACGGACTTTCGTCCCGTTCGAAATGGACCGAAGAAGCATAAGTGCCCATCTCTTTCAGCTTCGGTGTCTCATTCGCGAAAAGGAATAAAAAAAACAAAGAGAGAGAGAATTTGATTTACAAACTTTCACTCGAACGCGCGCATCTTGTAATGCGGTGTGACGCCGCGTGCGGCGCCATCGAGTCAGGGCCGCGCACAGCGCGTCGCCTCGGAGAGCGCGCGTATTACACACACGCGCATTCGCATACACGGAGGAAGGAAGAAACTCTCGAGAGGTAAGGGTTTATATTCATTGTTCCAGGCTTTTGTTTGGCATTAACCAACAAATAAATATCGCGACGGCGACAGATGCAATGCGTGATGAGAGAAAAAAGAAACGGAAAAAGAGTCACGCGCTAAAACCGCCGTTGCAACAAGACGGCCAGGGAGGGCGATTTTTGCCAGATGCGGCAAAAGTGATGAGATTACAGTGACAGCGAGTAACGATGAAAAAAAAAACAACAACAATGATAAAACGTAATAATGGCAATGCGAATAAATGAGGCAAACGGGACGAAACGCTTGTGTTCGTAAACAGGGTCTCTGCTCGCGGGTCGAGGTCGTTGATGGTCACGTGTGCGCTTCTCCCCTGTTCTCCCGCGCGAGACACAACATGAGAGTCCGAAAAACAAAACCGCCCGTACACGTTACCCTGTCGTACGACCTGTTTTTCACGTGCTCTCCGATAGCGCGTACTACGCGAGGAGCATCCCTCCTCTCCTTTTTCGACATTCCTCCTCTCACTCTCTCTCTCTCGCTCTAATTCGTCCTTCTCCCTCCTTTCCCCAATTTAACGTGTCTTGCCGCCTGTTTCTTTTTTGTTCATTACACGCGAGAACGTCCTACGTTGGAATTTATATACATTCTTCGCGATGAAAAAAGCGCGCCCATCGATGAAAACCTTCAACTTCCTTTCGTACGCGATCGATGCTGCGCCCCCTCTCGTGTATTTCTTCAATCGCGCTAATGTGCAGTGAAATTCCTTCGCACATAACCTTTTCCTCCTCTCTGCCTTATCACCGGAGCAAGGAGAAAGTATACTTCGTTAATATTCAGTGCCCCCGTTACTAGTTTTATAATTTCGTATCTCTTTATTTTATTTTTTTCAATCAAATACATTCAATATGGCGACGGTTTCGGGCGAATCGCGATAAAAACTTTTACCGAGTTAGCTCATAATTGACGTTACAGCAGTGTCGAGAGCGATGTACATTGACGCGCGCGTATCGAAAGACGACTTTCGTTATATTAGTCATTATGTGCTTCCGTCATCAAACAGGATGGAGAAAGTATTCGGGTATGGCGTTAAATGTTTGCGAGAGACGAAAGAGATGTTTTTCCACCTTCGCTTTTTTGCTTTCAGCTCGCCCCCTCCCCCGGCCCGCTCTCGCCCCTCGGGCGAAACCATAAATCTCAAAGTTTACTTATTCAAAGAGAGTTCTCTCGCTTTTTATCTACATCTGTCCAGTACTGTCCCTCCCTCGCTGTATGGCTCGTTACGTCAAAGTCTGTGTACTCTTTGTCAACACGGGCGTTAAATTATTATCGCATATTCGAGAGCAGAGTACGTACGTGCCTCCGCTCGTTCTACGTCAAAACGAAACGAGTTGCGATACGAGGAGCGTGATTATCTTTTTTCTCTCCTCGGGCGAAGAGAAAAGAAAGAACTCGCACATGCGTTTTCTCAGTTTCGTGCATCTTCCGTATAATTTATCGTTTCTACAGCGAGACGTACTTTTGGTTTTCATTGCGCAATAGACGCCTCGCGAACAATTCGAAACACGGTAATTTCGTTTCCTCGGCCATTTCCGACCGGACGAAAATTCGAGAGACCGAAAACCGGAAATAATTCTTTTATTTATTCGTCGTTTTTTTTTTCTTTCTTTCGCCTCGGGGCTTCACTTTCTATTTGAGCCATCTGCGGTTTTTTTTAAGCGGTTAGCGCCCGGCACGAGGTGTGGTGAAATTTTTGCTCAGCCTGCGCGTGTTCTGCTTCTCTTTTTCTTTTTTTTTTCTCTCCTCTGTCGCGTTCGGCACCGTTCTGTGCGAAAGGTTTTTCTTTTCCTTCTTCGATATGCCTATATCGATTCGTAGTACTACAAATAACTCGTAAATTTCTGCGTTGTCAGCCTAGAAAATTGATCAACGGCTTCTTTTACAGAAACATGAGACTCTTCTCGGCAGAAATTCGTACGAATGAAAAAATACTTTAACAATCGTCGAAATTTTTTTTTTTTTAATATCAACTACTTTTTTCAGACTTTGAAAACTTCCTCGCCGCACATTTGTTCAAATTCCAATCCAAAAATAAATACGCCACGGGGAATTGCAATGAATTTCAATTCACCGAATGGAGAAATCATTGACCTCGAAAAATACGCAAGGACATAGGTTCAAATGATGCAAGCCCGGAGACAAAAAAGAAATATCGCCAAAATCCCTCAAGAAAATGCATTTATTATTCGAAAAATGAATCAATGTGTTTCTCAATTGAGACTATCGATTTACAACGAATTCATCGATTTGAATATTAATTTTATTCATCACAACGTGCTTTATCAGAATTTTCGTCGTTTCATTTTAATAACAAAAAATCGTGCAGCAACGAAATTCGCTTAAAAATTACGTCGAAACACTCGCGCGGTTGATGATTCGCGTGAACGAAATATTCTTGAGATTTTCGAAAAAAAAAAAGAAAAACAGGTCTGCGTTAAGATACGGTCGAAGACCTTGAAATTTCACGATTATAATATACCGACGTGGAATCCACACGAATATGTATAAAATATAATAATTATAAGCCTCCTGATTAAAAAAACATCTCGTCTATTGTAACCTTCACCTTTCGTGCATTCCTTTTGTTTGCCAACTCGAGACTGTGCGATTGAACACGGATCGAGCAACACCGATATCATTATTCCCTCATAATGGAGGCGTTGCGTTGAAAAAAAAAACATATTTTTTGACCGAAAGGAAAACATTCGAGTCTTTGATCACTCAACATCTCCGATTTGTGAGAGATTTATCCTACGACTATACATCGTTGTATCAAATGGGCATTCACCGACTAATGTAAGCCTCAAGGTAAAAAGTGAGAAAAACCATCGATGTAACATTGGGGTTATGTTTGTTTACGATCGGAATATTGAGTAACCCCTAAGATCGAAGAAAATGACATAACCCCATTTTTTCGTTAAAACAAATGTAATATGTGCCGAAACGATAATTAGTGGCACGGACTGAAACACCGGACATTATATTAAAGTACATAATAGAAAAACTAATCCGAGCTCGGATGAGATTACCGTTCGTGCGGCAGGATCCTGCAGATGTAATCGATGTATTTATAAACATGAAGATACGGAGGATAATTTCATTGAAAATACGCGCAAAAACTTTCACGCGTTAGTTATTTCGTGTGTCGTTGAAAACGCGAACGCGAGTCTCGGTGCTCCGCAATCCTGCACTCCCGGGACGCCAAAAGAAACTGAAAGTCCCGTTTGGATCGTCGTGGCCAGGCCCACTATAGACACCGGATCGTGTACAATCGCGAAACCGCGCGCACGGGGGAGTTTAGTCAGCGCGAGATCGTTTCTGCATAAACACTCGCAATGAGATTAAATTCGCGTGGAAATTGATGTTTCAATCGAACAAACATATTTTACGGATACAATACATTTTTGTGATAAAAAAATGTGATAATGTACGATTGTAGAAGATAAACTCTGCGCGCAATAATAAAATGGCGCGGACTCTGGTGGCCAATTTTAGCACTACGCATCTTTGTCGCGCGTCTCTCTTTTTAATAATAACAATATACGCGTGCGTTCGGAAATTCATGTGTGTTTTTGTTTTGTACATCGGCGCAATTGTTTTTTTCTCATGCTCGTCTTTTGCCGTTGCGAAATTCGTCATTATTTTCATATACAGGTGAGAAACTTCAGAATACGAGAAGATGTTAGATCGATGAGAAAAGCATTGATTCAGAGTGTTCGAAAAAATGCCCACACTGCTCGGATTGTTTACGCGGAAGACGTTTCCTTATCGTGGCGGTTGTGGCAAAAATGCTGCACGGAGAGTATGAAAAAGAAATTTTATCCGAGATGATTAGAAATTATAATGTGTACCAGACGATTGATCATAGACCGGAAAAGTTCCTCATTGCATCTCTCTCTCTCTCTCTCTGTCTCCCTTTCCCTTCCGCAGCGACTCTTCTTGGGCGTACACCATACCACCATAGTAGACAGAGTTGGCACTACCGGCGCGCGAGTCAAGTGGAAAGTGAAATCAACAAGGAAGAAGATGTTATAATAGAGAGAAGATCCTCATACATATATACGAGATCTCACCGAGATCAGCAATCTCATATTGCAATTTATACTTATTCATTGTGCATCTTCCATTACGCAACATTGGAAGAAAAAAAAATTCACCGCTAAACTCGAGCGACTCGTGGCAGTAATTGATACTAAACTTGTTAAATTAACCTGCTCAATCTAAAGTACAGATGGAAATTCTTATTGCATTCGCTGATCGAATCCTCATTAAATTTCTCGTTTTTATCAGATAAAACAAGAAATTCAATATTTCTAATATTACTTTCTAGCCATTATTACATCTGCAATTCGACGGAGAATTTTGCAATCGCAGTTTTATTATACACGACGAGAGTAACACTTCCGGTGTATACGTATGCTCATTAAAATGCTCTTCGAATGCTCCAGCCTTTCATTGCACAGCGCCACTAACATTTCAGTAAACGTACATACATTTATGATATTTAATTCCACTTTTAAGATATAAAAATGAGGAACAAAAGATTGATGTCTCTCTGCACTTTATTCCCACGAGGAAATTGTTCCGAACGACGAACAATAACAGTCATCTACATATAGTTACAGTACGTTCGAAGCAAATTTTATCACGTGCGTGCAAATGTGCTTGTATCCGCGATATGCTCTATACACATCGCAATATTCGTAAAACAAATGTATACGTCACCCTGCAGCAATCGTGTTTATCCGATTGTACGATACTGCGGTGTGGTACAGAGTAGATATATAATTATGCACTCGTGCAGCAAGTACAGGTTTGATGTGCTAGAGAAATTGATGAGCAATATGTTGTGGATAAAATAAGATTAAAAACGTATATGGCGCTGCGATGACGAATGTCTGATTGTCGGGCTCTTCGACCTTTCGCTAAAGATTTAAATGTTTTTTCGATAACGATTATGTATTATTACCACACGTGATTATCGCCTAACCAGAATTGTGGAAAGTTAATAACGTCAGAAGGATACCTTGACATCTACTATGTCGACGGATGGTATGTAATTTAAGGGGGAGAGAGAGAAATGTACAGTAGCGCCGAGGACGGATGACTTACGAACTTCGGAACGCGAAAAAAAAAACAAGTATCAGGTTGGTGAATAACTTCCATCTTCTTGCTTGGACCAACTTTAACCAATTATCAAAGATAATAAATTCGGGGAAAGATGACAGATTTTACGGAGGATTTTTTCAACGTCTTTGACGAAATCACTGAAAACGTCGTCGATTTCATTCCACCAGCAACGACGAAGCAAACAACGAAAGAAGTAAAGAGCGAGCCTGATATCAAGTAAGGTTATACGCGATTTCTAACCTCGAAAAATCCATCGAGATTCTGCAGTCGTATTTTTTACTTTTTATCATGTTCTTGTGTCATTAACGCACGTGAAAATTGGAAATAGAAAATCCGATGAAGAAAATGCGTTGAAACGGGAAATCTCGAGCCATTCCGACAATGGTGAAAACAAAAGATTGAAGATGGAGTCGATTCTCGAAGACATCAAGTGAGTACATGGCGTTTCTCTGAACCGCGATATATTTTCGTCCTTTTGTTTATCTTGGTTTTAAGACAATATTATTTGTATTCCATCGAACGTTTTGCTTTCTCGTACCTTCGTTTCGACCATTGCCAAAAGTTGCAATCAACGCTATTATTACAGTTTGGACGAATTGGCCTTACGCATAAAAGTACACACGATAGAGACTATAGAGTCTTGCACTCACGAAGTTGCGGTTCCTCCTGGGCATGAGTACATACCACTGGAGAACAAGAATACAAAGCCAGCTAAGGAATACAAATTTATCCTGGATCCGTTCCAGAAGGAGGCGATACTTTGCATAGAAAATAATCAATCGGTTCTCGTGTCGGCGCATACCTCTGCGGGTAAAACAGTTGTAGCTGAGTAAGTAACAATCCAAAATGACACAAGAGTTGTTTCCTCTATGCGTGGTTTAATTTTGATGGAGTTGTCGATCGTTCTCTTAGTCCGCCATGAAAATTCTATGAAAAAACTGAAAACGATTTTCCGAAAACCGGAAATGAACCAACTTGTTCGCAGTTGTTTCCTCTATGCGTGGTTAAATTTTCATGGAGTTGTCGATCGTTCTTTTCATCCGCCATGAAAATTCTATGAAAAAACTGAAAACGATTTTCCGAAAACCGGAAATGAACCAACTTGTTCGCAGTTATTTCCTCTATGCGTGGTTAAATTTTCATGGAGTTGTCGATCGTTCTTTTCATCCGCCATGAAAATTCTATGACAAAACTGAAAACGATTTTCCGAAAACCGGAAATGAACCAACTTGTTCGCAGTTGTTTCCTTTATGCGTGGTTAAATTTTCATGGAGTTGTCGATCGTTCTTTTCATCCGCCATGAAAATTCTATGAAAAAACTGAAAACGATTTTCCGAAAACCGGAAATGAACCAACTTGTTCGCAGTTGTTTCCTCTATGCGTGGTTAAATTTTCATGGAGTTGTCGATCGTTCTTTTCATCCGCCATGAAAATTCTATGACAAAACTGAAAACGATTTTCCGAAAACCGGAAATGAACCAACTTGTTCGCAGTTGTTTCCTTTATGCGTGGTTAAATTTTCATGGAGTTGTCGATCGTTCTTTTCATCCGCCATGAAAATTCTATGACAAAACTGAAAACGATTTTCCGAAAACCGGAAATGAACCAACTTGTTCGCAGTTGTTTCCTTTATGCGTGGTTAAATTTTCATGGAGTTGTCGATCGTTCTTTTCATCCGCCATGAAAATTCTATGACAAAACTGAAAACGATTTTCCGAAAACCGGAAATGAACCAACTTGTTCGCAGTTGTTTCCTTTATGCGTGGTTAAATTTTCATGGAGTTGTCGATCGTTCTTTTCATCCGCCATGAAAATTCTATGAAAAAACTGAAAACGATTTTCCGAAAACCGGAAATGAACCAACTTGTTCGCAGTTGTTTCCTCTATGCGTGGTTAAATTTTCATGGAGTTGTCGATCGTTCTTTTCGTCGGCCATGAAAATTCTATGAAAAAACTGAAAACGATTTTCCGAAAACCGGAAATGAACCAACTTGTTCGCAGTTGTTTCCTCTATGCGTGGTTAAATTTTCATGGAGTTGTCGATCGTTCTTTTCGTCGGCCATGAAAATTCTATGAAAAAACTGAAAACGATTTTCCGAAAACCGGAAATGAACCAACTTGTTCGCAGTTGTTTCCTCTATGCGTGGTTAAATTTTCATGGAGTTGTCGATCGTTCTTTTCATCCGCCATGAAAATTCTATGAAAAAACTGAAAACGATTTTCCGAAAACCGGAAATGAACCAACTTGTTCGCAGTTGTTTCCTCTATGCGTGGTTAAATTTTCACGGAGTTGTCGATCGTTCTTTTCATCCGCCATGAAAATTCTATGAAAAAACTGAAAACGATTTTCCGAAAACCGGAAATGAACCAACTTGTTCGCAGTTGTTTCCTCTATGCGTGGTTAAATTTTCATGGAGTTGTCGATCGTTCTTTTCGTCGGCCATGAAAATTCTATGAAAAAACTGAAAACGATTTTCCGAAAACCGGAAATGAACCAACTTGTTCGCAGTTGTTTCCTCTATGCGTGGTTAAATTTTCATGGAGTTGTCGATCGTTCTTTTCATCCGCCATGAAAATTCTATGAAAAAACTGAAAACGATTTTCCGAAAACCGGAAATGAACCAACTTGTTCGCAGTTGTTTCCTCTATGCGTGGTTAAATTTTCACGGAGTTGTCAATCGTTCTTTTCATCCGCCATGAAAATTCTATGAAAAAACTGAAAACGATTTTCCGAAAACCGGAAATGAACCAACTTGTTCGCAGTTGTTTCCTCTATGCGTGGTTAAATTTTCAGGGAGTTGTCGATCGTTCTTTTCATCCGCCATGAACATTCTATGAAAAAACTGAAAATGATTTTCCGAAAACCGGAAATGAACCAACTTGTTCGCAGTTGTTTCCTCTATGCGTGGTTAAATTTTCATGGGGTTGTCGATCGTTCTTTTCATCCCCCATGAAAGTTCTATGAAAAAACTGAAAACGATTTTCCGAAAACCGGAAATGAACCAACTTGTTCGCAGTTGTTTCCTCTATGCGTGGTTAAATTTTCAGGGAGTTGTCGATCGTTCTTTTCATCTGCCATGAACATTCTATGAAAAAACTGAAAATGATTTTCCGAAAACCGGAAATGAACCAACTTGTTCGCAGTTGTTTCCTCTATGCGTGGTTAAATTTTCATGGAGTTGTCGATCGTTCTTTTCATCCGCCATGAAAATTCTATGAAAAAACTGAAAACGATTTTCCGAAAACCGGAAATGAACCAACTTGTTCGCAGTTGTTTCCTCTATGCGTGGTTAAATTTTCATGGAGTTGTCGATCGTTCTTTTCATTCGCCACTACTTTGAAGGAAAATGCTTCTCGCGAGATCGTCCGATCGAAGACTCATTTTTTGTAAATTCTATAGAAACGTTGATTCGCCAATTTATCGTTTACAGATACGCGATCGCTTGTTCCCTGAGGGAAAAACAGAGAGTGATTTATACAACACCGATAAAAGCTCTCAGCAATCAAAAGTACCGAGAATTTTACGAGGAGTTCAAGGACGTCGGTTTGATAACTGGAGATGTGACGATCAATCCAACTGCGAGTATTCTCATAATGACTACGGAGATTCTCAGGAACATGCTGTACCGAGGATCGGAGGTGAGAGACATTAAAATTCGAGAAATTCGAATGAAACAACGGTATTTCTTGTTTATCGTGTTTTTTGGGAGATGAATAAAATTGAATCTTCGCTCCTAGGTAATGAGAGAAGTCGGTTGGGTGATATTCGACGAAATTCATTACATGAGGGACAAGGAGAGAGGCGTCGTGTGGGAAGAAACGTTGATTCTTCTTCCCGACAACGTTCATTACGTTTTTCTCTCCGCTACTATACCGAACGCTCGACAATTCGCCGAATGGGTCGCGCATCTTCATCGTCAGCCTTGTCACGTTGTTTACACGGATTATAGACCGACGCCGCTTCAACATTACATGTTTCCCGTCGGTGGAGATGGAATACACTTGGTAATGATCGTGAAAAGAATATTTATTCTTTCTCTCAAAAATAAAGTAAAAAAAAAACAGAAGTATTCGCTCCGATGAGTATGCCAACTTTAATTGTCATTGGCTCTTTTTTTCTCTCCCAGGTCGTCAACGAGGAGGGCCAATTCAAAGAAGAGAATTTCAACAGAGCTATGGCCTGTCTGCAGGGCGACGCATCTAAGGGCGACCAGAAGGGTAGAAAAGGTGGTTTCCGTGGTAACGCCGCGCAGTCGAATATCTTCAAAATGGTGAAAATGATAATGGAGAGAAACTTCGCGCCGGTGATAATATTCAGCTTCTCAAAGAAAGACTGCGAGTTGTACGCGATGCAATTGGCGCAATTGGATCTGAATACGATTCAGGAGAAACAATTGGTCGAGGAGGTTTTCAACAACGCGATGGATGTTTTGAGCGACGACGACAGAAAATTGCCGCAGGTTGAAAATGTATTGCCGCTGTTGAGACGCGGCATCGGCATACATCACGGTGGATTATTGCCGATATTGAAGGAAACGGTGGAAATTTTATTCGGCGAGGGTTTGATAAAAGCGCTTTTCGCGACCGAGACGTTCGCCATGGGACTAAACATGCCGGCTAGAACCGTGTTGTTTACCGCGCCGCGTAAATTCGACGGCAAAGATTATCGTTGGATAACATCCGGCGAATACATCCAAATGTCCGGCAGAGCAGGACGTCGCGGTCTCGACGAAAAGGGCATCGTTATCCTCATGATCGACGAGCAAGTCAGTCCGGCGGTCGGGAAGGACATTATTCAGGGCAAAGCGGATCCCATCAACTCGGCGTTTTATCTGACTTACAACATGGTGTTGAATCTTCTTCGCGTCGAGGAGATAAATCCGGAATACATGCTCGAGAGGAGCTTCTATCAATTCCAGAATCAAGCGAGCATACCGGAATTGTACAACAAGGTCAAGGAGCTTCAAGCCTCGTACAACGAGTTTCACGTTGACAATTTGACGAAGGTATCCTCGTATCACGATATAAGAGAGCAGCTGGAACGTTTGAGCGGTGAATTCCGCGCGTACTTGACGAAATCCGAGTATCTGCTGCCGTTTTTGCAACCAGGGAGGATGATCAAGATACAGAACGAAAAGACCGAGTTCGATTGGGGTATAATCGTTAATTTCAAGAAGAGAACACCGAAGAATCCCGTGAAGGAGAAAACGGTGCTGATAATCGATACGCTGTTGCACATCTCGTCGGAATCGAAAGCAGGCTCACCGATGCCCTGCCGACCGAACGAGGAGGGCGAAATCGAGGTCGTCCCCGTATTGAGCACTCTCGTCTCGCAAATAAGCTCTCTGAGACTCTATTATCCGAAAGACCTGAGACCGGCGGACAATCGCAAGAGCGTTTTGAAAACCATACAGGAAGTGAAAAAACGCTTTCCCGATGGTCCGCCGCTGCTGAATCCGATAACCGACATGAGAATCGACGACTCGGCGTTCAAGAGCGTCGTCAAGAGGATCGAGACCCTCGAGGAAAAATTGTACTCTCATCCGCTTCACAAGCATCCGCATTTGGACGAGCTCTACGAGAGCTTCATGAAACGCGAGGAACTGGGGGAAAAATTGAAGACCGCCAAGGAGGAGCTCAAACGGGCGAAATCGGTGCTCCAGATGGAGGAGCTCAAGTGCCGCAAGCGGGTGTTGCGAAGGATGGCTTACTGCACCGCTGCCGATGTTATCGAGTTGAAAGGACGCGTTGCCTGCGAACTGAACGGCGCTGACGAGCTTCTTCTCACGGAAATGATATTCAACGGACTCTTCAACGCTCTGAGCGTGCCGCAAATGGCGGCGCTGCTGAGTTGCTTCGTTTGCGACGAAAAATCCAACGAGATGCCGAAAAGTACGGAGGAACTCAGCGGACCTTTGAGGCAGATGCAGGATTTGGCGAGGAGAATAGCCAAGGTGTCGACCGAAGCCAATATCGACCTCGACGAGTCGGCCTACGTCGACAGATTCAAGCCCTTCCTCATGGACGTCGTCTACGCGTGGTGCAAAGGCGCCAGTTTCCTTCAGATTTGCAAAATGACGGATATTTTCGAAGGCTCGATAATAAGAACGATGAGGCGTCTCGAAGAAATTTTGCGGCAGCTTAGTCAGGCTGCGAAAAACATCGGCAATACCGATCTTGAAAATAAATTCAGCGACGCCATCAAACTTCTCAAACGCGACATCGTTTTTGCGGCCTCGCTTTATCTGTAAATAACAATCGTCGATCGCGCGATCCTTCGAAATATTTGACTCGCCCTACGATTTTCCAAACTCAACGATCGCGAGACGAGGGTCGACGAGCGGTCGGCAATTAGGAGGTTCATTAACAGGGAAAATACCAAACTTTCCTCAAAAATCACGAAGAGATCGAACGATCGCTGATATTTTCGAATATTTTAGTTTTAAACCAAAAAAAATATGATATATAACTAAAAATCGTCCAACATTGAATTCGTAGGTTTGATACTTTCCATTTCTGACAAAACAAGCAAAATAATACCAATTATTTTCCTATATTCGAATGATGATCGAAGAAGGTTTTTTTCGTTTTTCCGAAAAATACAGTCCTCTCATTCCACACCGGGAATTCTTAGTTTTTTTTGTCGCCAACAAGAGCGATCTTAAAGCTGTAAAACCGTGCTTTACGATAACTTTTTCGCGCGACGACGTATTTTTTTTTTCAATTCACATGTCGCAATGCGGAATCAACATGATCGAGTGAGACGTCGTTAAAAAAAAGATGCTCGAAGCAAGGGAAAACCTACCGCGAAACTGTTGCGCGAAAGAAAAACGTTCCGTCGAACGATGATGAATTCAACGACGTGTAATCCATAATAATTGCGTAATCGATAATCGTGGTAATAAACGTTTTCAAAGTATTTTTTCGTTGTGAATCTTTTCTATTTATTCGCTATATTATTGTAGAAAACTTTTGTACGAACGGTATCTCGTCCGTACAAGACAAAATTCCGTCTGCAACGCGAATACATGAAAAACTAAAAAAAAACCGATTTCACCCTTACAGGTGACAATTTCCCTCGGGATTTCCGTTTTCTTTTGCATTTATTTTGGAAATTCAACACATACATACATATCTCGGAAAACGGCGTCCTCCATCCGCGGTTTAATGTCTCACTGGAAATCTCCCCTCTTTTTTTTCACCCGCGCAAAGTATCATTTGCCAAAGTTTCCTCCATACCCTCGTGTTATTTTCCCCTTTTCACGCATTTTTCGTATAAAATAGAAACTACAATCTTTCGCGCGACGCGAACGCGTTGGAAATAAAACGAGAGACGAAAAAAAAAGAAAGAAAGAAATTACGGCGTACAAACGTAATTGCAAAAGTCGAAACGAGGGGCGAAAGAACAACTCACGTCAATCGTCAACTACCACGAGAAAATTATTAAATAAATACAACATTAAGAATATCGCGACGCTCTTAATTCCTACACTTCGAAAAATTTAAATACATTGAGTTTGTTTATATATATTTTTTGTTGCTTTCTTTTTTTCCTCATTTTGTCCTCTTTTTCTCGTTATTGTTCTTCGCTTCTTTTTTTTTATCGCTGTTCTAGAATCACCGTTTCCTGCGGGCAGAACTTCAATTCGGCCAGAGTGAGTTTCGAATCCATCGATGTGAGCTGCGATTGAACAAGAAGCATCGATCAGAGGGGGGGAAAATACGGGGGGACAGGGAGAGACCGAAACTTTACGTACATCCCTTCGAGGCCAACTGGACAAAACTTTATATTCTTCGGTCGGATATCCTTGAACGATGAGAAAATTTAGGAGTGTCTGCAGCGGCGTGTCGGCTTGAAACCTGCGCTCCAAATATTTCCCGGCTGTCAGTCGTATTTTAATCTTTAGAACGCCGTCACTCGCTCCTGCTTCCGGTTCCGGCGGTAGACTCGATTGCACGGCTAATCTGTGAGCTTCTTTCCTCGCCTCTTCGGCCAATCGTTGACTCTCAGCTTCCTCCTTCTTCTGTTTCTCAAGCTGCTCGTTCATCTGCTTCGCCTCTTCCTTTGCTCTGATTGTTTTTTTTTGTTTTTCGAAGGAACAAATCGAGGTAAGATTCACGAAGCTTATCGCGCAACTTTTAACTCGAGAACGTTCGATCGAACGCAGCAGTAACCGAAATTTCCAAGTTTACCGCTTGGAACTTGAAACCGTCGCGGAAGATCCACACAATTTTAATAACAAACATTTTTAACAACAAAAATTTGTAGATTTACCTGTCAGCCGCCAAACTCTCCTGATATGCTCTGTCTTGTTCCTGCTTAACGCGTTCTCGCGCCTGCCTCTCCTCCTCGACGCCGATGTCAGCGCGTCTTTGTTCTTGAAAAACGTCGACCGCTTGAATGAGGTTCGTGAGGAGCTCGTTGACGCCAACGTTGCCGTGAACGATGGTAAATATTTCCGTGATGGATCTTGATCGCATGATGATCATCAGAACCGGCAATGTATCAACATCGATGTTTTGTATCGCTGCCGCTCCTAACATTCCCAAGGCTTGAGTGGCCGATGACAAAAATCTCAAAGGGAAAGATTAACACGTGAACGAACGAATGAACCAGCGGGCGCTCAAGAAAATGTCTATAAAATAGGCTCACTTTGTTTTGTTGCTTTCGTGAGTAACGTCCCATCCCCATACGATGAAATTCGCCGAGAGTAATTGCAGTACCGTCTCGAAACCCAACAATTGCGTGCAAAAGACGTTTGCCAATACGCTATTGTCGTGATGAAGATAAACCGCTAATAATTTCCTCTGTGAAAATGTGTATTTTCATTCATCAGGCGTTTTTATTATCGTCAAAACCAGGAATGGAAGTGGGCAGGTTATCTCCGAGCAGTGCGAGTTTTTCGTCGAAATATAAAGAATTATTTATCCAGAGTCTTACTATGTTTAACGCAAAAAAAAAAGAGACTCGAGTAGTAACTCAGTGATAAGCTACGGAAGGAGTCATTTTTAGCAGCGAAAGAATAAAGAATATTCGTTCATCCGGGATTATGTCGTCAACGAAGTGAAAAGGAGATAGCGAGAGGTACGAGTAGCTGTTTTGCGGAATACGCAATTATTCATCGAAAATTTGATGTTGAATTGTTTCAATTGTTTGATCGCTTAAAAATCATGGTTAGATCGAGGGTAATTACCTCTTTGGCGGGCTTCAAACACGATTCTTTGATCGCTTCTTCGAAGGTACCGGTGAAGAAATCCGGATGGGCGCGGCCGTAACGTTTCTCGAATTGTTCGGCAAAGTGCAACGTCCCCATTGTTTCATCCTCGACATTTTCGGGCACTGAGGAAACAAAAAAATGTTACGAACGAACAAAAACTCGGCTGTTGGATCGAATTTTGTTACGCAAACGAGGGAATTAACGTACTTAGACGCTGAATCTTGGTCGAACGTATGTTGTCTATAAACATATCGTCTTCGATGATGAAAGATTCGGGCGCGTCTTCAAACTCCTCGACGTCTCCATCCACCGAACTGTCGCTGTCGACGAGATCGACGACGTCCTTGAAAATCGCCAACGGAAGTAATGAGAAAATGGACGACGAGAAATTGGACATTTTCGTAGGCGTCTTTTTTTTATTTACAAGTATACCTTCACGTTTTCTTTTATAGGAAGCTCGCTGACCGATAATTCGTGTTCCGGATACAAAATGCCGCTCTGAGCCAGTGTGATTTTATCGTCTTTTATCGTGCTCGGCCAGCCGCTCCACTGCTGCTTTCTCACGGGTACGTCTATCAACGAGTACACGTTGGTTTTTACGTCGAGAATCGTGTGAGTGCCGGGAAACTTTAGGCGATACGTTTTGTTGGAAATATCATCGCGAATGTTCAGAGTGTAAGTTTGGGTAAGTCGATCTGATAAACTTACTCTGAAAAAAATAAAAAATATCAAAGTACAGGAGAATGTATTGATTTTTCACAGGAAATTTTTGGAAAACGTCGTTTTTTAACGTTGACAATTTACGAGGAACCTTTTTTTTCAAGAAACTATCGACAAATCATTGTTCGACTGTGATGTTACTTATTGCGATCGAAAATTCGTTTATGTTTAGAAAAGAAAAGGTTCAGAGCGAACTCACGAGTCGGCGCTCGAATCGCCCGGCTCTGTAGACTGAGTCATATAGAGAGTTGTTTCCTTGGGTAATTCCAGAGTGTAGAGTGGCGTGGAATTACTCGGAGGTTCTTTTTTCCAACCATGCAGCTGTTGCTGGCAGGTTCCGACATTCGTTTCTTCGTATATAGCGTGTTTCAAGTCGCCTGGACATTTTTGTCAGAATTAAGGATTTTTCGAGAGCTCGCCGGACGTGGAGCGAAATACATGGTTTACTTTGCCGGTAAAGTGGTTTCTTACCGACTGTGCACGACTCTGGAAGTTTTACAACAAACGAACGATTCAAGTGATTTATAGTGAATTCAAATTGTCCCGTGGTGGTGCGAGCGCTGTTCCTCGGTCTGCTGGTGCCAGGTTTTACATTTTCCGTATTATCCACTCTCGGCGTTAAAACGTTTTTTGGCGCGTGAGCCACTTCGGAGGACGAAGAAAACGTTATGACCGGCACCCCTTGGACTACCTCCATCATTTCGATGTCCGGACTCATTTCAGAGGGTAATTGCTGCGTGTCGTGTAGCATGACTCTGTTTACCGCAGCCTGAGCAATAAATTCAATGTTTGTAGCTGAATTTAACCGAACGGCAGGGAAAAAAAGATTTTTCATTAATGTCTCTAGAAAAGTACCAGTAAATCCCAGTTTGTATTCTCCAGATGCAAAATTGCTTCGCCAACATCGTCTATTCCGGTGCAGGCCTGTAACATTTTTATTTTCAGTTTGCGTGTAATTATTAACTTCAAAAACAATTCTTTTATCTCAAATTTCATGACAATTCTCCTATATATTTTTGAACAATAGGATAAAGTAATAATTAAATGAAAATATTCGAGTTTTTGGTAACGACAGGTAGATTTTGATTTTAATATTACAATCGAAATATTCCGAGAAATTGTTTATAATTGTATGTAAAATGAAATAATTACATCGGACGAGCTATCGTTAGTTGACAAAAAAAGTAGTATTATTTGTTTTCTACATCATACGGAAAACGGAATTACGTATTTATTTATCGTAATCGAATTATTTGTCGTTGCAAAGATTCGTGGAATGACCGATAAAGAACGCAAAGTTGATTGTCCGATAAAAATGATTGATAAAAATTTCAATAATTGTCAATGTCACTGTGCACCACAGACGCGTGTATAACCTCAAACAACGGATCAAGTTCAGTCACAATGATTTTATTTTTTATTTTTTTTTTTCATTTGTAAACGTTACCTGAAAGTCAGCGAGAATAACTTCACGATTACCAGCCATCTTCTTCAATAGTGGATTTTTGAAACACGTATCGAGTTTTGGATATCTGTCAGGATTCTCACGATGTGTTTGGCGAAATAAATATCGTTTTAATTTTAAGGTCGTTTTTTTTTTATTCGTCTATGAGACAGAACGCTCAACGATGCGAGTTGCGAGCCATCGACGATGTATATAATACATTTAATATACGCGATCCGCGAACAAAAGTTGCCAGGCTAGTGTAGAGAGGAGGCTGCCAAGTATTGTGTTTATAAAGAGAGAGACGGAGCGAGCAGAAGAGCGAGTAAGAAGGGGCTCGCACGGAACAGAGAGGAAGGAGAAAGGATAAAGAGACGTCAGAACTTTTGTGAAAATTTTAATCAACGCGAGAGTGTTGAGTGCAACAAATAATGTTATTTCCTCTTACATCGTCAATTCTTCGTAGAATGTGAACGATAAATCTCGTAGTTTATTTCATTACAAAAGAACAAAAGTACAAAGCTTTGTTTTGAGAATATTCTGTCAAAGAGAGAGTGCCAACTGCACAGAAATTTATAACTTGCATGGGAACCCCTGCGCGCGCGGTAGCACTGTCCGCTACTTTATCGGCCGATGCAAAGGTCGGTAATGCAAAAAACTATTATACCTCTCCAAGAAAACAGCTGTTTTATTTTATCTCTTTTCTGTACGGATAATAACATAAATACACGTACCGTCAGTGAGAAGAATCAAAAAATGGGCCTGAGGTTCCTTGGTTCGAGGTTGTGTCTGACACAAGTTTACCCGAAAATTTCGTGTGCCTGCAAAGTTTATTCGAGATTTTACAACGATCAGTGCAGGCGAAACAACAGAATAGGAAGATCGAAAATAACCGGAATATCGCTGTATTCGAGTGACAGTCCAACGAAATGCTGGCAGTGCAATTTTCCCTTCAAATCCGAGTTTTTCTGTCAAAAGTGCAAAGCTTTGCAGGAACCACCGGAAAAATTGAATTACTTTCAAATAATCGGTATCGAGGAGAGCTACGACGTTGACAGTAAAGAATTACATCGGAAATATCGAGATTTACAAAATATATTGCATCCCGATAGATTCGGCAATAAAACGGACGTGAGTGATTTTCATCTCATTCGTATACTCTTTGCGCGGTCGGATGCTTGAAAAATTTTCTTTCAGAAAGAAAAGCAAATATCCGAAAGCATGTCCTCGTTCATCAACAAAGCTTACCAAACACTCTCGCATCCACTCGACAGAGGATTGTACATGTTGAAACTGAAGAATTTATCGATCCCAGAGGGAACAACGATTCTCGATCCAGAATTCCTTATGGAAATAATGGAGAGAAACGAGAAAGTCGACGAAGCGTCAAAAGATACCGAAAAGATTGTACAATTGATGGAGGAAAACAACGCTATTCTGGAAAAATTGTCCCAGTAAATTCTCATAGTTTTTCATCTCCAGAAATAATTTCACCTGCAATACAGGATGAAATCTTTTAAATAACATTTTTGCACAAATTTAACATTGAATAAAACATTTTTTTTGCCTCAAAAAGTCTCAAGTTGCAACAATCCTAATGAAATTTGGGCCATTGCTTCAAACTGAAATGAAATTGACTAAAATTGTTTTTTCAGGGATGTTTCCAAAGCCTTCAAGGACAACAACATGGAGAGGGGAAAATCGATACTCGTCAAGATGAAATACTACGCTAGTCTACAAACGAGACTGAAGAAACTAAAACGTGAATTAGGAATAGTGGATTAGGGACGAGAAAAAGTGTACAAAAATGAACAAGACCGTTACAGCTATATTAGATTTTAATGAAATGTACATATTACGAGCAAGCCGAGACAACTTTAGTCTAATGTTGTAAGTGTATCGTAAGAAGGAAGGAAAAAAATGAAGATTCAAGGATGATCTTTTTTCCATTGTTCTAGCCAGCGACATACGCTTGCCACGTTGTCGTTCATTTGTTCCTGATTGTTGCTCGTCAATTCGTGTACGATATCTTCGCTGTAAGATCCTTTGGCCTCCTCCAATATAGTTTGAAAAATTTCACAGTCGATGTTGTCTTCGAGCTTTTTCCCTTCGTAACCGCGACTCGTTAGACGGTCGTACAGTACGGTATTGGTGGTTCTGAGAACGAAGACTATGTCGAACCAGCGCTCGGGAAAAAAATCGGCTCCGTGATAATCGACGATGTTTCCACCTTCGTTCATGTAATTCTCCATACTGTCGAGCAATTTATCCTCGTCCAGTACGGGACATTTGTAAACATCGTCGTATTCTTCGACGCATCCGTTCTCTACGGCTAATTTGCTAACTTCGCGCCAAACGAGATCGGTACTCTCCGCGAGTTGGCGCGCGAGAGTGCTTTTTCCTACACCAGGAGTGCCTGAAGTGCGGTTATACACGGATAATTCGGTTTTACGGAAAATTCGTAGCATGTTTATAACAAAGTTGTGACATGCAGTTTATAAGAGGGTTTGTAACGAAAAGATGAAGATTTACCTGTTATCAGTATATTCGGTCGTTTTCTCTTGGCACTGGGCATCTCGACGCCGGGATATTCGGTGCACTTGTATTTAATAAATTCGCGATCTTATTTTCTTTCGAACCGATTTTCAATTGTAAAGTGAAAATATTTTCGTTTGACACACCACTCGCGTTTCCTACACGTGTTTGCACTTTTATATTCAACACGAATGCAATTTCTTTTCAACGCACGAGAAATAAACAGGTCGTTTCAAGCGGACTGTGGCGCCATCTGATGGAATTATCGATAAACAGAGGGCGGCGTATCACGGAGCGCGCAATTCGAAAAGAAAAATTGTGATACAGAGCATACGCGCTTTCGGCAAAAGTTTATTTAGTTCTTTTTCGTCGTCTTGCTCGAGGGTTAAGGCAATGGGAGCACAATTTTCAAACGTACAAATCACGATCGACCAAGTTATTCTTCATGCATGCAACTTGACTCTCCAGGAAGGTTATCTTCTGAAAAAATGAAACATATAGCCGTATTTGCGTCGATGGGGAATGTTTATCTTTCATTTTATTGTCAAACGAATGTACAAATTTGCCGCTTACGTTGAGAAAGCTTTGTCGTTGTGTTCCCACGCTCGCGTCAGTTGCCGCTAAAAGCGCTTTATATCGTTCCTCGAGAAGTCTCACCAGGCCATCCAATTCACATTGTTTCTCCCTACCAAAGCTGGACGATAATTCGTTCTGCTGTTCCTGCAGCTGTAGCTCCAAGTTTTTTATCTCCAAATCCTTCGTCTGTGCGAAGTTTGTAGAATACATTTTTCGTTTGCGTGCACTCTAAAATGAGCGGTAAATGGGACACTGTACCTTCAGAACGTGTGACATTTTGTTTTCATACTCAATGCTCTGTTTCTCCTTTGATTTCACCAATTTCAATATAGTCCTCTTCAAAGCTGATATTTTATCGATCAAACTTTGATTCTCGATGCGTGCTGAGATTTCCATGTCGTTCCGCATTTTCATGAATTCCTCCTTCATTGTGCTACATTGCTCCTTCAGAAAAGACTGTAGCTTGCCTTCCTACGAAGCGTAAATTCAATTGAATGAACATTTTCGTACTACAGAGGAAATTGGCATGAAATTTGCAAACGAAACGCGATATACATCTTCGATTTTCGTCTCTAATCTCTCCTCCAAAACGTGCATTTTTTCATTCAACAACGATATCTCGTCCTTGTAAAACTTTTCCCTCGTTGCCAACTCTGCGTCTTTCTCATCGATTATTTCATCTTTCAGTAACAAATCTCTGTCTCTCTCAGCCAATTGGCTTTCGCATTCGATTCGAGCACTTTCTACTCTCTCCTCCAAGCTTTTCTCTATCGCAACTAACTCTTCCTATAAAAAGAATAAAACAGGGCACAAAAATATCGATTTTGATACGATTGCGCAAATATCACAAGAACAGCAATATTCTCGACGATTTTAAACCTGCCAACGCTTACTTACCTTCTCCCGCATTATTTTTTCCAACTGACTGTTCATCAACGCGACCTTTTCGTCCAATCCGTCGTTCTTCGAACGAGCTTCCTGCAGTCGCGAATTTAAATCACTCAAATCCTTCGATAATGCATTCTTGTACTGCTCCACAATGTCTCGATGATTTTTTTCAAGCTCTTCTTTCATTTCATTCACCTCTACCAATCTTTTCGATAAAAAAAACGATATCGCACGTGAAATAACACTCGTTCCCTCGCAATTAATATGCAATTACACGTGGATAAAGAAAAACAGTGATCCTCGAACATTTAATCGAAATCGGAATTTTTATTTAGCTCCAGAAAGTACAAAGTTGATTCAAAGTTGATTCGAGTTTACAAATATCTTGATAAACTTTATATCATCGATTTATTTATCGATAATCGATATCCCCAGTCGTCATTGCTTAATTATAATTAAAATGATAGATTTTTTTAAATTCTTACTTTGTTTTCAGCGTCGTGACTTCCAGAGTCAATTGTTCGATCGTCGACGTCAAATTTCCCGAGTTTTCTTTGCAATCGCAACTCTCTTTCGCACGGGACAAGCTTCGCTTCAAGCGTTCCTTCTCCGCTTGTAAATCGCGAACGAGGGCCGTAAGGCTCTCGATTCGATGTTTGTAAACGGACAATTGATTTCTATCCGATCTGAGTTTGTCGCAATAACGAACGTTGGGCTTTTCTACGACATCGTCGTCGCAGTTCGTCGAGCTGGAATCGGAGGACCGATCGGCGGAGCGACTTTGATTTCTGTGTTTCACGATGCATCTTGCTGGATCTTGAGGCACGTGGTAGCTCGTGTCGGACAGTTCGCTCTGTGACGTGCTCGTATTCATCTGGAAAATAGAGGTACGGGAAAAAAAAGCAATTGAAAAAAAGGATTTTTGTAAAATCCATCAAAATGTCCGACGAGAATGTTTCTTCGGAAAAATATGTATTTGAGAAAAGTTTGTACCGCGTGATCGTAGAATCTTGAGAGAGGTTCGAGCAGTCCGCTCTGCGGTGGTTTACAAAATATTCCGCCGATGTGACCGGACTTCAAATGACCACAGAGCTCGAGCAGATATTGATTTCTGATCGATCGCTGGCTGGATGCACAGCTCAATTTTTGCAGCCATACGCGACACAAGTGACTGTCTTCGGGAGCGTCCAGCGCGAGAATGTAAGGTCTAACCCGTTCGAGAGTGTCCTTGAAATACTCGTCGAATTTGAGAGCCTCCTGTTCGTTGCGTTCCTTCAATCTTGACATGATAATTTCATGTTTTTTTACTCCATTCTCGTTTCTCCGCTGTCAGCGTTGACATTTGCCCGAAATCGAGGAAAACTATTTTATCGGATCATGCTGAAGATAGCGACGGAAAGTTCGACAAAAATAAAAAACTGCAAAGTGCGATGAAGAAGGAAAAACAATGTCCCCTGACGTTTTCATTTTTTTATTCGAATATTTGAATAATCGTCGCAAGCTCCTTTCTCTATCGTCGCACGAATCTCGCGCTCTAAAAACGAATATACCCGCTTTTGGATTCTAAGATTGCCCAAAATACGTATTCTCTTCTCTTTCTTCTTCTTCTTTCAATGTTAAATTCTTCTTCGTTAAATTTATATAAAATTATACGTTCATGTACGTATTGTGCCCGAGTAGTAAATTGTACCGAGTTCCTACGGGTGTTTTATGCAGAACTAGAGAATTTTTATCTCTAAAGACTCAATTTCGAGAGAAATCCTTCAACATCTGCTGTTCAGTTTTATTTGATTATCGGCTGTTTGTTTGAGCTCTGATAAACGGCTTCTCATTGGATGAAGATGTGTGCCGGTCCATTCGTCCACCATCGCCGGAAAGAATGCAGTTTCCATCTGAACTTTCAAGTACGCTTCCAGCGAGGATAGCTCCAACAGTAAACTGTGAAAATGATTATTTCGTTACACTTTCAAGGTCCCCTTCCAACACGTTTTTCTTTTGATATTTATTAAAATTAATATCGAAAAACAAGAAAAAAAAAATCTCACTCTGAGAATGCGGCGAGAAGACTCTCGAGCTGCATCGGATTCGTATAGTTGTTCGCTACCTGCCATGGATTCATCCACGTTGTTATTCTGAGGCGGAAAAATTTGGGCAAAAGGACAAGGCGTACAATGAGAATCTGGTCTTGGTTTTTCTTTTCTCCGCTGTATTATCAACTCACTGTTCATTGTTGATAACGTGGTCGTATTTAGTTTTCAAATTGAGGAACCATTCTATTCCTCCGGTTATTTGCCAGCCGGGATACTTGAGATTGCTGGGAATCGGTGCGGGTCTCAGTTGAGGATTTACGTGCAAAAATCTGTGGTCGACGTAACCGAGGCTCTCGGCAACCTGCATGTGATTCTGTTCGGAATAACCGTGCAGCCATACTTTGATGCACAATGCCAACGACGGTATCGCCGCGGGTAGGAGCTCGCACATTGTCGCGTAATGATCGTATCTCGACCATCCGGTAAACGCGATACCGCGAAACTCGTGAACTTTATTGCCATGCGTTCCCAATTCCTCGAGCCATCTCTCGTGGTTGCTTATGTGATGACTTATGACGGGAATCTGTTGGCAAGAGCCTGTCGCGCCTTTGAAGGCGGTGGCTGCCCACAAATGCGGAAACACCGCGCTGTATTTCGTCCACAAATCTGAACAAACGCGGGAGATGGATATTTATCGTCAATTTCACGTTTGTCTGATCGTCGATACACTGTTTATATTACCTTTTGGCAAGTTGAACGTTTCCCTCGCATTGTAATGCCATATCATCGGTTCAACGTATTTCCCGATGTAATATTCTGAAAATTGCAAAGAGACTTAGCGTCGTAGGCTCGCGCGCTCAAAGTTTAGCGCAACGTTTCAGGAAGGTACCGTTCAAAACCTGTAATTCTATGGATCTCAGCATATCGTCCCATATTATCACTCTCAGATAAGGATAGATCTCTTTGATGAACTGCGCTATACAAATTATGTGCTCCAGATACAGAGACCATTTGCCGTGCTTTGACGCGCTTGCGCGCTTCGAACAAGTCGCGCACAGTCCCAAATGCCATACTTCGTCCGCTCCTATGTGCAAATATTGGATGTCCGGATGAAAATTTACCATTTGACGTATCAAAGATTTCAACAGCGACAGCGTCGTAGGATTAGACGGACATATGGAGCTCGGAAAATTTTCCACCTCTCGCACCGACCGCCATTCTTCGTGTTTCAATACAAACTTGGGAAAAAATGAGATATTGAAAAATTGATATCTTTTTTTAGACATTTCTCTGTCGATCGACGATGAGCAAAGCGTACAGACTCGAGAGTATCGCATATTTTTACCTCCAGGTGGCCAAAAGTCTGTACAAGAGGAACGACGGCCAAGCCGCAGTCCCCCGCTAATTGCAAAATTTGACGAGCCTCTTGAACCGTGTATCCACCAGCTGGGCAAGAGGGATTGTTGCTCCCTATTTGCGTTAATTCGCGACAGTAGGGAAATGTGTCTTCCCATTCTATGAGAAGTCCCGTAGCGCCCCATGTTCGCAATAATGGGAATAACTGGAATATCAGCAATATTTTCCATCGATTTGTATAACAGTGAAAATGAGCGACCGATAAACGAAAAAACATAAATACGCGTTATACGACGACGAAAAATTGTTTGCCACATCCGGACGAACCTTTTCGAAATACGAGACCCTCGGCGGAGCGCCTTTCAAATCAAGATGTACCAATCTGGACGAAGAATCGCAATGGAACAACGAAAGTCATTTGTATTTCTTTTTGAACTTTACGAAAAACAAGCAAGTATCGTCTGTTTATACCTGTGCGAGCCAAACGTCAAATCGTCCATTTTTGTTTGTTAGTCTTTTGCTGTCACTTTTTTCAAAATACCTTGTGCGATTTATTTGCGCGCAGTTGAGATAAAAGCTCGTCAGGTTGTTCTTATTTGAAATGAATATGCAATATGCATGAAATAAGGTTCCTTCGAGGTTTGATGAGGGATGGACGATGTTGATAACCGTTCATGGTTTGTATTTTGTAATTTTATCGATCATTCGGGGAACTTGCGAATATGGTGCACACACACCACATATATACCACGTGACAATCGAGAGACATATAGCGCGAATGATGTACATATATTATTCGAGATAGTTCATTATTATATGCCTCGTAATTAATTAATTTTCTTAAAAGTGATAATGGGGATCATTCATAACCTATAGAGAGACGGAGTGAAAGAAATAAGTCTGAAATTGCGTAAAATACGCTACTCCTACCGGTCCTTCCGGTTCACATTTGTGCGCGTAAACATAACCTGTAAATCGGGACACACCGCCGCCGCTGCGAGGTAAAAACCGCAAAAGCCGATCAAGTTGTCGAGGACAACATAGATAAACGGTAATAGATTCTCAAACGTCTACAATCTTGAATTATCGTTTATTATTCCTCAAAACCGTCAAATTTTGCGTGCGATATTTAAAAATCAAACAAAGTGGGAAAACGATGGATGATTTCACGCTGCCTCTGGACGCGACTACAGGCAAGTCGATAAGCCTTTTTCTCTACACGGACGTTCGTAACACGAAAGAAATACGTGAAAAATTAATGTCCGGAAAAATGCCTTGTTGCGTGATAAAAGCTTCTCTTGTGGTGGATCCGTTGCACGTTACGATAGCCGCGAACAAAGCGGTTCTTCGAGAAAAACGCTCGAAATTAACGACAAGATCGGTATTCACGGAAGTACTGTACGCCATGTCGACTTCCGGAAAAATAACGGAGTCGCTCGTGAAATTCGGTATTCACGACAATGACAAAACCATCGTTGTCGTGCTGATTCACGATGACAATCAGAGGGAACGCATCCAAGCTGAAGTTTTGAGTCAAATCAATGGTGAAAAAATTCCTATAACGAGAATAAGCGATTTTACCGACGAATCCAAGATAAAGAAGACTTACAACATTGAGGAAGACGAGCTTGCCGTATCGAGTCTCCTGGACTCTGTGATAAGCAGGATCAGCTGCGATTCGTCGGTGACCCTCAAATGACCTCCGTAAGATAGGAACAAAGGTGAGAGAAAACTCATTGAAAATGGGACGAAAATTCAAAGAAAACAAATGTAATCCACATTTTTCATGCCATCATTTATTGAACTGTTTTTTTAACAAAAAAACTTTTTTCGGTTTTTCTTTTTTTTTGCCATGAGAAAAATCACAAAGCAGTGCAAACGTCCTCTGCATCGTCGGCACATTTCTTCGTCCCTTCCCGCTCGTGCGACTCGTCGCTACGTCCGTCTCGTATGATTTGCCTTGCGATTTTTTAAAAATCTTTTTCATCGCCGTTCCATCTTGCTCCAATCTTGTTTTACTCGCGCCAGCCAAAAGGTCCCTCCGGATCGCCGATATTATTATTTCGTAACCGCCCGTATATTCGTTTTCTTTTGTTCCTTTTTCGGTCTGTCTGTATCACAGTTATCACTTGTTATAAATTCTAACGTTAAAATCGTCGACGCGATGCGAATGATCCGTTGGTGATTTTATTGTTTTTTTTTTTAAATTCAATACGCAAAGGAAATCAATCAGTCGTAATTTGATGTTTGGATTTTTGCAACATTACGTATTTCGCGGAGATGATATTTTGTTTGCTCCTTCTTGCATCTCTTTTTCTTCTTTTTTCGTTTATCGAATCGACAGTGAGAAGAATATGCCGCGACGGTCTTCATGCTCGCCGCTCGTCTCTCATTGACCTTTTTTTTTTCTCAACACTCGTGACAAAATGTTCCGGCGAATCAGCAGTACCGTTTGTTCCGTTTTCATCTTTTCTTCCATTTTTTTGTCGTATAATGGTGGTCCAGACTCGTCCGGGCGTCAATTAGAATTTATTGTACGCAAGATCGTCGAAGCAACTCGTATTACAAGGTGGAACCGGCACAGGGTAAAAAACAAAATATCCACGAGGCTTGCGCCAACAAAAGCTGGCTTCCACTCTTATCTTCACTACATCCTGTTGAAGAGACGGAAAACGAGTGAACAGTTACAACAGTCGAATTTTTTGTTGTTTTTTCAATAATAAACCGCGAAAGTAAACGAGTAGAAAAGGCGATTCGAGAATTCTCATGATCCTCCATCTCACCTAGGCAAACGACACATTTCGCAAGTTGCAAGCTCGGCTGGATTCAAAAAAGTGCAATGAGAGCAAGTCCAGAGCGGCTGATTGGTCGGTTGATTGTGCAAATCGCCGCTGGTACCGACTCCGATTCCGAGCACACCGCCGACGGCGGAGGAAGAAGACGATACGTTCGAGGAGCTACCGAATATCCCAGCCTGGCTCGATATCGAGGAAGACGCTGTCGACGTTGCTGATATCAATTGTTCCACGGTCGCCCAGTGCTCCGATTTTGCCCATTCGTTGGCTTTTTCTTTGTCATTGGCTCGTATAGCTTCCATCAGCGGTGCCATGTGGTCCTTTGCGAATGATTATTGTACAGTAAAGAATCATCGACTCGGAAACAACGAAATTTCTCGAGATTTTGTCAATTTGAAGGTTAATTTTTCATTTTCCCTTTTGTATCGATTCGATTGATTTCCAATAAAGCGTTCTTATCTCGGTTTTGTGGTAATCGAACTGACGTTGTCACTCGAGGTAACGGAAATGGATGGACATTTTTTTTATCGAATTAAGAACGAAAATGGCCATTACGCGTTCATAGTTACCTTCATTGGCAGCATATCCATCGTAGCGATGAACAGCAGTACGTGAAAATCTGATACTGCTTCGAAAAATTGATCAGGACCGAATTGCCTCATGTACGTGCATAAAGAACCGAATTCCTGAACCTGGCCATCAACGAGTCTGTGGAAATTTGCATGTAATTCGCCAATTTGACAATTTCTGCGTCTCTTCGCACTCGACTGTTATACTAATTTAACAAATATTTTTTTACGAATTGCCTTTTTACCTGTTCTCGACGGGAAACGGAGTGATATTTTCATTGGCGTAAAATGTGAATTGAGGCGTGAGCGGTGTAGAGGCCGGCACATCAACGAGTAAGTACTCTACGGGCAAGGGTCTGCCTAATCTGGAAACTTCGTTTCCGTACGTATCCTTTTCCTGCAAAAGATGGAAAAAAGTTGCAACACTCGATGAAAATAAAATTGAGATAATTCAAACATTCATACTTTTCCCGCGCATTCACTCGGTAGTTCGCAAATTCGCCGCGGCGCGAAATCTGCGCGCGTGGTATATATATCTATGCTCTATCGATTTTATCTGGTTTTTGAATGCATCATCAGTTTCCTTCGTGTTTTATTATATTTGAGAAAAGTTTGAAAAACGTTTATTCTTGTTATTTATCATTGAATATATAGTGTCGGAGGTACGATCGTCTGGAAAACATCGATCGCTTGGTAATTCGTCTCAATTACCAGTACGATTATTATATTAGTACAGATTTTCACAGAGGTGTATGAAATCGGAAAGCATTAAAAGGAACGCGCAATCTCGGTGTGATTGCACGATGGAAGAGAAAAAATCACGGTCAAGAGAATTATGTATACATGGATGTACATGATGGAGCATGTATTTGGCGGGGTTCGGGAATTGCATATAAATTGCGCGCGCATTTGAGAGGGAACTGCGCGCGGGCTTACATCCAAGATGGCGATGGTTGGACCGTCTATATCTTTATATGAAAGCTGTGATAACTCGTACCAAAATGGCGGTTTGCAGCGGAATAAGGGGAGTAAGGGGAAGAAGGGAGACGTAGAAAAAACGCAAGTAAGCGAGGAAATTGCAGCGGGAGAGAGAGTCTGGAAGATGGTGATGAAAAGGTGTTTCGAGAGTCAACTGCAACGACACTTGTAAAGAACGAAAAGAGCGACACGGTGTTGCGAACTGAGAGCGCGCCACTGTGCACGCTCTGTGTGATCTTTAACGCGGCTTGTGCTTGGGGCTCTGTGTGTTTGTGTGCGTGTGTGCCTCGCGATCGTTGGGTCGTCTCTCGTCGCCATGCTAGTGGTTAGTGTAGTCAAACAGGATCGAGTGAACTGAACATTCATGATGTGGCAAAAGATTGGCGGGAGTTGAGAGAAAAAGAAGGAGAAGGGAGTAAAAGAAGAGAAACGAGAGAAAATACGGCGGAAAGATGGTACATACGGTTAGAAATAATGAAATTGAATATCATACACACCCATATACGCGCACCTACATACGATGAGGATATATACACACACACACACACACACACGCATATACATACATGTATAGACGTACAAGCAACTACGTCGACAAGACGTTGACGTCGTTTATCAGAGATGACGGATAAAAGAGTATTGTAGTAGAGCCGACGAGTGACGCCGCGTTACCGGCGTGTGCCGGACGCTGCTTATGCAGTTTGCGCGTTTGAGCTGCAATTTTCTGTTCTCAGTCTTCCCGAATTAAAAGATCAAAGAAAAAATCGGTTTTCAACGAACGTAAAACACACGGTGTGTACTGCAATCCGTTTGTAATTAAGAAAGAAAGCGGGAGGTGGAGGGAAATTGAAAGGGGGGGGGGAGGGATCCAGCGAGCAGCAGGCGAATATTCCCGCGAGGATTTTGCCGCTTCGCAACATCTTGCACGCACACACACGCACATCCCCATTAATTCTGGTGGCAATTCTCGAGATCGAGTTACAAAACGCGTTCGATGCACGATCACGAACTTATTGTATAGCTCTCTCCTTAACCAAAATATGGCTCAATAAACGAACGAGATAAGACTGTAGTATCGAATTTTGCGTTTCGTCGTACTCTCGACGGAATATACTGTTCTTTTTTTCCCCTCTCATGAGACGAGAAAAAATCAAACAGCCGATTTATCCGGTGGCACTCGGTCTCTTGAGTACCGCGAGCTTTTTCACATATCTCGTGAACACTGAAAGTACGAAATCATACTATATTACGCCACTTGCAATAAGTACATACGCGTATATGTATTTTATGTTTAGCGTCGGTTTTATTTATGCGGCGAAATCAAGTGCGAGATAACGTTGTTTGATAGGTGGGCAGGAGGAAATGAAAAAAAACGTCGGTTCGTTGCGAGAGACAGAGAGAGAGAGAGAGAGAGAGAGAGAGATAGAAAAAAAAGTGTAGATTCATTCCTCCGGGCCTCACGTACTTTGCATTTCTCTCGTGTGGCGCAAGCTTGCGCGGGAGAAAAAGTATACACACACGCATACACACACACATACATCTATCTACGTTCACACATCGCGTTCCCGCGGAATTCGCGCGGTTCATTGTGATGCCATTAACGAAATTACGCGTGTTTTTCTAACGAGTTGCCTCGTCCGCGTCGGCAAAAAGAAAAGCAAAAACAGTGATCGGGGACAAATAAAAGAGGAATAGAAATTCAAGGTGATAAAAGTAGTGATAAAGTTTTATCGGTTTTTTCGCAGAGGAGATAAAAAGAGTTGTGATTGGCAAAAAGGGGTTAGGAAATCAACGGCAGAGAAATTACGTGAAAATCACAAAGGCGGTGTTTGTAAAGACGGCATTGAGAAATTCGTTTGCGTAAAATCGCGATAATCGAACCGCGTTAATTGTTTAATGGAAATCGGTGGTATCACGTGTTTTGGCTCAGCCTTTTTTTTCGTCCTCCAACGCTCGATCGTCCCGACCGGGCCGCCGGTCTTGGCGGGCTTTCGAGCGCATGCGCGCCATCTGTGTTCGACCGGGACAATTGTAGATTTTTCTGCTCTCTTTGAAATCTCGATCGATTTTGCAATTTTTTCTCCTTTCCATCTACTCACACCGTCGCGAATTCCCATTGGCGATAAAAAGAATCATTTCGAGCGAATAAACTACTTTTTCCGCGAAAACGAAAAATATGCAAACAGCGTTGGCATCGAGAGAAACGAAGCGAACCGAAAAGCACAGTTGCGTACAACGCGAAGGAATATCTTTTGGTTTCAGATGCTCGATCCGAGCGTACTGACGGAACTGGAGGAGTTGACGCTGTGCGGTTATTGCAAGCAAAAATTCAACGACTCTGAGCAGTGCCCCAAATATCTCAGCTGCAAGCACTACTTTTGCCTGCGTTGCATAGAGAATAATTTGCTGAAAGGGCGCGATTTGTTCTGCACCCATTGCTGGAAGAGAACGGAATTGGGCGATCAGGGACCGGATTCTTTGCCTACGAACATGCCGCTGCTCGCGCTGGCTAATAATTTTTCTCATCTCATGATAACCAACAACGGCAACTCCAAGCAAGCCGACAAAGAGAGAAAGGTATAAAGAGCCATCGATATTTCTACGAGTTATTTCCACATCCCCCCTCTAAATTCCTCACACCCACCATGTACAGGAAATATCGAGCACAAGTTTTCCCCGTTTCAATTTTTCGTCTGTTTTCTTTCGCCGTGTTAATCGCGAATCGGATAGCTCGAGTTTAATCGGAAAACAGGGTTGAAATGAAAAAAAAAGGAGCGTTTTTCTTTGCGGTGATTCATGGAGATACGTTTACGATTGTCATGTTTCACACTTTTGAAAAAATTTCGTCCCGTGTGGCTGGATTGGGAAAAAATTGTTACGCGAGTTCATTTTTGATTTTTGAGATAATTTTTTTCATGCTCAAAGGGATGAGTAATGTTTATTACATGTATATATACATATGGATGTACTATTAGAAGCCCTAGAAAAAAGGTTTCCGTGGTAATAGGATCACATTGCTCAAGGTCAGCTTTATTCAAACGCCTCAATGCGGAAATACACGATACAAGAAGCGTTTTCGGGTTTTCGTTACTTTTCTCTTCCCCCACCCGACCGAATCGAGATCCGAAGAAAATCTTTCGCCACAGATACATCTTTTTTCTCCCCCTCAGAGTGAAAATTGTCATACCCATGGAATGCCATTCGCGCTGTGGTGCTGTACTTGCTGCACGGTACTGTGCCGCGCTTGCGCAACACCCCAGGAACATCCTGGACACCAAATAAAGTCGCAGATAGACGCCAAAGAACAGCTGATATCCGACGTGAGTATCAATAATCGCGCGCCATCTTGCGGTCGTCATTGACAAAGATGAGAAATCTTGAAAATCGCGAACATTGTTTCTCATTGATAAACGCGGGGGTACCGAAACAAATCTCGCAATCAGGGCAAAAGCGATAAACGCCCGTTTGTCTTTTCTCCGAAAAGAGAATTACCCTCCGTCGGTAAATAAAGAAAAATCGAACTTTCGAGTGAAATAAAGTTTCGCAATGCAATAACGGAGTCGCACTGTCGGTTCCTTTCTTTTTTTTCGATCCACCGAACAAGGTTCAACTGGAGCTGGTATCAATGGGCAAACTGTCGTCCGAGATACAGAGACTGGCGATGCAACAGCGCGAGTTTCTCATAAAAATTCTCGAGGCGTGCGTCACGCTGAAGACACACGTCGAGACGGATTTGCAAAACGGTTGGACGCACTTCCCGGAGATATCAGACGCCCGCGAGACGCTGGGCAAGGCCAAAGCGAGTCTACAAATGATCGAGACTCCCGACGAAATATGGAGTCTGCACGGGCAATTGGCGATCGACAAGCAAAGATTGCAAGCGAAGTATCAGGAAATGATGCTGCAGTGCCAGTTGGACGATCTCATCGGTAATTCCGGGGTCGTGTTCGACTTTGGCCTCTTGAAGCAGGCATTGGCGAGTATACATTCCGGCGAGAGTATCACGCCACCGGGAAACGGCGGGAGAACGACGAACCACCTGACGGCGTCGCAAAATCCAATACTGTTTCTCGCCAATTATTGCATGTCGCAGTTGTACTCGAGGCACGTCGTTAGCAAGCAGCAACACATGCAAAACGGTTCCATCGAGTATCAGGGCAACATAAACGCGCCCCCGGCTTTACACGTTCATCAAGGACCACCGCAGCAAAATCAAAATACGCAGCAGCAGCAGCAATTGCTCATTCAACCGGGTTCTCCGTCGATAAAATCAACGTCATCGATAGTTCAAAATTCAATGCTACATCCGGTCCAGCAGAATTCATTTATGCAAGATGGCGTCGGACCGGTAATCCTCCACTCTCCCACTCAGGTAACACCGAACAGTATAACGTCGAATCTACGGGGACCCCCGAACCCTTATCCCATGTATTACTTCAACATCGAAGTGAACTCTGCCCCCTACGGACGCATCGTGATCGAAGTCAGACCGGATGTCGCGCCAAAGATGTCGAAAAATTTCAGCGTCCTCGCTACCGGCGAGATCGGCGTCGGTTACAAAGGATGCACGATATTTCAATGCTGGGAGGGAGAATCCGTGATAACCGGCGATTTCGAATTGAACAACGGCCGCGGAGGTCGAAGCATATACGAGGACAGTTATTTCATGCCCGACGACACGAAATTCCCGGCCGTACGCGGGGCCGTCGGTATGCGTCGCACCCAAAAGCGTCACGACAATTTGGGCATGGTGGGATCGCAATTTCGCATAATCCTGCAAGAGATGCGAGGATTTACCGGTATATTCGGTCACGTGGTCGAGGGACTCGAGCTCGTTGAGAAAATATCAACGTACGGCGATCAGTCCGGCAAACCGACGAAAACCGTCGTCATCGCGAAATCCGGTAAGTTGTAACGATCGCGAGACAGCGACGAGCGCTAATTTTCAGCGCGAAACGAGAGGAAAAAACAAAAGAAAAACAAATCGTCGAAACAAAAACAGTCGTTTGTCGTTCGACGAGAACGCGAAAGCAACAGAAAAAAAAAAAAACTGTCGGTATTTGAAAGATAAGGGAAAAGATTAGGGTTGGGGGGGGGGGCACGCAAACGAAAACGTAAGTAGGGAGCTCCGACCAGGCGTTTGATGTCGCGGCGAGATGGAAAAAAGAAACGCGTACGACTCTCGAAACGGTGCAACGTCACGTTTGACGGAAAACAATGAAACAAAAAGAAAACGGACGAAAAAAAAAGAAAACTTAATTAACTATTAAATGATAGAGTCTAAAGATGTTGAGTCTATTTTTAAAATCGCGAACGCATAAAGTTACGACGAAACGAAGGGAGAAAAAGAAAAATTGTAATAGCGTTGTAAGAGAGAGATAGAGACAAACGGGGGAGATAAACGACGAAAAAATGACCGCGTATAGAGAGATGAAATATATATATAAATCCGTATTTTGCTATATATTGAGAAATTCGGTGAGCGTCGAACAGGCTGTTTTTTCCGTGTCGGAGAGACGCGAGACGCAGGGTTTTTTTCGAACGGCCGAAAAATACGTACCTCGAAATAAAAATCGATCGTTAACCGATGCGACTTTTAGACTTTATCGGAAATATATATATATACACACACACACAGAGATATATATATATATATATATATATATACACACGAGATTACGCCGACGATGTAATCATTTCTTTCGTTTTTAAGCGGATTCGTCGTATTTTGATTTTATCTTCAACATCGATTATCGGCGAGCGTTGTCCAATTTTGGTTTTAACGATAAATGCCTGTGTACCTTCGAAAACGATCGCTCAATCGACGTCGTCACGGAACACGACTCGCGATCTCTGCGTTAATGTCTTTCGAGTAGCGAAAATGGAAGAGAAAAAAAACAAAGTTTAGGAAAACCTCGTTTTGGCGTTAAAAACCGTGTACACTCGCAAAGATACACACACGCGTACACAAAGGGGGGAAAAAACAATGATAAAAGTGCATACAGACGTATATAAAGATATATATATTTTACGTGGAAATTTGCGCGCTCTCGTGTTTGCGTGTGTGTGCGCGCGCGCGCTCGCTTTCGCGTCCATTGCATTTTTTTTTCTCAGCCGGACGAGAAACAGGACTGCGTGGACCCGTTTGATCCAGTATGGAAAAACGGACACGACTACGTGTAAGTAGATTGTCTAGCACAGGTTGTTCCAAAATATTGTCGCGATGTAAGAGCGAGAAGAAACAGAAAGATGGCGAAGGGGGCAAAGAAAAATCGTATGTTCGATGTTTGTATAGTAGATTTAGATGGAGAAAATTGAGCGAGAGACTAAGATATCCGGAGCCAACTTCCGCTCTTGTGCTCTTTTTTTCGCTCTCCTTCTCTCATCACACTTCCTCTCTCTCACTCTCTCGTTCTCGACAATTTCGAATCTTCGCCAACGAAACGAGCGAATCGTTGTTAAAATAAGCGTTAATATTTAATGTTACTGTAGATCTCAATGTGCAGTCATAGGCGTAAAAGAGAGAGGGAGAGAGATAGCGGGTCTCGGGAGAGAAAAAAATCACACGATGAAAACGAATGGGATTTCGTTCGTGCGAATGTTTGACAATATTGAGCAGAAAAACTCATGTACCGCCAAAGCCCTTCGATGCTTCATCGGTGCCGAAAAGCACGCGAAAAAAGGTTGGATTTTAATTTTTCACGAACCCGACGAATCATTCCTCGGCGATGAGGAAGAAAGAAAGTACGATCGTGCGAATGCGTTATCCACCGCTTACGTGGTTTTTTTTTTTCACTGCGACGAGAGAAGACCGAATGTTTTCCGGAAGTTGGCTCCGTCGTATTCTTCGCGAGTTGATTAATTGTATTCGTAATCTGTATTGCGTATATGGATTATAAGATACAACACGGTGTATACAAATGCGTACTCGAGAATCAGCGGAGGAGAAGAAAAATTCAAAGATTATTGAGACGAATTACCGTAAATGGGACGTTGAGAACGCGCGAACGCGTCTCCTTTTTTGGCTCTGTAACGAGGGGAAGCTCGCGCGACGTTGAACTTGAGAGTTTTTAACGATTGTTGAACGATGATCGGATGGAGACCTCGCTGTGCTGACGGAGGGATTTATTTTGTGTAACGCGAGAGGCGGAGAGAGATTCAACGGGGGTTGTACGCGAGAAGCAAAAAAAAGCGACGAAAGCTGCTCCATTATGGTTTAAGATAGAACGCGGGATAATATATATTTTTTGATTCGACGAAATGAAGAAAAATAAATAATAATAATTGATGGAAAACAAATAGACGTAACAGAGAGTATGGAAAAATCGTAGATTTCTCGCGTCGTCTATATCCGAAGCAAAGAAGGGAGCAATGAGTCGGAGTACACACACACACACACAGAGAGAGAAGATACACACGCAAACGAAAAAAAACAAACGACATAGATGTAAATAGATATATTTTTATGAACCTTGCGACAGGGGGGGCGGGAAAAAGAAGAAAAAAAAGTATGCGTAGATCGTAGCTCGATCAGGAGGAATCGTTCAAACTCCTCGTCCTCGCGAATCGATATAATAATAATAATAATAACGAATGCGTGGGAGAATGAAAAAGTCGACGAAGAAAAGATACAAACGAGATGTGCGATGTAAAAAGAAGAAAAAACGACCGAAAAACGAACTAATACGTTTTCTCTGCGAAATTCCGTGTGAACTCATGTTGTATCTCGTTGTTTTTGTTTTTAAGTTTACGTTCTTCATTTTTTGTTTAATGTTAAGCACGATGACGCTGAACTCGAGAAGTAACGCGAAGAGACCGCGCTTTGCGTATCGCGGATCGTTGAGACGGCCTACGGTAATGCGCGATCGTGGGGAGCTTTCTCTTATTTTTTAATTATTTTTTTTTTTTTGACGGGATAACGGTCTTGTCACACACACACAGTACGATTTAATCAATGAGGAATCGTTTATCGACGGCTTTCGAGCGAAAAATAAAACCGAAATGTACTCGAATCTTCGTGATTTGTGAAGCGAAATGTTCTTCGGATCTTGACCCCTCGTGTGTTTGTCATTTCGTCGGGAATGCATTTCGCGAATTTCCTCAATTTTTCCGTGTGCGATTGTTGCGAAAATGAAAGGGATGGAGGATTTTGAGCAAGTGTTCTCCGCGGGCCATTAATTTGAATAATTATGTCCGAAACTTGCGAAAACGAGCGCTAGTTCGAAAACAATTTTGTACAAGTTTCGTCCAATGAGATGCGTTCGTTCATCTCCGTATATGACGCGAAATTGCATTTCGAAAATTTATCATTAATATCCTGTATCGCGGTTTGAGGAAAGGATTTTCCAAAATACTTGCTGGACGAACCTTTTTTTTAATGACTAATTGATTCCGATGGAGTTTTGCATCTTTTGCCGCGATTTCACAGGCGGAACGTTCTCAAAACGAGGCGAAAAAGCTATACCAAAGTAATCAGAGAGTCGACAGATTTCAATCGTCAAATTTAAATTAAAAAAAAAGTTTCCATCCGCGCGATGCTGAAAAATTCGACGGAAAAAGAACACTCAAGGTCTATCCTCACGGGACGAAACTTTGGTGGAATCTAAAAAAAACTCGATCCACGCACTTCCGGTATACCCGAGCAGTCGTGCGTAGAAAGAGGGGAACAAAAAACGTGCAGTTTTCCCAGGCCTCCCGCAACGGCTTGCAAAAAGATCGATGTACATGTTTCGAAACGCACGAACGCGCGAGAAAAGACGGAAAAACGGATGAAAAAAGTGTCGTCGGGCTTGCGCGAAAGTTTGATGGGTAATTTTTGCTTATTTTCTACTCACCTTGTAGTAGACGTCCGGCACGTATTGCTTGTCCGTTGACTCGATAACGTAGCCAAGTTCAGGCGCGTCCTTGGTAGGTACGAGACATCCGTCGCGCACAAGCGCCATACACTGATTCGATACCTGATAACCTTCCATGTGAACCTGATTTTTGTCGTCACCGGTGACGCACACGGTGACGAATTTCGAGCCGAACGAGCCGCTCGCTGAGAAACGACAGGGATTCGGATGCTGATTCTGAAAGTGCCCGGCCATGATGCACTCTTGAGCGGAGAGAAAGTGACTTTCGATGTTTCTGACGTGTTTTACCTGTGAATTAAATCGAATAGAAATAAAGTAAGAATGTGGCAAAAATAACAACAAATAAAGACCCGTTGTTCTTCGTCGTTAATTCGGTTATTCGGATCGAAACGGAAGAATTTTGAAGAAAAAAGAGCAATGGAATTTATATTTACAGTTCCTCTCTTCATATCGTCGGCAATGAGGTCGGTGAAGATCCAACCAACGCGTTGTAAATTCAGCATTCGCGCGACTTGCTCCACGAGCGAGTCGCGCTCGTCCGGCAGAAGAACGATCGTGTCCTTCGTGCTTTCCTAAAATTCATCGTTTCTCGGTTTATTATTCTTCGTCACGCTGACTTTCATTTATTTCTCACGCGAGTAAGAAGTTTCACGATTTTTTTATTGATTTCTTTCAGTTTTTTCGAGGTGTTTCGGATTTTAGAGAATAATTATTCGTTTTTGAGGCGAGAATTTTGAGTCTTGCGATTACCGACCTGCGGGGGCTCGTAAATTGCGGAAACGACCGCTCTTATTCCCAGAGGGACGTCCGCGTGAATCTCGTATCTACCGTAGAGGTAGCCAACGCGCTGATGTCCGGTTATGCGCCAATAGTTTAGAAATCTCTCGACGAGATTAGCATTCTCAAAGACGACGTTGTCGATGTGTCGATAAGGCTGGCGATTGAGCGTTATTGCGTTTGGCTGACACTTGCTGCATATGCCGCGCGGCCAAGGCGGATGATCCTTGCAGCCGCGCTTTATGCGACAACTGATGTCCTCGAGCTGTAGGAACTTTCCTCTGCGAGAACAAATTCACACTCGTCATGTTCCATTTTTTTCCAAAAAGATTCGTCATTTCCACGCGATTATCGGAAAATTTTCTCTCTAATATCGACGTTAAAGTCCTTCTGACCTTTGCCCTCCGATATTCAAATTTGAGTGGTGTGTAATTCTTTTTTTTTTTTTGCGAGTGTTGAGGATTTTCATTTTCGATTATAGGATGATAATAATCTGTAATTCAATTACCTATCTACACCGGCAGTGAGTTTTCTGAGATGAGAGTGGAAAGAGAGATGTTTCACATTCTGCTCCTTCAAATAAGCCTCGTCGAAAGGTTCCAGCGGCGAGCAATGAACGCAACAGCCGTTAGCACCGTGCCTGCAGCTGTAATAATGAAAAAAAAAAAGAATCGCCGGTTGAGAAAAGTCCCAGGCGAACGAACGAACGTACGTTCGCAATTGTACATCATCCTCACAGTTTTTCATCTCGTTTGCGCTGAATTTTCCCATCGAGTTTCCACAATTGTTGATCAACCTCGTCCTCGACGACGCTGGAGTTCGAACGGATCGTACCGGACGGTCCTGCCGACATGCTCGTACGACTGGTGCTGGGCGTCACGTCCATCGGCGTTGAATCTTTCGCGATACGAAAAATTCAAATTACGTCGCTATACCTAATTGTGCTTTTTTTGTTCAATTTCAATCCTCTTTTTCGGCATTTCACGATTCCCCTCCCCTTTTCCAATTCGCTCCATCCCGTTGGTAAATTTATATTTAAATACGCGTACATTGTTTCATTAGCCGGATAGGAGTTTGGCGATGACGCAAACGCGAGTATGGATTATTCTCGAAATTTTCGAAAAAAACATGTAGGTACGAGGCGAAAAATTCCAGTTGCGCAAAAACACGTCTTACTCGAAGCGACGACATTATTCTCCGACGTTCCGCTGGTAGAAGCTTTGTCCCGCAGTATCGCCCCGTTCAAAGATCCGAGATATAACATATCCCCGTGCGAAAGGCCGATACTGTTGACGGTTTTGCTGCGCGAAGATACTATTTCATCCTTGTTGTTGCGTTGCTTGAACAGGCCAAAGCCGAAACTGCTGAGATCGAACGCATCGTAGATCTACGAAGAAGGCGTTAAAAAGTTGACAAAAAAAAGGGAAAACCTCCAAACAAGGTTAGAAAGTCGACGGCACGGACCTTTTCAAAGAGTTTGCTCGACGTGTCGTTGGGCCCTACGTCGATTCTCTTTGTTCCTTCCGGCGACTGAACTCTCAACGTCTGCGACAGAAATGTGAATGTCGATGAAACGAAATAAACGTAACGCAGAGTCGAAAATCGTGAAATTTGACGAATGACGAGAGGATTAGCGGGTACGGTGATGAAAATTTACGATCGAATTGGAGATGAAAGAAAATGACGCTTTTTCACGAAATTGCGACAATGTGCGATAAAAAAAAAGAGAGATAAGAAAATAGCGTTACTAAAGCAACCGCGCTTATACACAGGGGAAAAGGTGGACGCGTGTGTATACAGAAGCGAAAATGAACGCGTAAACATTTCGATGCTACTTCGAAATCCAACCTCCATTTCGCCTCGCGGCGGTACCCACGGACTTATTTACGGATAATCGTTTGCGCTGTTGGAAAAGTACGATATACTTCGTACGTCGGATTAATGAGAGATTAATTGGTCAAATGTACTCACAATTTGTCTGGATTTTGACATTTCGCCGGTGGCCTCGAAGCATCAGCTGTTTAACTTTACGGCTGTCGCTGTGTCCCGCTTGTCTGTCGGCCTCCACGCGCCTACCAACCGTGATTATGGTGAAAAAAAAATGTGTCGACTTTTACACCTTGAAAATAACGCATTTGCCACGAAATATCCCTACTTCCGTCTGGCAGCCTGCGATAACCTCCGCTTTTCACAAACGGCACAGTCACGTCTTATGTACGTACACGCGCACATACACACGAGTATTTGGCTCTGGGTGGGTTTCAAAACTGCCGAGTCAAGCCTTGTATTCAAAGTGTTCCTAACCTCTTTTCCAAATTGCATGAAAGACTTGAGAAGCCGAGTGAAAAAGCTCGCGCGGACTTTAAACGCGATGGAGAAACGTTAACGTGCACACGAACATTGAGTTGTGATTGTTCATTTATCGATTTTCATCGTTTACGAACATTTATTTTTCATTTTTGCCACACGTTCGGTATATTCTGAATAATATCGTTCGCGATCATACGCGCGTACAAGTTTGTGCGTCCGGCAAAGTAAATACGCGAAAGTGACGGTAAAACACGTCGAGACGAGGAGGAGAGACAATCACTGTACGAAATCGGGGATATAAGGTTTGCACATACCACTACCGACCTTTAAGTTTTATTTATGCCCGATGCACCAGCGTCAGCGTTCGCTGGAGGTGAAAATTCTATATAGTGTGCGTGTGTGTGTCAAAACGACGAGAATCACGGGGCAACGTTTTTTCGTGATATATCCGAATTTGACTTTATATGTATTTAATATTTACAATATACGTGTATTGCTGAAAGTACGAGACGCGTTGGAGTATGTGCAAAACTAACGAATGTGTTTTTGCGTAATCTATGCCGTTGCATTCGAATTTATTGCAAAATATCGCGGGTGTACCTTTGCTAGGGATAACGACGGCAGCGCCACGTGGATTGACGTATAAACAATATCCAAAAATGACTTGCTTCGTCATTCTCATTATACAACAGTGATAAAGTAATAAATTGGCGTTTGACGGTGAATCTCATTCTCAAATTGCGGTGAAAATTACAGTACGCATATTTCATTTTCAAATAAACAGTATAGCTCTTGAGAAAAATGTTTAGATTCGCATTATATTTACGCCTGTATTGCGCTGCCCTTTGCATTCGAAAGAACGAGAATTTCCCGCGCTTGGCGATGAAACTCGTGACGTCACGATAAAAGCGAGATCAACATATATCGTTTCAGCTCTTTTTCCTTTATATTTATTCACTTTCGTCTGAGAAAAGTTTCAATGAATTATAACCCCATGAAGCTATAAAACGGTTTATTGCGATCAACGTTATTTGCGTGTGTTATCAAGAGTCTCACTGAACACCTATAATAAACATTTTCAAATGCTTTTTGCTAATCGCTACGAGAACTGCGATTCTTTGACTTGTTTCCTGTTCATGTTTTTTGACGTGCGAGATGCAAAAAGAATGAGAGAAAAGAATGGTATCATGTACTCGCAAAGTGTTTCATTACGATGCACAATTTCGGTCATGAAATTCCCACACAATGTGCATATGATGTGCCAATAAAAGTGAGACGGAGAAAACGCGAACCGCGCCGCCGCCGCGCGCGCCCTCTACGAGCCACCGTCGTCATCGTTTTTCGAACGACGATATGGCTACACACTCGCCCTCCGAAGCAAGCGAGCCACAGAGAACACACGCAGTGACCATTATATTCTAGTAGTTGCATTTTCGTCAAGCACACACAGTATAGAGAAATACATACGTTCGGCGAGATCGTAAAACGTACATGCGATCGTCTATTTCAATCGTCGCTTGCGAGTTCTTTTTAAATTACACGCGCAGTCTCTTTTTTTCATTCCCGGGACCATCTAATTACCGATACCAGTTTATCGATACAACGATATAAAAAGTGTTTATGTTTGTGGGTTTTACGTACATATGTTTGTATCTTAACACATATACATATATATATACACAATAGAGAGAGAGAGAGAGAGAGATAGAGAGACAGACGTCAACCTGTTGATCGATTATAATCGCTGATCGCGTTAATGACAGTCGAGAGGTACGTGTCTTCCCATTTTAACCGTTTGATCCCTCGATAAAAATAATAATGATGTATTGTAGTACAAAAAGAGCAAGCTTCTTCCGACGCACAAGATTGCGATGATTACTTTTCGACAATTCTGTCAACTTTTTTACCGTTCATACGTTTCACGAGAGAAAGACGTATGATTTTTTGTGCGTCGATAAAGCGACGCTCTGCTTGACCAATCGATCCGTGTCTGAGATTGACAGGGGGAACAGGATGATAAATTCGCTATCGATCACCGCGCGCGTGATTGCGAAACTCGGGACACAACCACCCGTGCGTGACGAACGCAACGTCGTTTACTTTTAGCGCGGCGTTTGATCGTCTATGCGTCTCGCGGTGCATCGATCTATGATTTATCTCGCGACTAGTGCATTTTTCCACTCTCCTATATATACGTTGGCGTGCGTGTTCCGCGTACGGCGTAAATACGTGCGCGCATGTCGTGTTAAAAATCACAAGATCGCGTTCTGTTTTCTCAATTTTCCGACACCCATCGATGGGATTTTAAAAATCGCGCGAAAGATTGCGTGCTATTCATATTTGAAATTGTACACATCAATTTAGTTTTATATCTATGTATGCATTAATTTTTTTTCGTTGAAAAATGATGAGATACATTGCGTACGAGGGTCGTGGGAGACAAGTGAGTATCTCGCCGCTGAACTCGCCGCTGGGATTAAACAATGCAGGAGAGCGTTCCCCCTCTTTTTTTTTTTCAATTTCTTTTCCAAATGTTTTTTTTCTCATGCTCGCCCCTTTTTTTCTCCTTTTACTTTCTACGAGCGCGGACAGAGTGCGTGCGACATCCCACTGCGCCCGGCGAAACTATCTGGCAGCCTTCCACGACGGTTCACGGATTAATTTTAGGATTCGGGCTTCGAGTCCGGAAAATCTTCCCGAGCACATATGAGATATTCGGAAAACTCGTGCTTTTCCCTATACACACTTATGCGCTTGTAGTCGATAATAAAATCCCCCGCAACGGAAATCATATTTTTCCTTCGAACTCGGCTGGAATAATTTTGAAATTAAATTTGAAAAAACAAAAAACGTAACCAGAAGTTAATTATGCTGGTTGTTTTTCGTTTTGTTTTCTTGAATTTGCAACAACGAATGAAAATTCGTTTGCAAACGATTTTTTTAATAAAAAATCGGTTGTTTTTTCATAATTTCAGAATACGAAAATAGTTATCTGTACGAATTTGACGTGATTCGGGGTAAACTTGAAAATTGAATTGATAGCAACGTTTTCGTTGTCTTTGAACGTTGCAGACCGGAAGAATGGACGATGCGGACGAGATGGGAACCAAAGTGGAGCTTTACGTCTACGATCTCAGCAAGGGTATGGCTGCGACGATGTCACGAATTCTCATAGGTAAAAGTCAAGGACGCGAATAAACAAACGGAAAACTCGAAATTTGAAAAGAAAACATTTTCAGCGCAATGTTTTTCGAGTTTTTGAGAAAAACTCGATGAGATTCGTAATCAGCGGGAAATTTCCGATCGGATAAGTCTTTGAAAAATTGAAAATTTGAAAAAAACAATTTCGGCTCATTTTTGGCCAGTTTTCCAGAAACCTCGAAAAGTCGAAATTTCAAGTGGTCATAACTATGGTTCTATTTGAGCTATATACGTTTCTTGGGGGGGTTTTGAAAAGCCCTCGAGTAGACTTAGAGAAAGAGACTTAGAGACTCGGTGAAAGTTAAATGTCGATAGCTAAATTCCTTCACCCTCAAAATCGATGTTGAAAATCAGCGAAAAAAACGCAAAGGGGTATGTATGGAAAAATTGGCGAAAATCGATGGTCCAACTTAAAAAATCTGCCAAAAATCGAAAAAACAAGATATCTCGATGAACCAAACGGCGTTTTGAAGCCTCAACAATTGCTAAGAGAATAAGCACAAGTTGGAGTATCTACCTCAAAGCGGAAAAAAATGGCGAGCATTTTAGTGATTTGACCCAATTTGGCAAAAAATGGCGAAAAATTTTGGATCTGCAAAATCAAATTAAACAGTTCATATCGATGTATTTTTTTCCGCTGATTACGAAACACCTCGGTATTTCGCCGAAAACCCAATATTTCGGTCCGAAAATGCAATAATTCGACATTTATCAATTAATTGCATTTTTCTCTTTGAAATATCGAGTTTTTGGGAAAAACTCCATGTGTTTCGTTATCAGCGGAAAATTTCCGATCGAATAACACTCTGAAACATTGAAAATTCGAAAAAAAAAATTTCGGCTCATTTTTGGCCAGTTTTCCAGAAACCTCAAAAAGTCGAAATTTCAAGTGGTCATAACTATGGTTCTATTTGAGCTATATACATTTCTTGAGGGGGTTTTGAAAAGCCCTCGAGTAGACTTAGAGAACGGTGAAAGTTAAATGTCGATAGCTAAATTCCTTCATCCTCAAAATCGATGTTGAAAATCAGCGAAAAAAACGCAAAGGGGTATGTATGGAAAAATTGGCGAAAATCGATGGTCCAACTTAAAAAATCTGCCAAAAATCGAAAAATCAAGATATCTCAATGAACCAAACGGCATTTTGAAGCTTTAATAATTACCCAAAGAATGAGCACAAGTTGGAGTGTCTACCTCAAAGGGGGAAAAAATGGCGAGCATTTTAGTGATTTGACCCAATTTGGCAAAAAATGGCGAAAAATGTTGGATCTTCAAAATCAAATCAAACAGTCCATATCGATGTATTTTTTCCTTCTGACTACGAAAATCACCGATATCGAATCGAAAACTCGATATTTCGCTCAGAAACTTCGAAAAACCTATTAAATTAAAATAAATTAAAATAACAACCGACAAAAAATAAATATCATTCTCCCGAAACGGTGGTAATTTTATAGACCCCGAAAACGGTGCCAAAACTCACGCAGCCAATGAAAGAACAAACACGAGGTGAAAAGACGGGACTCGCCAAATCGCACGGTTATTTTTACGCTCTTTTGTCCAAAACTTTTTCAAAATCGACGCATCGAGTTCCAAGATTTCCGAACAATTTTTAAATCAAATTTTCCAAACGATTTTCCTGCGATTGACGAAGCTACGAAGAAAAGATCGAAAACGACGTTTTTTTTTTGAAAATTTCGTTCCGCGTAATGCGCCTTGTTTTATTCGACGAAAATAAAAAAATTTGCACAATATTTCATTTATCTTGGCTAGACTCGCCAATTTTGTACGACAAAGTGCTTTTTCGAAATTTCATATTCTCCTACTGCGAGCAACTCTGACGAAATAACGGGCAATTTCAACAACTATTGTGATATTTGTAGCTCGACGATTATTAATAACGATAAGAATAAAAAAAAAGAAAAAAAATTGTTACCCTTTTCAGTGAAGCTAGAATTTTTTTTGAAAACGTCGAAATCTCAAATTTCTCGAGAATTTAAATCACCCGGAAGATTTTACGATTTTTGTCACGATGCCGATTGACTCATTGATCGATCTATAATTACGACGATAAAGAGACGTCACCTCGTCCGTTTGAACGTATAATATAATATTAGACGTGTTGTACACGTGAGTTGCGAAAATACTCGGCGAGGAATTATTAATAAACCGTTTGGCAGCGGAGAACGCGAGTGGATGGCGGAAGCAAAAACTAACGTTGACACACAACGTGTTTCTTAGGGTCGCATGTGAGTATGGCACGGTACAGCGTAGTAGTACGCGAAAAATCGTACACCGCGGAAGAAACGAGAAAAAAAAATGTTACTCGACGGAAATAATAAAAAAACAGCCAGGAAAAGAGCTATGATTAATTGGGCGAACAGATTTTTCGATCAAATTTCGATTAACGATACAGTAATTGAACATTCTTGCGAAGATCATCGCAGCAATTTTCGACCCGAACTTGATTGAGAATCTCTCGTTCGTTCGTATTGTAAATAAACTTTAGTATTTTCGAGCGAAAACGGGTGAAATGGCAGATGGAAGGAGGGTTTTCTCTAAAGTGAAAACCAGAAATAATCTTCGGGAGGAAGCTCGCAACGGCTGGGAGGAGGTTCGTGAACCTCTTTCGGCGTTGCGAATGCATTTCTGGCTAATATCGGCTCGTCGCTGACGTTGCGGTGACGACCGTCTTTCACGGTGGATGATTAATTTTGCTCGAACGACGAGATTTCATTTTCTACCTGTTGAACGTCCAATCCTGTGCAGAAAACACAGTTATTACCAACGATAATCATAGGGATCGTCGTGTCACCCAAAATTACGCATTATTGTTGTTACTATCATGATCGTTATTGTTATTATTATAATACTACAGAAAGACGATATGTTTTGTTCCATATCAATCCATATTCGTATATTATTTTGTACATTGCGACCATGAGAGAGTCGACGTTTTTTTAAATCATGGTAATCGCAGATCGATCAATGAGTCCACTTTAGTTTGACGCAAAAGTGGAAAATGTTCTCTGTGGTGCGAAATTTTGAAGCAAATTTTTATATGGATCGATATGGAACAAAACATAGTGTCAACTTTTGACACTATGTTTTGTTCCGTATCAATCCATATTCGTATATTATTTTGTACATTGCGACCATGAGAGAGTCGACTTCTTTTTAAATCATGGTAATCGCAGATCGATCAATGAGTCCACTTTAGTTTGACGCAAAAGTGGACAATTTTCTCTGTGGTGCGAAATTTTGAAGCAAATTTTGAAATGGATCGATATGGAACAAAACATAGTGTCAACTTTTGACACTATGTTCGTATATTATTTTGTACATTGCGACCATGAGAGAGTCGACGTTTTTTTTAAATCATGGCAATCGCAGATCGATCAATGAGTCCACTTTAGTTTGACGCAAAAGTGGAAAATTTTCTCTGTGGTGCGAGATTTTGAAGCAAATTTTGAAATGGATTGATATGGAACAAAACATAGTGTCAACTTTTGACACTATATTTTGTTCTGATCGATCCATATTCGTATATTATTTTGTACATTGCGACCATGAGAGAGTCGACGTTTTTTTAAATCATGGTAATCGTAGATCGATCAATGAGTCTACTTTAGTTTGACGCAAAAGTGGACAATTTTCTCTGTGGTGCGAAATTTTGAAGCATTACGCAACGATAATGACATGGCGTTATTATTATTCCGGATATTAAAGTATTTATAAATATAAACTAGCACAGAGAGGATAAATACGAAGTGACGGATGGAAGGTTCAAAGATAAATCGCCGGTGCTCCGAGTAAGCGTCTTTGCTATTTCGGCAACTGGCCTTACGAACTGGGTCGAAAAGAGGCTGCTTTGGCATAAACCTGCGGAAGTTTGAAACTTGCAAATTTCTCCCCGTCTCTCTCCTTCCCTTTCACCGAGGGAAAATCTTCCTCTCGACGAAATTTTCCCAAAACACGAACGACTTCCACAAAACCTTGAATCGATCCCTAAAATCGAATTGAAACGATTCCTCTGAACGTGAAACTTTGTATTTTTCTTTGTATATATTTGGTGAATAATTTCGTGTATTTTTTTTCCGACTCTCAGGACGATCGCTGGACGGCATCTGGCACACGGCTATCGTCGCTTACGGGCGTGAATATTTCTTCGGACCCACGGGAATCCAGAGCATTCGACCAGTACGTAAGAAGAGAGATCGGACCCGACGAGATCGAACGAGAAAAGTCAAAATTCGCCGTCAGTTTGAAAAAAAAAACCAAAGAGCGAGGGAAAACAATTGACGTTCGCGTAGAAATTGATCTTCTTCTTCGCCCGCTTGGAAAATCTGCTCGTTTTGACTCCTAGAGAGCCAGTGAGAGAGAGAGAAATGTTCCGGCCATACGATACTCTCTCACGAGCGGATGAGCCAGCCCCGGTTCTACGCTGGCTTTTCAACCGAGTTGTGCACTAAATTTGGTCCGAGGAATACTAAAAATAACGCATTAAACACCCCGGAGTCTGTTTCTCTGCTCTCTCAGAACGACGGGGGAGTTTATCTTTCTCTTCCTCTTTCTCTCTTTCTCTCTTTCTCTCTCCATACTTCGTGGTATAGTATACTTTCACGTCCGGGACTCTCTTAGCGGGCCGTAAGCTGCCCGGTAAGTTTCGTATTCGTTTCTTCGGTTCGAATAAACTCGATCGCGCGACAAAATTCCTCGAGGATTTTGAAATTGAAGGAAAAAAGGAGAAAAAAATCGAGGAAAAACCCGACGGACGTTTTCTCCTCCGAGTGAATTTTGCATCGACGCTGAAGTACGCGAAACGTCATCGCGGAGCATCGTACGTTTTTTTTTCTCCTTTTTTTTCCACGTTTGTAGAACGAAAAAGGGAAACGATAAAATTGTCGTTCGGCGTGTCTGCGACTATCGAAACAACGACGAAAACCGTGGGACAGTGAAGTGCGAATTGTTGCCGAATAAAGAGCAATTTTTAGGGGAATAATTATCGAGAATCGACGTGGTGCTCGTTGGAGGAGCGAAAAAAATCATTAACGCTCTTCAAATCCCATCTTCGGGAGTTTTTTTTTCAACGCGGTGCTCGTCCTTCGTTTTTCCCTCCTCTTGAACAAATTAGCCAAAACGAATAGCGGAATTGTTCATTTATTTTTCATTCTCGGAGGAATTACGGCGTACTCGTGCGTTTTCTAAAATTAGACCCGCGCGTCGCCGACGGATTCGCCTATAATCATAACAACACCCCGCGATCCCGAGATACCTTCGTTGTCCATCGTTTACGGAAGATGAAAACAAAAAAGGAGAAGAAAAATCAAGTCGAATCGCGTTGTTCGAGAGTCCCGCGATAGAAAAGTTCTGCGGTGGCTGGAATTATTCCTGAAATTATTCCGTTTCCTGTTTCAGGGTGGTACCGTACTGGGCGAGCCGTTGAGAGTCGAAAAACTCGGCGAGACTTATCTGTCATACTCGATATTTCTCGAGTACATCAACGGCCTTGGTTCCTCGAAATTCGCGTAAGTTGATTATTTTTATTTTTTCCTCTTCCTCTCCGAGATTACGTAAGAGTCGAGAGAAAAAAACGAGACTGTTTCTCACGCATTTTTCCTTCCCCTGCAGATCCGGCACTTACAACTTGTTCAAACAGAATTGCAACAACTTCACGGAGGAAGTGAGCAACTTTCTCGTCGGCAAGGGAATACCGAAGTACATTCTCGACTTGCCGGAGGAAATTCTGCGAACGTGGGTGATCTCGACTCGCGATTTTTCATGAAAAATTCGCGACGAAAAAAGGCACTCTTCTGACTTTCCTTCAATTTTTCTTTTCAGACCGCTCGGACAACAGTTGTCACCGTTGATAAACAGCCTGACGAGCGGGGCGAGCGCCGGTTTCACGGTCGGCCAGAGATTCGTCGAGGCGCGAATTCAGCGCGAAGCCTCGCCGGAGTATCAGCTGTTGAACACAGAGATCGAAGAGGCGAGATTGAACTCGCTGGCCTTGGAGGAAAGGAGAAACGTGCTTAACGAGAAATTGGCAAAAAAGGAGCGGAAAAAGAAGAAAAAGAAGAAGGAAAAACGGGAGAGGAGCAACCGCGAGAGCGACGGTAACAGCACAGGGACGAGCAATTGTTGTCCGGAAATGGCGGACGAGGGTACGATTAGCGAATCGCAGCCGAGCAACGGTGACCTTGGCGCCGAGATGTTGCCGTCCGACAGGGTGCTGCAGATGGAGGCCGAGGAGAAGCTCGAAATCGAGGAGAAAAAACGGCAGCGCGATCCGCCGTTGGTCTTCAAAAACGTCGTCGACGCCAGCGCCGAATTCGACGCGCTCTGTCGTCTCCTCGAGGGCAAACTCAACGACACGGAAGTCACGAACCTCGATGAACTGCGACAGTACATCCTGGAGAACGAGGGCTCGTGGGCTCTCGGTGACAATTTCCTCAATTTCGTCGGTAAGAAAGTTTCACGATCGATTTTCCCATACAAAGATGGTTCTCGCGAGAGAGCTGGTTTCATTGAAAACATTGACTTGAAAAAAAGAAAGAAAACAAACCATGGAAAAATGCCCAGGTCGGATATTGTACGACGAGTCGCTGGACAGCGAAGCGAGGGTCAAACTCCTCGATATTCTTTCCGTCGCGGCGTTGAAGGACGACGTTATCCTCTTGCTTCATCAGGACAGGCGCGAGCATACGATAATGAATTTTGCATTTGACATCGACCGTCATCCGAGCGAGGAGCAGCTGGCCCTGGCGCAATTTGTGAGTTTTTCGAAAATCTGTGAAACAAAATGCTCCCGTGTAAAAAACGAGGCTAAAAAGGCGGTTTTTCAATGTTTATCGTAGCCCTGATACTATCTTCACAATTATCTGGATTATCTTTTCGAAGACGTGGAGGTCTTTGCGTTCGAGTATTTATCGTCGTTTTGCCCTTTTGTTGAACCTCTGTTCGCCTTTTTTTCTCTCGTTCAAGATGGCGAATATGTTTGAGAATCTCAGCAGCTCCGAATGGCTGCTCTACATATCCGAATGGCAGCACAATAATCAGAACATCAGCAACATCAGGGTAACCACGAAAGTGGCCGTTCACTCGCTGCTCTCGGATTTGCCGGGTCTTTCGACGCGGGGCGCCGCGATAATACACAATCTCGCCTGCAAGGAGGTAAAAACTGTGGTCTGTATTACCTCAAACGCTTAAAGGTCTCTTAAAACTCGTTACTCTCGTTTTATTTTTGTCCAATTTCACGTAACACACGCTCGACTATTTGCCGTACGATGTTGCAAAACTGCTAACGATCTTCGATCTCCGCAATGAGAATTTCGCGCGCTCGACACTCGACGCTCGAACCACGGTCATTTTCAACGACAACGCGATGATTGAGCCATCGAAAAATCCGGAAAACTCGATTTCTCTTGAAAAAAAAGAAAAATAAAGTTTTCCGACTGTTTCCGGAAATCAAAGCGGGTGAAATATTCTCAAACACGTTTGCCGAATAATGTATTAATTTTAATTAACATCGATGAATCGCCAGATCTAACAAAGCGATTACGAAATATTTCACGATTTCTCTTCGTCAAAGTGATCGGCGATAATCATCGAATTTCCATGTTGCGAATTTTTGGCGAATGATTCTTCGACATTGGCGAGAAAAATATCGTTGCGACGCTTTGAGGAAGAGAGATAACACGGAATTACGTATCTCAATGCGGCTTTGTCCTAACAGAAGTGCTGCCTTCCGCGACAACAGCGGCAATAATAAAACAAACACGTTATTAATGATTTACGAGTCGGAAGAGAAAAAAAGTCGACGATGGTCGTGAAAAATTCCGGGCGAGTTTGCATCTAAATTTTGCGAAAGCTCAGTGTGTACGCGGCTTTCGAGACCCGCTTTACGGTGGACCATCGCGAGTTTAACATCGAAACAAATCGAATTTCGCGCGATCAAAGATAAAAAAATTGAAAAAAAATAAAGATAAACGTAGCAAAAGAATTTCGACTCTTCAACGTCCCCGATGGTCGACCGTCGTTGACAACGCGGGTCTCGATTTCCATTACGAACGGATCCTTCTGTAGTTCGGATATTTCGACCAATTTTGTTTTCAGAAAATGAACAAAAGCAAAAAGCTCCGGCAGCTTTTACCGAAAGGCAGCATTTCTAAGGTACCTGTCTCAAGTATATTCTTCACGTTATAGTTCTCAAAAAAAGCGAGCAAAAAGCAAAGAAACATAAAATTCCCGCATCGAGGCAATTTAGCGAAACCGGAAGAAACGCAAAGACGTTTTATTCGTGCAAAAATCGTCGATCAACGAGCAGAGTGTAGTTTGACGAATCGTCGTTGTCAGACGGGAGGAAAGAATTTTTCCGAGCCCTCGAACGAATTTGTCGATCGTATTGACTCTTCTTTCGCGTTGAAACTTTCAGGTTTTCGACGACGTTGCCGTTGAATTGACGATGGCGCTGCTGCAGTACTTCAACGGCAATCCACCCGAGGAGCAGCTGTACGCTTGCATGAAAGCGCTCGCCAGATTTACGCAAATAAGCGGACAGGAAGTGCCCCAACTCGTGCAGATGATCGGACCCGAGCCCAACAAGTTTCGCGGCGCGTCAGCGAGAATCGACGAGCTCATCGATCAAATCAACAAGAAACTGCGTTGAATATAACCGTTTTTTTTTTCTTCTTCTCTTTTCATTCTTCAAACGACGCAATGCCCATCCTCGAATCTTCTCAAAGTCTGTAAAGAAGAAAAATCGCTTCCTGGACGAATTTGCGAACCGGAGAAGAATGGAATGTCTTTTTTTTCATCCTCGTTAAAACTCTCCGAACGTTGTTAATCGCGTAACGTAGAAAAATGTGTTTATCTTCGGCGTGTCGATAATCGATTATCGCGAGAATCGATCGTTCAGTTTGATCGAAAAAATCGACGGCATTTTCGAATCACCGAAGATGTTTCGATGGAAAAGAATTGCGACAATTTGGGAATCGCTTTGTCCCGTAACTTTTCTTTGAAAAAAATGTGTTTCAACGACATTTTGCACAATTAGGGTGTCGGGAATACGCGTTTGGGTATCGCGACTCGACGAAGTAGTTTGGAATTTTGACTAATCCTTACTTTCTTTCTTCTTTTTTTGATAGAAAAATCCATTTTTAACCCATACTCGTGTTCATCTTTGTTAAAAATTGTTACGTAATGTTTACTAATCGACGATGATTATCTGTAATTAGTAATCGCTTGTTAATTTATAACGTTAGGTTTATCGCCGCTGAGGTCGCGATTTTTCACGTTTGAGTATATAATGTTTATACGAGTTTCCATTAAAGAAAAACAAAGAAAGTTTGAACAATTTTCCAAACGCGGCGGTTTTCCCTTGGCATTTTTCTTCGGCCGGAAACGAAAGACTGTGTTGCGCGTTCATGATTATCGGGGAATATCGTTCGTTGCTTCGAGAAAAATGTTTTCTTCGAAAATTGTTGAATTTTCGATAAGTTACATTTCCGAATTTTCACGCGTTTTTTCGTAGCCTATTTGCACAAAAAACATGCCAAACAAGGATAAACGATTGTACAAATATCGAAATAAACATCGAGACGAATGAATATTTTGGAAAAATTACCACACGCAGGCCGAACAAGCGTGAACGAAAAACCGCTCGGAGTCTCATTTTGCGTCGAAACGTTCGCTCGAAAATTGGGCTGTCTCTCGAAAAGTGCATCGTCATAATTTCACACGATTCATCATTTCCGTATTGATTTTGCGAAGATAAAAAAAAATCGTGCAACGACTCTGCTTTTTCACTTTTGAGTTTCGAAACTCGTGGAATTCTCGAAATCTCACGGAGATGGATCGAAAATCGGAGGTCGAGGTTCTTCTCTCTTCTTTTTTCCCCCAATTTTTTCACCTTTTTGGCGAAACACTTTTCGTCATTAACGCTGCATCAATAAAACGGAATTACGTTTGGTAATGCCGCGATTCTCGAGCGAACGTGCCTTATCTGTACTCCCTAATGAATTATTGCTCTCGTTTGTACAGACTTACAGAGAGGAAAAAAAAAAGTTAAAAAAAGATCGAAGAGCTCCGTTACACATCCGACGACCGAATTAATCTCGTTTGAAAAATAAAAACCAGCGTCGGGATGAAAACGATGTGAAAAAAAATGCGCAGTCATACTCGCACGTGCGTTAATGACGTTAGACTCGAGAACGATTTTTCTCCACTAGCAATTAAGAAAGTAATACAATAAAAACAAAATTGTACGGTTTTTCGAAAAATTCGCTACTTTTTTTTCCCGACGCTCGGCCCGAATTTCCAGGTCGAGGGAAATCACGGAAAAACATACTTTTGAAAAATCGGCATAATCGAAGGCTTCGATTTTGAAGACCTTTCGCGCAGAGTTAATTCGCGCTCTGGTCTACTAAATTATCGTCATTCTTCCGTTGTTCCCTATCATCGCTGGAGGAATCTTATCTCGATATGTAAACGAGAACACCTATTGCATTGCACGGTCTTTTTTTCTTCATTTTTAAGGGGAAAATCCCGTAAATGTTTCATCAATGGAACAGTCTCGGAGAATCTCTCGCAGTCATCGTCAGTGTCGTTGTTCCCGGAGGGATTCGTCGGGCGAAATCGTCCAACGGTCACAAAAGCCACTGCGTTTGCGATTGTGAAGAAATTGAACAATAAGATTTATTCAATTTTATTATCGTTTTATCGGCTCTTATCGCTTTGTTTTTTCTGTAATCTCGTTGGAAAGATCGCTCGTCAAGTTCGCCCGAGCAATATTCTTTTTTTCCTTTTTTTTCCCACGAGATAAGTTTTGATTCCTTCAGCGGTATGCCGTCGATGCGCTGAGATTGACGAAATAATTGTTTTCTCCCTCCGACGGAGGAAATTCAGAAGTAAGTGATTAAACTCGCGATGGAACATTTTTTTTTTTCGCAAAACTCAACGGTGCGACGAACGTGTAGTTCAAAGTTTGGTCAGAGACGGGAGAGCGTTTTGGCGAAAATTAATCGCGAAGAACGAAAATTACGTATTTTTCCGCGCAGTTTGACGTTTTCCTGGGTTTTTTTTTCCTTTTTTGCATAAGCGAGAGAGTGACGTTGAAAAATGATTTGTAAACAGTGTCGAAGATCACGATGGAGAAGGAAGTGGACGAGGACAAATTTCGAGATTTTAAGCAAAGAAAATCGGAGGATGAGAAAAAGTGGGCAGGAGAATTGCTGAAAAAATATGTACCCATCGCGCGTTGGCTGCCGAGATATTCGAAATTTTGGGCGGTTTCGGACTTTATCGCCGGAATCACTCTTGGACTGACGATGATACCGCAGAGTATCGCTTACGCCTCTCTCGCCGGTTTGACGCCGCAGGTGATAAAAGCACAGCTGACTGAATCGTTTTGTTGCATTTTTTTTGCAGCATCGGCACGTAGAAAATTGCATTTCGTAAAAAAAAAAGAATTCCATTTAATTCCTACGATTCTTATGACGAATAGTCACAATTTGGGTAACGAAAGTTTGGGTAGCACGTGACGAAGCTTTTTCGTCAACGATCAATTCTGAATCTCTCAACGAATATATTTTTTATTCATCGATTTTTTTTTTTCGCAGTTTGGACTGTACTCGTCGTTCATTGGTGGTTTTATTTACGTGTTTTTCGGCACGATAAAAGAGGTGTCGATCGGTATTACGTCGCTGATGGCTCTCGTGACGGTTTCGTACACGAGAGACATGCCGGTCGAGTTTGTGACACTACTCACGTTCATTTCCGGTCTCGTTCAGTTCATCATGGGTCTGTTCGATCTTGGATTTCTCGTTGATTTCATCTCGATGGCTGTCACATCCGGTTTCACATCGGCAACATCGATCATAATAATAGCCTCGCAGCTCAGAGGACTTTTCGGGCTCAATTACAAATCGGGAAACGTCATTGACACCGTCGTTCAATTTTTCAAGCACGTCAATGAGGTTAAACTCGCCGATACCGTCCTCGGCTTGACCTGCATCGTTCTTCTCCTCCTGCTGAGAGTACGACATTTCGTTCTTCGATTTTTCGCTCAAGATTTATCTTTTAGTCCCCCCCCCACTTAATATCTCATCTTTCGAAAGACATCGATAAATCGAAAAAGAAATTCGTTACACTCATTATTATTTTTCTAGGTTATGTTTTTCGTAAAAAAATTGAAATATATTTTCGTCAAAGAATTCCGTACGTTTATCGTACACGCTTTCACCTACGAAGAATCAAAAGCTTGGGACGAAACATAACCATATCCGTTCGAAACGCGTGAATTCGCGTTTTTGTTGCCGAATTTCAGAAACTGAAGGACGTCGATTGTTCGTGCTTCAAGGGGAATTCGGGTGACCGAGGGATCGTTGTGTTATTGGAGAAAGTATTGTGGTTTTTGTCAATCGGCAGAAATGCTCTGGTGGTGTTCGTGGCTTCGCTAATAGCGTTTCATTTGCAAAACGAGGCTGGTACGACGCCTTTTGTCACATCCGGCAAAGTAGCTTCTGGTTTACCGCAACTGTCTCTGCCGCCATTTTCGTGTCGGGTGGGAAACGAGACTTACAATATTATCGACATGTGCAAACATCTTGGCTTCGGCATGATTATGGTACCTCTCGTTGGTGTGTTGACCAACGTTGCCATCGGTAAAGCTTTCGGTAATGCATGACTTTTCTTTTTACGTTTTTTTTTGAAAAATAAAACGAACGTGTCTGGCCGAACCAAGTCCCGCGTGAAGTTGCCAAGTTACTAAGGATATATAACCACAAAGTTCTCTGCCGGGACACGGTACGGACCGATCGCAGCGCCTCTTTATTTAGTTTATTCATTATTCAGTACCATTCGTACTTAAGTCGCTAGTGACTTAGTTCGGCCAGCCACCGCTCGAGTCAAGAAAAGAACCGAAATACTACATTACCCACAAAATTCCCTAGGAAAATAAATTTGTCAAAAATCGTCGTTTTACGTATTCCAATGCACGTTGTACATCCTTAATATGTTTCGTTTTGACGCAGTTCACGATTCTTCTCTCGAAGCCAGCCAAGAAATGCGAACGCTCGGATTGTGCAACCTGGCCGGAAGTTTGGTGTCCTCGGCGCCGACTTGCGGCGCTTTTACGCGCAGCGCTGTCAGCAGCGCCAGCGGAATTCAAACGCCGCTCGCAGGTGTTTACTCCGGTAATTTATTTCACAAAACATTTTCGGAATTCGACAAACTTCAAAGTTTGGTGCTCTCGATATTTTGCAATTTTCTCAATTAATGCATCGTCGTATCGCAGGTAGCATGACGCTGTTGGCATTGAGTTTTCTCACGCCGTACTTTGGCTTCATACCAAAGGCGACCCTCGCAGCGGTTCTCATATGCGCAGTAATCTTTCTCATCGACCTGAATATATTCACCATTTTGTGGAAAGGATCCAGTACGTAGTGATTTTTTTTCTTCCCGTTGCCAGAAATTCCGACGACGACGATCAAACTTTTTCTTTCCAGAGTGGTGGGATTTTATCGCCATTTTTCATTTTATTTTCGCAGAACGCGACGCTTTTACCGCCATCTGTACTTTAGCCTCGTGTCTCGTTTTCGACGTCGAAACTGGACTCTTTGTCGGTACTCTGTTGAACGCTCTGTATCTTCTGTACCTCTCGGCGAGACCGAACATTGAAATTTCACACAAAAAAGTATTACTTTTTTTTCGAGTTACATGTAATTACAGATTAATCGTGTCTTGCGATGAGAAGAAAAAAAAGATCGCTTTATTTCGTCCTCGAGCGAAGAAATATTTTTACTTTTGACTTTTTTCTTCTTTAAGACGATCTTGGGAAACAAATATTTATTAATCAAACCGGAAATCGGTTTGTTTTATCCCGCGATCGATTATCTCGTCGCAAAGATAACCGAAATCGCTCACGACTGCGAGGATGGGATAATTCCTCTTCTCGTTGACTTTGAGAGACTTCAGGGAATCGACTATACCGCCGTAAAAGTAATTACGACAAAACAAAGAATGTCTTTATGCAAATTTCTCACTCGATGGATTTTTTGTATTTAACGCAAATTCGTGTCTTTCGTTCGTTCGCAAGGGAATTCAGAGGCTTTTGAATGCTTTCGAGGAGAAGGAACAGCGTTTATTTTTCGTCAACGTCAGTCCCAAGGTCAAGCTAGCAATCGTCACATTGTCCGATAATTTGAAGAATTTCAGGACGATAGATGGCGAAGCTTGTCTCATCGACATTCTAGGTAATTCAACGGGTTCATTCGACTCTTTTTAATGTCATTAATTTTCGCAAAAAGCATTAAACATTTCGAAGCGTCAATCGCAGAATCCGAACTGAGTAAATGTCCCACCGAGCCGATAATCACCGTCACGGGGGATACAGAGATGCAGCGAAAGAAAATTCGATCATCTTCACTCGAGATGAAAGCCTTGGATTCTCGGGAAAAGGAATCTCTTTTAAAGGATAACAAAGACGAAAGAGTCATCGACGCCTCCTCGAAACAATGAATAAACGCGATAACGTATTATATAGAATAATGTCGATAATAAACTAATTGTAACGTGTATGTATTCGAAATTATGAAAATTGAATTTCGAATTCGAACTTGACGTGCGAAAGAATATGCATATAAATAATGTTACTGCGAGCAAAACTGTCATGGTGGCGGCGCACGCGCGGACGCTCTTCTGCCGAATGTAAAATCACACACAGGCACGCGTACGAAAACAAATCTATACGCGTGGCACACTCTGTATTTCCCTCCGCATGAATGTGCACGTCAGTCTCTCTCTTTATCCCAGAGAGCAGAGAGTCTCTCTCTTTGGCACACGGCCACGCTCGCGTGTGTATTGTGTGTTTCTCCCATTTCCCCACTTGGCAGCGCTGCACGCATCGATGAGATCGAACGTGTGCGCCATCCCGCGGTAACCTCTGCAAACTCCGTGCCAAGCAATGGAGGCTCATTTTCGATAAAATTCCGTGGCTGGTACGTAATGTATTTTTGAGGGTGTTTAAAGTGGATTTTATCGTGTGATAGTGAGACTTTCCTCGACTGTGAACGCCGTTCAACGCATAGACGCATAGGTGAGTCGATAAATAAAAACGTAGTTACTTTTAAACGCGTTAAACATCCTGCTGCGTGCGGTATCTCCGCTGTAGCCTGTTTGGTGGGGATTAAAAAATATAAATATAACCTACACGGATGCCACTTGTCGTATACGTATACACGCTCCGAAGCGTAAAGAAGCGTGTAGCGATGAGTGTCGAGCTGTCACGAGGGGGAAGGGAGGATGAACATTGGAGCAATTCACGCAAATTCGTTGTTACGATTGAGCGTTGTTACGTATATTCGGCTAGAGACCATTCGGAGAAACCAAGACAAATCGTCTTCCGTGCTTCGTCGATGGTTCGCGTCGAACGTATGTCAATGACGTTTCAGTGAAACGAAAACTTTTTTTTTTCCAAAACTGGTTGCCATATTGGCGATTCGGCACACTGTCGCGCAAAGTGTACGCGGGCTGGGGGGGGGGAGCGAAAAAGAAAAAGAAAGAAAGAGAACACGACCAAGAGAGAGAGAGAGAGATGCAAAGATTTCACCGCGTCGATAATTCTTCACGTGCGTTCGTGTGCAAGTGCGGATCGCACGTTCGTTCCTTTTTTCATATTTCGATGCTCCTCCCGAGAATACGGAATTTATGTATTAATTAACATTACGATGAGAACGATGATGATTTAAATACAACAGAGTGGATGGGCATTTATCTCGTTATCTACGACTGGTATGTAGATTGAATCAATGCGCGTGCGCCGTGTGTGTGTGTGTGTTTAGATCTATATATACGCAGTACAGTTGAATATACACGTACAGAGGAGAAACGCGGGTAATTCAAAAGGTTAACCGTGTGTACGGTAAACGTTGGTCAGCGAATTGTTGCGTGTGCACACGACCCTACAGCTTATTTGCGGGTCTCTTTTTAGACGCTCGCTCGACTCTTTTTGCATTATCGTATACTCCTCAATGCACATTTCTAAAGAAATTTTCCATCGTTTTATTTGAGCGATAAATATACGTATATTAGGGTGTTTCACATTCAGGCAACACTTTTCTTTGTTTTTCAAAAAAAAAAAAAAAGATTCTTATATTTTTTGGAACTCTGAAAATTGATACGGATCCTGTTGACGTTTCGATACATTTTTGAAAGAAAATATCCAAGCAGGCAGGGGGTAGAAATTTAAAAAAATATTACAACCACCCTGATACGTGTATTATATACGGACTGTTGGCGTGATAAATCGTTCGTTCTGTTTTTTAACGAACTGTGGCGTACATGTATAATGCTCGTAGAATTTTTCTGTTCTGCAATTGTGCAAAAAATATTACGTGCGATATGGACGTTCGAATTTGCTGACGACGCGACAAAGTCGGATCTTTATGCCATTTGTAAACGAAGCTTGTATGCTCGACGATAATAGCAAGGATAGAAAAATCGATATTTCCAAAGCAAGCATAGAATCCCGTCAAATTTCGCAATGACGCAAAAGGCAGCAGGACAATGACACTATTTTTTAACTTTTGCGAGTGTTTTGCATGGTTCCTCCAGAAGATATTGATGAAGATCTTTTTTTGATGAACTAACTCTTGAAAAGATCAATTTTTTCAGCTTTTAAATTGTGGTGGCACGGTGGTATTTCCTTTAGTTTTTTTTCGAATGAATTGTACGTTTGCACAGCAGTAAAATCATCGTGGAATATTCACGAGTTGGATTCAGCATTAAACTGACATTTCTCATTCGCAAATTCATAGGGAAAAGCGTATGAAGAAAAGAAACAAGAACGAAAAAGTAGTTACCGACTTGCACCAACGTTTTGCGAACTTTTGACCGAATGTAAGAGGGTCAGGGTTGAAACTAGGTCGATTTCTCGTTGAACGTCCAAGTACGTATGAGGAATAGTGAAAAATGATATACACATACGTGTGTTTGGAATAAACAGCCAGTCTTTCTTCGTGTTATTACGTCCTATCGTATGCATACGGAAAATATACACGTATATACATTGTGGGAGTGTCTCAGGAATGTGGTCACGCTGCCTGCGTTTACTTCTCTTTGCTCGTTTCGTGACTCTCGCGAAATCCCTGCGTTCATGCAGCAGCGCTCTCGTGCTTCTCTCGCTTGTAACTCGAGTCTCTCGTTGGCGGGAAACGTTTATTCTCATTACCGTGATACGTTATGATTGAAATTAAACTAATTACGAAAACAAACATATACAGGGTGTTCCAGAATTCAAATTCATGAATTCAGGCCAAAATAGGGAAGGAAATTCGACCGAGAATGTAATTTTCTTGCAATTTTTACTTGTTATCCAGACAAGTTCAGATCCATTCATAATTTGTAGGTTATGAATTGGAAAAATTGCAAAAATTCGTGTTTTTCTTGAAAACGATGAACATTTTCGAGGAATCTGAACAATCAGCCACTTTTTGCCACAATTCTGCACTGGTGGCGTGAATTTTCTCCCGATCGGTCGTGCCGTTTCGGAAAAAATAGAAAACGCGTTTTCGAGGCGTCGCCATCTTCGTTCTCGCGTCAGCCACAGCGCGCGCGTCGCTCGAAAGTTCTACCGGCCGCGTCCGCAAATGTGCAAAGTACTCTATGCGAATATATATACACTTGTATATAAGCAAAGAAAAAAGCATCGTGCATAAATATGTACATCAACTCGGGTTTCGTAATCATATATATACCGGTATGAAATAGCTGGAAGGAGAAGGTCGACCTTGCCCCGCAACCGCCTGAATGCTTGTTGCCAAGCTACATCGATGTATATAAGCTCTTTTTCGCTCTTTTTTTACATCACACACACTCCACACCTACACGCACTAACAAGTATTTACTGCCCCGGCTATTCGCGCGGTTTATATATAGATGCAAAAAAAATAAATCGTAAAACACACACAAAACGTATTCGATGTGTGGATTCAAACGTATTTGCGTATATATATATACTTATCGGTTGGATTACATGTTGGTGTACATATGTAAGTGGCCGCTTCGCACTATGTGTACAATATACGTGAAAAAAAACAACAACAAAAAAAACGAACGCTCGTACGTACGAGATTGAGACAACGCATGATACGCGAGCTTTTCTTTACGCAAATTCACGCGAACACGTAACATCGAGCCCACTGTCGAACGCAACCAACATTGTTTTCACTACACTCGAGCACGAAAATACGAATAAACGAGCTTGCTTCCTTGATCTTTTTCCTTCCCTCGCTGCGAGTGCAACAGATACATTGATTTTTCCATCATGTTTTCTAAACAACGCTTATTTCAACTTGGGAGGAGATTCGTCGGATGGCGGAGTGCCTAAAGACTGTTTCATTCCCTATTTAGCGTTGACACTCCAGCATCCACTTTTGGGACACCCGGTATATGGGAAAATGTACTTGACGGGAAAGGAATATAAATTTTCCCAATGCTTATCGAATTTTTTTCTTCGACAATTTTCTGTCGGATTTTCGTATGATGATCGAGTATTCCATGTTACCCCATTCTATTGCGCTTCCATCGAGACAGTACTCACGCGATATTTTTAAAGATCGCATTATGGTTTTGTCAATTTTTCGATTCAACCGTGCATGAGAGAAAGAAGTGATGTTGGGGATGCGTGTGCCTATCGATCGCGTGACACTGCACTGCTGGTTGTGTCTCTGCGGCGATGGTGCACGTTTGTGTGCACGCTTATTCTCACTAGAGTCGAGCCGACATGGAGAACTTTGTCCTTTGAGCGAGTGCGAGCTCTCGAGCGCCTGGGACTCGCTTTTTACCGTATGTCAATAGCGGGGTGCAATGTATATCAAGTTACAAACGATTTGGTCGATATAGGGCAGAATTCCACTGCCACTTCCGGCGTTAGCGTTGTCCACTTCCGCTTTGCTTCCGTCCTCGCTTTTTTTTCAAATTTATATTACAAAATTTGTCGATTGGATTTTTTTAAGATTCCGGCAAGATATTACGAGACGCGTTATTGAAACGGCGTACGCTAGTGTGTTGACTTTCGTTTTCGTGCGAGATACGCGCCATTCTTATCGACATAAGGACCACTCCAAGTACCACGGTTTCCGTTTTGTTTTTCATCGCGAATTTTTAGACGAAAAAATTCGAATACAGTCAGAATTTCAAATGTCCGATCTCTAAGGGAACGGTGATTCTTTAGCCTTTTCATTGTAAAGGAATTTCGTTATGAAAATTTAACGATTTTTTCAGGCGAAAAAGTTCAAGGTCAAATATTGCGAATCATTGAAATCCCCGGATGTATGCCGTGAATATAAGCAATACTAATCTTTCCCCTCTCTCTCTCTTTCTCTCTTTCTCTCTCGATGCCCCCGTTGAGCAATAAACGTACCCTCGCATCGCAATCAAACTGGGCGAACCTCTAATTGATAGCTAATAAATAGACACGAGTGCGCAGTCATGTGTGACACACATCATACGCGCGTTGCTGTCACAGCGGATAATACAGGTCATACCTTTTCTTCCTCTCTTTTATTCGTCGGATACAGGTATTTGTGGACTTTACGAACGTTCAGGAAAATGAATTTTTAAAAGGGAACAATTATTCTCCGACTTTCACGTTATTTTGTAGTTGAGGAATTTTACAGAATCATTTCCGTACTTACAAAAAAGCTGTACAAAAAACAGTCGTTGTTAAATAATAACAGCGGTGAAAAATTCGGAAAACTTTTTTCTTTTTCTAAAATAAATTTGTACGCAGTTTTTATTTTACAAGTCCGTGAAAGGCGAGAAATTTTTATTGCAATGAACCAAGGGACGACAAAAGACGAAAGATGGAAGAGAAAATACTTGGAGTACTCTTGTGATAACCGCGGGTGAGCAGCATCGAGTTGCGGTTTTGGAGTTGCGATAAGTCATAGTAGGGAAGAAGAGCGCCAGAGGGAACAGCGGCGTCGCGACGTCGGCGGCGCCGACGACGACGTCGACAACATGGTCCTGGCCGAAACGTACTATTGCTATATATTTTTCTCAGATCAATAATTTCCGATACGGTCATGAACGAAGTGCCGCGAGCCCCGGAGCTCCAACGCGACCGCGATCATCGAGAGTTTCGCTGCGAAATTCACTTTTGCACTTTTCTGCACAGACGCCATAACGCCATAGAATGCATAGTAATAACAAAGATTACCATTCGCGCGGTCTAGCCTCAAATATTGTCAACGTTCGTTCGGAATTGTGCCAACAGAGGGAGCGTCGAGCGAACTTTTTCTTCTCCATGTTTTCCTCGATAAAAGTTGAGGGTTCTCAAAGTTACAAGTTATTTAAATTAACCTGTAAATTTATGAGCGAGTTTCATCATGTTAGACTTTCGATGTATTTTCTACCGTCTTTTTAATCGAGTTCATTGGGAGATTTTCAAAGCAGTACGAGATTTTTTTTCGTTCTTACGTTTTTGATAGGACTGTCGGGAAATACCTTTTTGACCTTTTTGCAGATGACGAGATTGTTCGTGTAAAAAAATATTTAAACAAAAAAGTACGCAGTACGTTGCTCAGTCGACCGAGGGTATAGCTCGAAGCGGCCAAAGGATGGTTGCGAACGACAAAAGAAGTGCACGCTCTTTTGTCAAAACTTTCGCCTCGATTCATAGAGTTGGGATAATCGAAGGGAAACTTTCGCAAAGATCAAACTTCACGAAATTTCAGCTATAAGAGAATCTCGGTGAAAACTTTGGGTTTTCATAATGCAACGGAAAAGCATGGACTGTAATATATAGTAAGATTGCCGGGTTATTATTCGAGGTACACGTTTTTCGTGTTCGAAAGGATAATAATGAGAAAGAATTTTATTTTTACTCACTTCTTTTTATATTCTTTACTCAAACTTTTTTCAACGGCAAAAATGGAAGGGAAATTGGACGAAAGAGACGCGCTGTCGACGATACGTTGGTCATACTATCATTTTTTTTTACATTATCAGATGTTACAGAATTGTGTAACGCATGAATGTACGATGCGTGAACCGGCTCGAGCGACAATCGAACTCTAGCGGCGCAGCAACGAACTATCCGCCCGTTCCCGCGGGAAAAAGGCAATTGTTCAGTTTTTTTTAAATCTCAATCATAGCTGTTCTTATTACGGATTGTTCGGCATCGTAAACAGCTGATCTCTGAATAACATTAGTCTGTGAAGGAGTCGCGAGATTATGGCACTGCTCTAGATGCGTCATTAACGAATTCTTAACGATCACTTGACTCACAAGGACTTTTTCGAGACGGCACCTTCGCCAGCATTAAATCCAGAGCTAACCTTATGTAGAAGTAACGCAAATTGTATTTCTAAACGGGTCATGAAATTACGTTTATTCTAAAATTATGATTGAGCTTGTTGCCGTCGATTATCATGTGAAATGGGAGAAAAATATTTTTTCTCATGTAGATGAATGTGCATCTTTGAATTGAGACAATTCTGAATTACCGACTGTCAATAATGACCACGGCCAAACATGTATTTTTGCGCGATCGTGCGTTCGGCCAGGACTGAATCTTTCTCGAGTCTTTCACGCATACAAGCCGTCGCAATCCCTGTGATTTCGCACCGAACGAACATGAAACGAAGGAAGAGCAAATGTGAAATGTGAACGTGGCAGCGCCTACGTTGTCAGTGTGCGCCGCCAGTGTCCCGCCACCTCTCTACCGTTGTTACGTCTGAAACGCACAAGCGACGGTGCTGCCACTCACTGCTCCGCGATGCATTCTAGTACTATGTATAATGTTCTGAAAAGAGGGAGAGAGAGAGAGAGAGAACGCGATGAGTCCATGATCTAACGGAGAGGGGAGAAGGAACGCTCGCGGGAATAGCACAGCACAGTGAGGCTAGCGCGCGAGCGTACGCTTCGCCTATTCCGCGCTAGCGAAATAGCTCCGTGCAGACTGTCCGTGTTCTTCGTGGGCTCGAAGCGTAAGTTTTCCCGTGTTCCATCTGGTCCTATTGTTTGTTTATCGAACGAAACATCGAAGAGGAAAAAAAGAGTAGAAAAAAAAACCCCTCGGAAAAAGAATCAGTGCCCGATGTATAATCGCGAATAAAAGTAAAAAAGGGAGAGACATGTCTGCGATGCTCGAAATGCCGCGTCGTTCTATTCACAAAACAGTGTTACGTTACTCTTGTGTTCTCTCGCTTGAACTCTGGTTTTTCATCGGGAAAGACGGAGCTTCGACGACGACGGCCGAACCGAAAAAAGAATACGAGGAATATTAACGTCTACGATCTCTCGCTTCATTTGGGCCGTGGTGCAACATACCGACTGTTTTACTAGCTCTTTCACTCCCTCCCTCTTTCGTTTCTGTCTTTCGTCCGCTCTCCATCTCTCTCTCTGTCTCTCTCGCGGGCACTGTTCGACGACGTAATGAACGACGCGAAGACAGAAACACAGTGTCGTGTGTTCTACTGTAACATCGTACGGTTAACCGTGGAATAGTTTCAATACACATACTAGGTATATAATACATATGTCGGTGTGCGTGTGTCTGTGTATGTGTTGGTTGTACTATACATATACGTGCGTAGTAATGATTGTGCTGTGCGTCGAAAAATCGAAGACCGCGACGGATAAAACAAACTTTGCTCGTGTTTTCATCACAGGTTTTCACGAGTAGTCGCGAATGCACTTTGTGTTTCTTCATCATCCGACTCTTTTTCCACACATTTGAATTCCAAATGCATTCCTCCTATTTATCATGCTGTTATTCTTCGAACGTCGCGCTTTACTTTTTTCTTTTCTTACGTTGTACTGCGCGTCGACATAGCATCGGCAAATATGGCGCAGAGAAAGAGACCTAGGGATTTTATTCGTACCGTCGTATCTCTATGATACTTTTTTTGCCCCCCTTTGTCCACGAGATTTTCGTCTCAAGCTACGAGTGCGCGCAGTTTTCTCTCCGCTCTGTGGTTGCGTATGATGTGTACGTGTGCATCGTTCATGCGCGCGCGCGCTCTCCCATACGTACATCTGTTTGTGTGCATGCTAGAGGAGTCGCGAGAAAGAGAGAGAGAGAGACAGAGGGCTCAATTGCGCGATAAATCTAACCGTGCGATCTTCGCGGCCCGATTCTGTTGCATTTTTTTTTCCTCTCTCCTTTCCCCACGGTGCTGTCTCGTTTGCTCTCGTGTATGTCGTGCATCTCGCATTCGTGTTGGCTGACCTTTCGAAATACCTAAACGCGCGTGACGAAGAGCGACATGATCGCCGCGGCGCGGGGAAAGGGGGCGCTACGACCGCTACAACTATCACATATACTCGGTGTACGGGAGAGCGCAAAAGCTTCGTAATACGTTCTGCGCGAGGAATATTGTGTTTTCCCTCCTGAAATAGCATGCTCACGACAAAAACGTTGCTCTCTCGCGAGTTTTGTGCTCTTGTAGTTTACTCCGACGATACCGCACGAAAAACAACGCGATTATACGTATGTACGTTCACATATGCACGCATGAATAATTTCGAACGTGCCGGCGACCGATCACACTCGGCTCCTCCAAGCTTTTTTTGGTTATGTTGCGCGTGTATAGGAAGTAATTCGTCTGTTGCATAATCATTTCGAGTGGTTCGCGGCGAGTGAGACGCAGAGAAAAAACGTACCGCGAATGAGCTTTTTCGAGATTTCTTTTTCATTCTCGAGCTTTTTCTTTTACATCCGAATGTTCGATATACTATGCGAGATTTTAGTTACAACCAACTACGTATAAATGAAAGATATTCCGTACAGAAATTTTCAAAAACCTTGTCGAGACGATCGCGGCAAAAATTCAAGATTCTCAAAACGTCTTGCGTCGAGCTATTTTTTTTTTTTTTGACTCGACAAAACTTGCAACGTATTTTTTCTCATTCGTTCGCAGATCTTGGTTTCTATGCATTGCCTGCCAAAGAAGAACTGAGCCCAATGTTTCCACACAATTCTAGTTCACATGAGATTTCTACCGAAACAAATGCCTTCGTACAAAATTCCAAGGTGAGCGCTCGAGGTTATCAGCGACGCCGATTTAGCCGACAAAAGCTCAAATTCAAAACGAATCGTTTCCATATTTAATGAATTCTGTTCTTCTCGTTTCCCAGGGGGATGTAGTAGTATTAGAGGGAAGCAGTCTGAGAGGGGCGCGGGAAGGGGAACGACCAGAGCATGCTAGGTACTGTGATATCGAATTCATAAACAGCAGCATGATGGCAGCACCTATCAGCCACCCCAAAGCTACCGCCGCCAATGACTTCTTAACCGTCCTGCCACGCCAATCTGGTGAGTTTACATTTACGACTATCGCGACCGCACGATACACGAACCGAAAGTTTCAAACGCACCAAAGATAGTTTAAAATCGTTTCGATAATTCGAGAATCAAAAGATTCGAAATAAGCATCTCGAGAAACACAGTAGGACGGTTTGCGGAGGAACAGACGATTGTCGCGCGAAAAGAAATTGAGAGAGGGTCCGAATTAACGAGGGGGATTTTGGAATTCGCAGGTGAGCTCAGCTTTGCCGGTGTAGGCGAGGCCTGCCAGTCAGTGGCAAAAGAAACCACAAAAAACCCAACAAATCACCTTCTAACCTACGATAATAATAATAAAGTAAATAACCACAACAATGCAGAACATAATCATCACAAGTACAGAAAGCAAAAAACACCGGGCTCGCTGTTTGGTCAGCAGCTAGGCAGCTCCGCCGTTACGTCTAAGTCTACGTGTAAGCCGTTAAGTGATAATAAGGATAGCTTTAGCGATGTAAGCGTTAGGGTACTAAAAGTAAGTGTACGCTTAGTTGTAAAAGTGAAGATGGGTGATACGCGGAGCACCGCTGGGGTACCTAGCCTAGTTAGGATACCCAAGTCTGATCGCCCCCAGCGGCAGTCGCGTCTCGCCAACATTGTCGACAATTACTCCTTACTAGGGTCCCGCCTTGACCACGGCGAAAACAATAAATTTAAGGCTAACATTAGTCTCGTAAGTAATAATTATTATTGTAATAATAACTCAAAGTCTGTGATATTGCTCAGCTCAACCAGTCACGGTGACAACTATCTCCTGGCCGAATTCGGCCTCGCTGGCGTAGACGCTGAAAACCCGGTTAATCTAGTTGTTGATCATTACGACGAGAACGATACAAAAGACGATAACGATCGTGCGAAAAACGACGATAATTCTTATCACTACCGACATCATTGTCATCATCATCATCATTATCATCATCATCATCATCATCATCATCACCATCAGCATCATCATCATAGCTATCGACACCACGACAGCCTCAGCAGTAAAACTAACGAAAACTGGGACGACGCGAGATCGATCGCGAGTCCCGTGGATATCGATCCATCGAATAATCATACCGCGAGGTCGTCGACTTTGTCGTTTTCGTCTTCTTGTCCGTTATCGTTCACGTCGCTGTCGCTGAAGCGCGCCACTCGCGAACACGAGATGTACAAATTGTACGTGAAAACAACGACGAAGGATTCGTCATCATCGAGAAGCATCGAAAAAGCTCACGATTTTCAAACGAGAAGCATCGAGAAGCCGACGAGAGAAGGAGGAGAAGAAGATGATGAAGATGAAGATGAAGATGGAGAAGCTTCAAAGACGAAAAAATCGTGTCTCGTGCGAAATCATTCAAAGGCGCATCACGCCAGTTCTTCCATTACGCTTATCGTTTGCAAAAACGAAATCACCGACCACACATTGCAATCTTTCCTGGATAATCTCACTAAAAAACGAGCCACGTCTCGCATTACGACTACAAATAATTATCTAATAGATCGCGTCACCGTGATCGAGCTGAAGCAACGCATATGTGTTCCATTATTGTTAATGATTGAGGGGTACAATGACAATTGCGCGAATAACGACGATTACGATTATTATCTTTATTATTATTATTACTATTACAACAAAAACAAAAACAACAACAACAACAAGAAGATTGATAATAACAACGTTGGTAATATCGTCGCTCGGAGCAAAGTCAACGAGGAAGGAACGGGGGGGATGAATAACGAAAGCTACGACGACAACCACGACAATTATGATTACGACGACGAGACGATGAATTTTATTAACAATAATCAAGATGTTATCGAAGATATTGTTAACGTCGCTGTGTGCTACAAGACTAGTTATAAAACGACTACTAATATTAGCGCGTTAGGGTCTCAAAATGATGGTATTAGACGTACCGAAGCAACAATGTTTACTGTTGGTGCTCTTTCATTTCAGGATAAATTAAAGTCTAACGAGCCTCTCAACGATAGTTTTAAGGATAACAAGTATCAAGTGTCTACTAAAGTTGATCTTGAATCTAACTCTGCGTACGTTAAGTCCGTATCTAAGTCTACGCCGAGCGTTAAGTTTAGCGATAAGTCTGAAGCGTTTCGCGTGAAAGTTTACGGAGGGGAGATGATGAAGGAGAATTACAATGACGACGACGACGACGACGACATCGACAAAGACGACTACAAAATGGACGAAGATTACGACAATTACGACGACGATGATGTTGATCATGAGGAAGCTCGAATTGGCGCAACTGACGAGATTATAACGAATAACGATGTTAAGAGTGTCAGTAGTAAGATCGTCAACATTCCTAAACCGACTACCTGCGAGCCTACGATGACGCTTAAATGCCAATCAGCCACCGTCACATCCCAAACAAACGATGTACCTGCATCTCGTGGGGTTAATCACACGAGTTATCACGACTTTAATGATATCGATCGCAACGACGATCAATTACGCGTGAGAATCGCCGATGATTCCACCAGCGATGATCTTGAATCGTCACCGCCGAACGATGACGATCACGCAATCTCTTGTCCTCGTAGTAACGATGATTATACGACAATAACGGGACATGCCGTCGACCGCGTCGAGCAGCGCCATCTTGACGCGGAAATCATTGATAATATACACATCGACGAGGCGAAACGATCGGAGCGTCGAACCAACGAAAATCATCATGATGAAACGAAATTTAACGAGCGCTCGTCGATCCTCGTGTCGCGGATTCGCACCAACATCGAGGCTTACCGCGACGTTTGCCGCGACAACGACAACGCTTTTGACGACAGACGCAACGAGTACAAAAACGCCATACTCGATATCGTGTTCGGGGCTGATCACTACGCCAAGCTCAACGAACGATGTTCCGCGAGATTCCGCCGAGATGTCGCGAGCGAGTACAAAGTACGTTGGGGAATACCGACGATGCTGGGTCTGTGCGGAGGGGGTGAAAGCTCCTTGAACAGCGGCGGCGGAGCCAACTGGGGATCCGCACCTGCCACGACACCCAACAACAACAACAATAACGCTACTCAGTCAGGTTGGGGCGGTACACCGGGGAATCCACCAGGAAGCGCTGGTCCACCGAGCAACTGGGGTGGCAGCAACGTCAACCGACCGGTCACCGGAAATCCCAACTCGAATCAGAATCAAGGACCACCCGGGACGCAGAATAATCCCGGTGAGGCCAAATTCCATTCCGCGTATCTATCTTTTCACTCAAAAATCAGACTCGAGAACTCGACCGCTTGTCCATTTTGCTCCCTCCTTCGCTATCGTCCGGCTCAACGAAATTTCAATATCCCCCCTTGTTTCGTCATCCAACAGTGAGTATAAGCAAAGTCAACAATCCGAACCAGCCGGGCAATCCTCAGTCCGGACCACCGACTTCGCAGTCTTCGAATCCGACTCAGGGCGGTCAAAACAGCGGCGGCCAATGGTCGCAGGGCAAACCGAACAATCCGGTTGGCCCTGGCGGGCAAAATCCAACGGCGCAAAATAACAACGGCAACAACGTGCCGCAACAGCCGCCGGGCTCGAGCGCGAACAACAATCAAGTCACCAATCCGGCCCAGGGTACGGTGGCGACGACCGGCGGCACCGCGGTCTCCACGAATCCATCAACGAAAACGCAGCTCGAACAATTGAACACCATGCGCGAGGCGCTCTTCAGTCAGGACGGATGGGGTTGCGTAAGTGGCTCGAAACTCGTCTCAAAAATTCCGTTTTTCCACTAAAAAAGTCGCCCGAAAACGTTTACGCGCACCTCTTTTCGAATCATTATGCAAAATTGTTATCTCGGATTCTCCACTCGACTCTCATCATGATTTTCTTTCTCATTCAGCAACACGTGAATCAAGACACCAATTGGGACGTGCCGACGTCGCCGGAGCCGGCATTGACGAAAGACGGTGTACCCATGTGGAAGCCACCTGTGAACAACGGTACGGATTTGTGGGAAGCGAATTTGCGAAACGGCGGCCAACCACCGCCGCCCCAGCAAGCCAAGACACCCTGGGGACACACGCCGTCGACGAACATCGGCGGCACGTGGGGCGAGGACGACGACACCGCGGATTCCTCCAGCATGTGGACGGGAGCTCCAGCACCGACTCAGCCGAACACCGCTCCGTGGCCAGGAGCGGCAACCAATCAAAGCGGTGAGTTTTGCGCGACGAAAGATTCGCAAAATTCAAAATGGCGAAATCGCGTTCACCACCTTGATTAATCGCCGAAGAAAATGAACAAACGCAAAGTGCGTTAACGATCAATCGGAACTTCCGGTCATCCCCGCGTGTTCCTCACAGGCTCAAGCTGGGGCGATCCTCGCATCGATCCTCGCGATCCTCGGGATCTTCGTACGGTCGATCCTCGTGAGATGCGCGACCCCCGCGATCATCGTATGACTCTCGACCCCCGCGATCACATGCGCGTCATGGACCCAATGGCCGGACGGGATCCTCGCATGGCGGACATGAGAGGCGATCCGCGGGGAATTTCGGGACGTCTGAACGGTGCGAACGCCGACGCAATGTGGGGTCAACCACCCGGACCGCCGCATCATCAGTTGAGCCATCAGCATCCGTCCGCCGGTCCACCGGCGAAGATGATGAATCAGTCGAGCATGAATCAGTGGGCGGCGCCACCGCCGAAGGACATGATGCCCGGTAAACCGTCGGGATGGGAGGAACCTTCGCCACCGACGCAGCGCAGAAACGTGCCGAATTACGACGACGGCACCAGCCTGTGGGGCAATCCGGCCGTCAATCAGCGGGCGATGCCCGGTGGCAAGGTCTCTCACTGGAAGGATCTACCGACTCCCAACCTGGGACGCGGTGGTATGCAGTGTCCACCGGGTATGCCGCAGAATCGTATGCCGGGACAGCCCGGTATGAAACCGGATATCGGCGGCGGTGGAGGTGGGGGTGGTGGCGGAGGCGGGGGTGGTCCGATGTGGGGACATCCCGGTGGTCCCGGCGGTCGCAACGGTTCCTGGACCGATGGACCGCACGAGGCGACCACGTGGGACGAACCGAAGACACCCGCGTGGAACGAGCCCCAATTGAATCAGGCCACCTGGGGAGGACCCGGAGGTCACAAGTCAAAGGCAATGGGCGGTCCCGGTGCTGGTAGCTGGGCCGATGCCGACATGGATCCGACGCCGAGCTGGGCTCATCCCGCGAAACCGGCACTCACCAAAGAGCTCATCTGGAACAGCCGCGAATTCCGTTATCTCTGCGAACTCGGGTACAAGGTGAGCGTTTCTCAGCTTTTTTTTTCACGAAAACGCGCCGAAAACAGTCATTTTCGAGGGTGAAGTCGCGATGAATTTTCGCGTTTTTGAACGATCGGAATAAACGCCAAACTCCAGACGAGCTTTTATCTCCGGGTGGGATACAGTGGCCAAAAAAAGAAACGATTAAAAATGTTTATTCGAGCTCGTTTTATCTCTCGTAAGCATATTTTCCACCTCTGTTTGTTCTCCGTTTGTTATCGCGTCGTCGCAGAAAGAGGACGTCGAAGTGGCTCTGAGAACTCGCGAGATGAACAGGGACGAGGCTCAGGAGTTGCTCAGCCAATTGCGCTCGCTCGATCAGTGGCGTCGTCACGATGCTCAGTCGGCCTACGATCCGTCGAGTCAAGCTTCCACAGCCGGTGCCTATCCGAGATTCAATCACGTTGCTCAACAGATGTCCTTCCCACCGGTGAGTCGTTTTTCCTCCTTCGTACGATTTCAAATGCGTTTTCATCGTTTTTTCCCTACGTAAATCCGTGTCGGTACCATGGAATTTGCGAGCAAAACTGTCTTCCTGGTTCGGAACACCCGTCACATTGGGATTTCTTGTTTTTTCCATTTTTGCGAGTGCCCATTAATCGTAACACCCGTGAATTTTGTGTTGAAGATACATGTGTCCTTGACGATTGATAACGTGCGAAAGTCTGTTTTAACGACCGTTTCATCGTCGGAATTTGCCGGATCGTAACGATTCTCCCTCCTCTCCTCCTTTTCTTCATAATTACCCAAAGTTCGAAACAATCAACGAGGCTTTTTTGCCGTCTCGTCGCACTGCGTTTGGAGCATAAATTTTCGCTCTGACGGGAGAATTTCAATCAACGCCGATAGCGATGGACGTTTTATCGACCGTAGTTTGCACTCGGGTATCGTCGCGTTAAATTACCTCACAGTCCGCCCACCTAACGAGAGCGTTGAAAATGGAAAAAAAACGATATATACACACGATTTTTCCGAAACTGAGAAAAAAATCTCAATATCGACCGCAAATGGGAACAAAACGGTCGAACAAAACGCGAGCGAAGGAACGAAATCGTTTTGACAAACGAAAACCGACCCGCGACGGTTTCGACTCGCATCGATTAATTTCTTTTTACTGATTAATTTTAATTTTGTTTTCTCACACGGTCAAAAATATCGTCTCTGAAAATTGTCGAAGTTGTTCAGTTTTCCCGGAATTGTGCGAAAATTTTCGCGTCGCAGGAACGGAAGTGACGCGGAATTGTTCGAATTTAAGCGTTTCGGTAGAGAAGGGTTTGTGGGGTACAAGGTTGTTCTCATGTAACGCAGGGTGCCGGAGTGCCCAGCGGGGCTGCTACCGGTAACGTTAGTGGCTCGGTCGCCAGCGCCAGTCTCCTCAAGCTCCAGCAGCAGCAGCAGCAACAGGCGGCAGTTCAACTGCAGCAGCAACAGCCGAGTGCCAATCCTCCGCAACCTCCTTTCAACCAGGTGAAAATCTACCTGATGTATTCGAGAAAATAGCCGCGAATCGGAGAAATAGAAAAAGAAAACGAGAGAGAAAAAAAAACACGAATTATCGATGCGTTCCAATCGGAAACGGAAACTTTGTTCAAAAGCGAAATCCTGCAATTTAATTGAGCGCGCGAATAACGAGTCTCTCATGTCGAATTTTTCGAAATCGAGAGTTGTTCCGAATTTGACGAATTTGCCATTCAATTTCATATCCTTTTCGATGAAATATCTCAGCCGTTAACTTTTTCCTCTTTTTTGCAAGCTCACGATCACTCGGTCACTCTCGCACGATTAATTTTTTCCGCAAATTTTTCTCACCCAAATGGCGCATGAAAAATGTACAGTAAGAACGGACGTCGGTCCTTGTGCGTTTCATCATCGATTCGGCAATATCGGTACTTCGTGTTGGGAGACAGCTGCGTTGTTTTCCAAAATTGTATTTCACCGAGCCTCTCGATTCAGCATCCGCTCGCAGCTGTCTCGGAAGCTTCTTTCTTTCGCACCCTCTCCCTTCTCTGTCTACACTAACATCATTTTCACGACAAAGCGCTCGACGTATGTTTAATCCCTCGGAATGCGGTAACTTGCCTGCATGCGGACATTTTTTCAGAACATCAAAAAACGAGAAAAATCTCGCGTCCTCCGATGACCTCGAAAGGGTCCAAATTTTGCGTACCACTGAAAAATCTCTCCAAAAATTCGTCTCCCTCGCTTTTCATCGCGATCTAACGAAAACCGGCTAAAAACGTCGGTGAAAATGTCAAAATTCAAAATCTCGATCGAATTTCACCGTTATTTCGATTTTACCGTAAATTCTCTCGGAACTTTGCGATGTATACAGTGTCGTTTGAACTTTGAGATTTTTCCTTCGGCTAACCGTTGTGTATTTCTTTTTTGCACTCCTCTTCCGTCAATCAGGCATCGAGAACTTTGCAAAATCCGCCGAGCACTCAGCAGTTGCGTATGCTCGTGCAGCAAATTCAGCTCGCGGTTCAAGAGGGCTATCTCAATCAGCAGATACTGAATCAGCCGCTCGCTCCACCTACCTTGTTGCTCCTGAACCAGCTGTTGCAGCAGATCAAAGTCTTGCAACAATTGCACCAACAGCACTCGGTGCAAAATTCATTGAAGGGCAACGGCCAGACGGTGCTGCAAATAAGCGTGCAAATAACCAAGACGAAGCAACAAATCGCGAATCTGCAGAATCAGATCGCTGTTCAACAAGCCACGTACATGAAACAGCAGCAGCAGCAGCAGCAGCAGCAGCAGCAGCAACAGCAGCAACAGCAGCAGCAGCAGCAGCAGCAGCAACACCAGACGGGACCGTCTCAAGCCTCCGACTATTACAAGACGTCGTCCGTCCACGATCCAATGTCGGCTCTGCAAAACAGCTTCAGCGATTTAGCCATGAACAAGGAACCACCCGTGGTGAGAATTCTTTCAAATAACCAAAGTCAAACGCCGAATTTGCAAAAACAAAAACCGAACCAAAAAAAACACAAGGAATTCGTAACAAGCAAGTCCAAAAATCGAAAAAGATGGTCCAAAAGCCATTTTTTACGATATTCTTTCTCCTCAAAAAGAAAAATCCCAATTTTTCCGAAAATAATTCGCGACAAAAATTTCATACCAAAAAATGAACATTTTGTGTCCAAAAAGACGCAATCGGCGTATTTCGATATAAAATTGGCAATCTTGATATTTCGCGAGATAGAATTTTTCCGAGTCCCCCAAACGTACGTTTTCGAAAAATTAAAAAAAAAAGTAAGAATCGCCTCGTAACTTTAATGGCCGTGTGCGGCTGTCGTTCGTTGCAGAGTCAACAGCAGTCGCGTTTGAACCAATGGAAATTGCCGTCCCTCGACAAGGACGGTGATTTGACGGCGAACGAATTCTCGCGGGCTCCGGGCACGACGAGCAAACCACCTCAGACGCCCGTCGGTCTCGGTCACACCCACGGGAGCCCCAACATGAACCCGCTTTTGGGACAAGGAGACGGCACGTGGTCGAGCAGACTCGGCGACAGCGGTTGGCCGGACGCAGGCAACAACGACGCCACGGACGGCAAGGATTGGCAACCCGGCGGCACGGCATTCACCGATCTCGTGCCCGAATTCGAGCCCGGCAAACCTTGGAAGGTAAATCGAAGATGCGAGAAAAAAAAAACATTCCCATCAGTCGCGCCGGTCAAAGTCCGCTTTTTTTTTTCAAATTTCCGTTTATTCACTCTTTTTCGCTGTTTTTCTCACAGATGAAGAACA